>JANAVB010036618.1:1634773-1731538 GCA_029216955.1 Iris pallida | reverse complement strand
CTGGCCCAGGGGCCCCTGATAAAAGGGGGCACCAACATGGAAATGTCTATGATGGAACTAGTATGTGTAATGTACCATTTAAAAAAAAAAAACGTTGTGGTGTAGTGGTTGCAATGCTAGACTTATACGCAAGAGGTCCTCGGCTCAAATCTTGACTACAACAAAATTTTATTTTATTTATACATTTTTTTACATTATGTATGGGGGCCATTTTGAAAATTTCGTCTCGGGCCCCCAATTGCTCAGGGCCGGCCCTGTCTCCTAACATGTGTATCACTTTGTGTGATAGTCCTTAGTAATTCCCCCCTCCCCCCCCCCCCCCCCCCCCCCTCCCTGCGCGCTAACCTCTACTTCTCTCTTCTCCTCATTGATCTCTTGGACCACAAAACTACAACCAAGTTCACGAATGCAAACTTGCCGGGTGATGGCTCCCTTCACCAATAGATGAGTGTAAACTGTAAGATAGTTTCACAAGCAAAGGAAAGGAAATGAAGAAACCAAGTATAAGAATGTACATTGTTTGCTGCCACACCAGCATCATACATTCTTTGCAATCATACGTCTTGGTGTTATTGGTTTATTCTGTAATCTCCTCAATAATCTGTTTTTTTGTCCTTTGAGTGATGTTAAGTGTCGCAAAATATAGTTGTTTGTCACGCACAAAAGTTTGCGTCCCACCGAGGCGGACTTGTGTAACTCTACGCGGAGCGGGGTTATGCTGGAAGCTTCCAGAGCTTTATAGAAGATGGTGGAATCCTCTGGAAGACTCAGGAATATTCTAGAAGATGGTGGAATCCTCTAGAAGACTAGGGATCTTTCATGAAGACTCGTGAACTTTCTAGATGTTCTAGAAGCTTCCTTGTAAATATCTAGGTTCTAGAGTTTCCTAAAATAATCCCTGAAATATTCTGTTTTCAGAAGTTTCTTGTAAGCCGTATGGACACTACAAATAAGTGGGAGGCTCATTTGTTCTTCACCACCCAAAGTTGTAATCTCTTTCTAGTATAGTGAAGTTTTCATACTTCCAATCTCTCTCTTTTGTTCCACATTATTCTCAATATCGCCTTAGCGATCTAGCTAAGCGGGTTTGGGAAGGCTTGGCACGGATCTTTGAGTAGGAAGCTTATGCGTCGCACAGGTCGAAGTGTAACCTAAAACAGTAAGTCCGTGACATGCTGCTGTGAAATGGAGACATTGATACTTTTATCATACCAAAACCTGGTGACTGAGAAAGGAATGAGAATGCCATCAGGAAGAGACCACCTTGTTCACAATCTTAGTCTGTCAGTTTAATTGCAAACAATCAACTTTCAGGCTTGAGTGAAAATGGTTGAGCACGTCTTTCTTAATTGATGACATAGTCACATGATGACAATAGCAACAAATCTATACTTAAAATGGCTTCACCTGTGTTCCTTGTCATTAGTATAAGTAGGAATGTTTCATTAGCATAATCTTCTTTTGCAACATCTCCTAAAGTAGTTGGAGATTGTGGATGGTGTGAACTTCATTAGCATAATCTTCTCCATAATCATCAACAACATATATCATGCACACTGACACATTGCTGCCTGACCATCAAGATGTAGTTGAAAACAACGAAGTTGAGATGCTCTGTTGAGAAGTCATTTCTTCTTTCTGACCATTTGTGGAATTCTGTAAAATTGTCCCCCTTGTCTGCAATTTTGAAAGAACACTGCTATTTTGCCCGCCCGTGAGCGTAACCGCGGGTGGTCCGCGCCCACGTGTCGGGCTCCTATTGGCCCGGAGCATGCAGGAGGGCCAATGAGAGCCCGCCATGTGGGTGTGGGCCACCCGCGGTCACGTCCACGGGCGGGCAAAATAGAGTTTCCGTCGTTGAAATCATAACCCCCCCCCCCCCCCCCCCACCCCACCCCACCCCAAATGAAAATTTCTGCTTTTTTTTATCGCTGTCAATTACAAATAGGTAAAAGAAATCTACATTTACTTGGTATATTTTATTATCCATGTTCTCTTCATTTTTCAATGATTCTATGCAATGCTAAATGTTACATGCGACCAATAGATTAAAGCCACATTCACTTTTCACAGACAACATCTCATCCTCTGTCGATTTCCTACAGGCAAAGTTTGGGATCAACCACATATAATTCTTGGGTGGGGATCTCTGGCCAGAGTGAGAGTTCAATCGGTTATTGGATGAAAATTCTGTGAGGTGCCACTGAGACACTGGCAAAGTTACTGCTCTAGTTTGGATTCTGGCCAATGGGCGAGCTTGCTCATTTTTTGTGAAGACAGATTGTAAACTATCAAGGTCCACCTTGTATTTGTTGGCTTCTCTGGGAGCATCACATCATTGTCTTCAATTCAATGCAGTTTATAGAGAAAAGGAAGTAACAGTTAAGCAGTATGTCACGATCCGTTTTCTTTTTCGGGATACGAGTACATGGCCAATTCCAGTCTACAACACAACATCGACGGTAGTGGTACTGTCTATATCTTAATAACAATCTTCGTCACGTATTTTCAACATTGATCACAAAATACTATCTTTTGCTCATTCACAACAAATAACAAACTTATAAAATCTAATAATACATTTGAAGCAAAATTCTTCGAAAACAAATATGCTAAATATTTAAGTGACTGGTTTCAATGTTTAAACGAATACCATCCCTAAAGTTGATAGGATACATGGTAAAGCACTGATTACAAAAGAATTGCATGCATATAATATTCCATTAATACAATATATTTATGCCATAGGAATGATCTTATAGTAGGAATACTACACATGAATGATTACTGAAGTTTCTCAGCACAGGGCAGTGATCAACTTCATATACTGCATCTAGTTTACTCCTAGGACTATGTTTGGTTTGCGGAAAGGAAAGGAAATCAATTTTTTGGTATTTTCTTTCATTTGGGAAATTACAATTTCTAGCGATTTTTCTTTCAGGTATTTGAAAATGTCAGAAAAATTGGAAGGAAAAGTGAATACTTAAAAAGTGAGAAAGTAAATCCTTGTTTGAATGGATAGAACCATTTTTTTTCATTGAGAATCACTTTTCTTTCCTCCTCAATTTCTTTGGCACCCAAACATAGAAAAGTTTTTTTTCTTTTTTTTTCCATGCTTCTGCAAACCAAGCTATATCCTAGTGAAGCTTATGGTGTTCCTAGTATGCGTGTGTTTTCTTTCTGCGCATTCCTACTACACCCTTGCATTCATGTCATCATTAAATAGCCTTTTAATTTCTTTCTCAAAACCAGAGAACTGTGTACTCTCCACTATGTTCTGGCCTCTATTTATATACTCCATGTGAGAGAGAGAGAGAGAGAGAGAGAGAGAGTTGTGACTTATTCCAGTGGCCATGGCTTCAGAAACTCTAGCTCTTCTCCTCAAGATCCTGCTCACTTTCAGCATATTAAGTTCATCTCAAGGTTCATTGTTCTTATGTGCTTCTCTGATTCTTGCATCATTTTACTTTGTTCCAGAACCGTTTTGGTTTACTCTACTATTTTTCTTTTCAAGTCTATGTTGAGACAAACTTGTGAAATGTTATTGAGATTTTTGTGATATGTGCTTATTATGTTAAGTTTGGTGAGTGTCTTGGAAGTTGGAACCCCCTCAAAAAAACATGCAGAAGGCTAGTTTATAGGAAGCACATTTTGTAACCTTCTGCTGTTCTAAGCATCTTCCTTTTGGTTGATTGTATGATTGTTTTTCCTTCGACCCTTTCTCTACAGTTGTTGTGATATCTGTCGAGAAATTCCAATGTACCTATTTTTATCAAGTTCACAGAGTTTAAACACTTACAAAAGGCAAAATCTTGAGCCTTGTTAGCCATCACCCGAATAAAACTCGTATTATACGCGAATTTTTCCGCATCTTTCAGAAACGTATAATACTTGCGTACTTTTGACATATTCAAATCAGTACGTAAATTTTAAGCACGCGAAGTTTTAAACGTTTTCGTATAAATCATTAAAAATTTTGAGACAAAAAACATGGTGGGAATATGTTTAGTTAACCAAATTTGACAACATATTTAAGATTGTGAAGTTTCTAACCTCAATATTTCCATTTTTTTAATATTTGACCGAATTTTTAAACGTATTTTATTTGCATTGGACCGATTTATTGTACTTTTGTCGTCCCGAATTTTTTCCGTTTGCTGAATTGCTATTCTTGAGAAATTGATGCAAATAGGCACATGTATCCTTGATATCCAAGTCTTGGGCACAATGGGCCTCTTCTTCAATGTGAATCTATGATTAAAATTGAGACTCATCTAATATATTTCAATGATGACCTCTTTGAACTCATCTTGAACTATTTTAGGGGGTGGATGACAACAATTTAACAATAATTTTTTTTTAATTTAATGTTTGACAGGAAAGGAGTTCAGTAATGTGGGTCAACTGCATTTCTTCAAGGCAAGCAGCTTCTCATCAAGGCCATCACATGAGCACTATGACTACATCATAGTGGGAGGTGGCACAGCAGGGTGCCCCCTGGCTGCTACTCTCTCCCAGAAGTACAGTGTGTTACTGCTGGAGAGGGGTGGCTCCCCCTATGGCAATGCCAACGTCTCCTGGCTCCAGAACTTCCACATTGGCCTAGCCGACACCTCCCCCGCGTCGGCTTCCCAGCCGTTCATCTCGACCGATGGCGTCATCAACGCCAGAGCTAGAGTCTTGGGTGGTGGGAGTTGCATCAATGCTGGCTTCTACACCAGGGCTAGCACTAGGTATGTGCAACTTGATCTTTATGTTCATTGCTGCCTCTTGTTATTTCAGTGATATTGGTATGTAGGAAATGTAGAAGTTGAATTTACAGATTTGGTAGAACATTTATTCTTCAAAGTTAATGAGAAGGTAATACTTGCTGCAAGTCTAGTTTGTATCATTCAATTCTTTGCTCTTTTCTTTCTTTTGGGAAATAATTGCAATTTCTATCAATTTTCTTTTCCACTGTTTAGAAAGGTCAGGAAAATTGGGAGGGAAAGTGAATTCTTGGAATGGCTGGGGAACAATTTTTCCTCCTATTTTGAGATTTTTTTTCTTTCATTTGGGAACCACTTTCCTTTTCTACTCCTTTCCTTTAACATCCAAACACAGGAAATGAATGACTTTCCTTCCCCACGGTCCTGATTCTGCGATCTAAACGTGGCCTCAATGGATTCTTTGGAGAAAAGCTTATCGGGCTAAACTTTGATACTGAAGGCTGTATCAAAATTTGATACAGCCTTCCTTCTGTATCAAAGTTTTTTCCAAGCTCGTCTACATTAAACAAAATAAGCAACTTGCATCTACGCAATTATGAGTAAATTGGACGAAATTTATTATTCTTGCATCAAAATCTAAGCCTTAGCTCGCAGGAGACTGGCACCATTGTCATGGCCCACCTGCCATCGAGGCTAGCGACCGGGGCAACGGTCGCGGTGCTGGCAATTAAGTTTAGCATTTCCCTTCTTATGTATGTTCCATTTATTTCTTGACAGTTTCACCAAATCTAACTCCAGCTGGCTTCTACAAACATACTATGATTGTCTTTAGGATTGGTTGGTGAGAAATAAATGATGCTGGTGGGGAAACAGTTATGTGTATAAGTTAATTTATGTGGGCATTGCCAAGCACATGTAAACAATGTGATGCTTTAACTCGATCTTTCTAGTGAAACAGACATCAGTCAAGTCAATTACATGTCATCTTACGCCTCTTCGATTCTTTGTTCTGTCCTTTTCTTTGGAAAATTGCAATTCCAATCAATTTTTTTCCGGTGTTTGAAAAAGTCTAGCAAACTGAGAAGGAAAGTGAATTCGTAGATGGGGGAAAGTAAACCCTAGGGTGGATGGGAGAACCATTTTTTCGCTAGTTTCCTTTTTCTTGGGAATCAATTTCCTTTTCTGCTCTTTTCCTTTGGCATCCAATCACATGAAAGGAATGATTTTTCTTTCCCAATGTCCTGATTCCGCTAACCAAACGAGCACTAAAGATATTGGTTGGAAATAGTAATATGAAACTATGTTATTTGATTTTCGTTCTTTCTTGTTTCAGTATCGATGTAACGCTGCAGGTTAGATCTTGCTTGTTTTAACTGCCATGTTAAGAAGAAGATACTGCTAAGTCATAATGGCTTCTTCTTTTTTCTTTTTTTTTGGAATAAGGATAAAATTTTATTCCACGAACATCACATAAAAAGTATTACAGTACACTCTCTTCCATCAATCCTATCCCGGTTAAGGGGCCATTACAGATACATCGAATTCTAAATTATGTAGAATTTCTACGGAGGGGTATCAGTCCCTCGAAGATACGCCTGTTATGCTCTCGTCAAACGTGCCAGACCGACGCTGCAAGACGGACTCTGGCTGTCTTGGCCCAACCCTGTTCCATTCCTCGCCGTTCCCTGATCCAGGCAATGATTCCCCCGGATATCTCTATCATTGTCATAATGGCTTATTTATTTGTTTATGGGTATAGAATTGAATGAGAAAGTACAGTGGGCTGGAAAAATAGGTGAGGGAAGAGGCTTTATTGTTGTTTGCTTATTATGATCATTGTCAGTTGGTTTAGGAAGAGATTAATACATGTCAATTCTTTGCCTTTTAGCTTTGAGAAGGACCAAGTACAATACAATAAAGCAGACATTAAGTGGCACTTAGGAAGGCTCTCGTACATTATGAACTATAGGAATATGGTTTTGAATAAGAAGCTGAAAGTTCTTATTTGCATCATAGTATTAATAATTTCATAAGTATCAATATTTTGCCTTTTGTTGAGGCAAATATTTCTCCAAGTTTACAAAACATTATCTTGCCCTTCCAAATGTTACTAAGGGTGTGTTTGATTGCAATACGGAAAATATGTGAAAAAGAAATTAGTTCCATGGAATTATTTCCTAGAAAAAAAAATCCATGGAATTTTAAAATTTTCCATGAAAAATTTAATTTGGGTGTTTGATTGTCATTATTTTCCACGAAAAATAGTTATTTTCCATGAAAAATAATATTTTCCTATGGGTTGGACGAGTTTCATTTTCCACCATTTTAGAAGAAAATATGGAAAATGATAGTTTTTTGGAAAATAATTCCATGGAAAATATAAGCTATCAAACACTACAATTGGCGGAAATATTTTCCATGGAAAAAAAAAGCCCAATCAAACACAACTATAAGATGTAAACTTCTAACCCAGCGCACACGCGCACAAAAATGAGGTTTATTAAGGTGTTGGCTTGTACTATTTTCCACCAAGGCAACAACGCTAGTGGTATGAACCTCATAAACCAATTCCTACCTCTTACTTGGTATTTTCTTTCCTTTGGAAAATTACAATTCCTATCGATTTTCCTTTTCGGTGTCTGAAAATGTCAAGAAAATTGGAAAGAAAAGTGAATACTTAAATGTGGGAAAGTGAATCTTTACTTGGATGGATGTAACTACTTTTCCTCCTAATTTTTTTTCGATTGAGAATCACTTTCCTTTCCTCCTCAATTCCTTTGGCACCCAAACATAGAAAGGTAATGACTTTTCCTTTCCCGACCTCCTGATTTCCACAATTTGGTGTTTATGAAGACGAGGCCAAAGGTGTATCATTCTTCTGACAAAATTTGAATTACTATTAGCAAATAATGCTTTGTAACTATTTTTTATATGGTTTTTGGTCATGTCTATTGATTATTGCTTTTGAACATGTATTAGTGTGAGTGTATATACCTTCAAGTCTGATTGAGAAATGCGGATATGGTCTATTGCTCCCATCGAAAGATTCATGATATCCATTTTAAACTTTGCTTTATTGAAGTCACTGAAACCAAAAAGAATCTGAATTTTCTGGTCTCTGTCAGTTTTCCTTATGAAAAACTTAGGGTCTACTTGGTAACGGTGTTTTCACCGGTTTTTGAATGTTTTTGAACCGACCGTTTATGAAAATCCATGCTTGTTAATTTTTTTGATGCACCGGTTTTGGTCGGCTCAAAAATCCTCCAAAACCGGGGCAATGTATTTTTGGGTGGCTTTATAAACATCCCAAATCGGTGGGTTTTGAGCGACTCTATTTTTTTATTCCATTTATATCCTCACAAAAATATATATAATTATAACTACTGATACCCTTCCCTATTTAACTTATTCGTGTAAAAAACTTTCAGAACCGCTAGTTAGTGAATTACCAAGCATGGATTGGACTAGTTTAAAAGCTGCTACTTAAAAACCATCCAAAACCAGATCTCTCATAACCGGTACTCTAAAAACACCTCATAGCCGCTACCCCTACAATTGTCAAGCAGACCCTTATGGTTATTCTACTTCCTAGAAGTACATGGTTGTTATAGTTCTCTAGTTAGAAAGAGTTTTAATGAGTTGTGATGCCTAGTTGCTTTGCCTTTGAATCCATGGTTACTAACCTGGGTGTTTCGTGACTGCAACAGCTATGTAAGGGACGCAGGTTGGGACGCCGAACTGGTCAGCGAGTCCTATCCCTGGGTCGAGAAGCAGATCGTTCACCGGCCCAAGGTTGCGCCGTGGCAGGCGGCGGTCAGGGACGGACTGCTGCAGGCCGGAGTCGACCCGTTCAACGGATTCACCTACGACCACCTGTACGGGACGAAGGTCGGAGGCACCATCTTCGACGAGAGAGGCTTCCGCAGCACCGCAGCCGATCTGCTCTCGTCCGGCAACCCCGACAACCTGAGGGTCCTGCTCCACGCCACAGCCCAGAAAATCCTATTACACAAACGAGGTAAATACTCGAATTTTTTTTTCCGTATCTTTCAGAAACGTATAATACTCGCGTACTTTTGAAAGATTCAAATCAGTATGTCAATCCTAAGCAAACGAAGTTTTATACGTATCGAACATGTTTAATTAACTAAATTTGATAACATATTTAAGAATGTGAAATTTCTAACCTCAATATTTCTATTTTTTTGAATACTTGACCGTATTTTATTTGTACTGAGCCGATTTATACTCGTACGTTTGCCATTCCGAATTTTGTCCGTTTGCCGAATTGCTAACAAGGTTCAAGATGTCGATTTATGTTTCGGTATGTTGAAACAGGGACGACGACGGCGGCGACGACGCCAGAGGCGGTCGGAGTCGAGTTCAAGGACGAGTTGGGCAACCGGCATCTAGCGTATCTCAGAGCCGGGGGGAGAAGCCAAGTGATCGTGGCGTCGGGGACGTTAGGCAGTCCCCAGCTGCTGATGCTGAGCGGAATTGGCCCCAGGAGTGAGCTGAGGAGGCTGAACGTCCCGCTGGTGCGCCACAACCGCCACGTCGGGAAGCACCTGTCGGACAACCCGATGAACAGCATCTTCATGCCGACGAGGAGGCCGGTCGAGCAGTCCTTGATCCAGATCGTCGGGATCACCAAGATGGGGTCCTTCATCGAGGCTAGCAGCGGGTTCGGCCAGTCCTCCGATAGCATTCTGTGCCACCACGGAATCATGTCTGCCGAGGTTACTAACTACCACTGTCAGTGTCAGGGCTTTCCTAGCAGTTTTTATAGGTTCGCACTATCGGTATCGGAATCGGTATCGGACCATTTCTATGAGTATCGGTATCGGCGATATCGGTAGTATCGGCGATATCGGATTGGAGTATCGTATTTTTTGGTATCGGAAAATAAATAATTATTAATAAATTATTAATATTTAAAAAACATATTTTATACATTTAGACATAATTTTAAGTATTTTCAGTGTTATTTTTTAGTAGTTTTGAAATTAAATGAAATAGTAGTCAGCTTTTTCAACCTTATCATGCTTCAAACCCTTTTTGATTTGCCTTTTTTTTTAATTTCAATTTTTTTGCCAAATTGATCGGAAAAGAGACCCCTAATGTCGGTATCTGTCAGTATCGGGTATAGGTTGGTATTGGATCGGGACATGCTAAACCGTATCGGTATCGGCCGTATCGGATCGGATCGGTATCGGCCGATACTTTAAACTATGAATTTAAGGAACGGGAATAATATTTGGCCCGTCCTTGGGCCGCAGGCTCACCCCTTAAAATCCGGACCAGGGGGTTAACGGGTGGCAGTGCCACCACGTGGCGCAGGTCAGTGGCGGTTATGATGTCCAAAGGGCGGGTCAAATAACAGCGTCCTTCAACGAAATGCCATTGCTGACAAATGGTTCTTGTTGGTTTTGGCAGATTGGTCAGCTCTCTACAATTCCTCCGAAGCAAAGAACTCTTGAAGCAGCCAGAGAGTACGCCAGGAACAAACACAAGCTGCCACGCGAAGTATTCCAAGGCGGATTCCTGCTGGAGAAAGTGGACGGACCCCTCTCGACCGGTCGCCTCTCCCTCGTCGACGCCGACGCCGAAACCACCCCCAACGTCACCTTCAACTACTTCAGCCACCCCCAGGACCTCCGGCGCTGCGTCTCCGGCATCCGCACCCTCGAGAAGATTGTCCGCTCGAAGCACGTGGCCGAGCTGACGGACGACCGGGGGTACACGACCGAGACGCTCCTCAATATGACCGTCAGGGCCAACGTGAACCTGATACCGAAGCACACCAACGACACCGCCTCGCTCGAGCAGTTCTGCAGGGACACGGTGGTTACTATCTGGCATTACCACGGGGGGTGCCGTGTCGGGAAGGTGGTGGACGAAGATTATCGGGTTATGGGAGTGGGCGCGCTGAGGGTTATCGACAGCTCGACGTTCTCGAGCTCGCCGGGGACGAATCCGCAAGCTACAGTAATGATGTTGGGCAGGTAACAGTCGTCTACTCTCGATCATTTCTGTCTAAATCCTAACAAGAGCGGATACAAATATGAGTTATTTAGTTTTATGGTCTCGTATAATATTAGTAATTTACGTTTTAGGTCTCAGTATTGTTCAGAAGAGGAGTTGAGTCTCGTTTTAAAAGTTGAGTTGACTTGGGATGATCATGGAGACACAAACGCAAAATTTGAATTTTATACGAGATCCTGAAACTAAACGAAAATTTTGAATATTATGGAGACCTAAACGAGATCTAAGGGTCAGTGTCGTCCTCTTCTCGACAATACGAGGATCTACAAATTTTCGATATTATAGTAGACCCTCAAAACTAAATATGCCTTGTATTTGATTCTTGTTTCATGAACAGATACATGGGAGTGAAGATGCTCAAGGGAAGGTTGGGGAGAGCAGCAGGAGATTAGGTTGAAAGAAGCTTTGTGTTGGTACTAATTTTTGCAGGTATTGTCAGCTGTGGAAGTTGAGTTTATAGATAGAAAAGAAAAGAGAAAGGCAAATGGGAAGGATTTGTGTACTTTATATGTACTCTATATATTGTTAAAGTTGGTAAAGTAACGTTCCATCTTGTACTCTTTTGATCGACTCCAAATTGTACATGGTTTCTGTGTTTTTCTTCTCTCAACTGCTTAATAATGGCAAGTCTTGTTTTTTCTTGTTTTTTCTTCTTTTTACTAAGGGTCTTCTTGGCAATTGTAAGGGTAGCGGTTATGAGGTATTTTTAGAGTACTGATTATGAGGGGTCCAGTTTTGGTTGGTTTTTAAGTAGCAGCTTTTAAACCAGTCCAATCCATATTTGGTAATTTACTAACGAGCGGTTCTGAAAGTTTTTTACACGAATAAATTAAATAGGGAAGGGTATCAGTAGTTATAATTATATATATTTTTGTGAGGATATAAATGGAATAAAAAAATGGAGCCGTTCAAAATCCACCGATTTGGGGTGTTTATAAAACCTCCCAAAAATACATTACACCGGTTTTGGAGGATTTTTGAGCCGACCAAAACCGGTGCCTCAAAAAAAATTAACAAGTAGGAATTTTCATAAACGATCGGTTCAAAAACACCCCAAAACCAGCAAAAACACTGTTACCAAGCATACCCTAAGGCTGTCACCTCTCAGTGTTGATATATCTCGTTTAGGTCTCCATATTATTAACATGAATATTTAGTTTTTGGGTCTCACATATGTATGAATATTAGAATTTGGATTTCAAAATTGACCGATGTTAGAATTTGAGTCTCGAAATCACTGATTACGTAAACTAATAAACAATGATTTCGAGACATAAAATCCTAATATCGGTCGGCTCTAATATTCATATATATATGTCCTAAAACTAAATAACTATTATTAAGAACGTGCACGAATTTGTAACATCTTTCTGGGTTATTAGAGTTGCAAACAAATGAGCAGATTGACTTACTCGAGATTTTATCTTCAGTTCTTCTTTTTTATCAATTTCCTTGTTGCATGCCGATTTCTAAAGGACTTGGCTCTCCTTAGATTTTCTTTTTCTTTTGTCACTTGTAATACTAAAAGAAAAGCAAAAAATGAAAAAGAAAAATAAGAGGGACTTGGCAAGTGTAGCCCCTCCTAAGGGTTTCTAGGTTTTGAAATCAAAACCTCTTCCTTTTCGTAGATTATTTATAAGGGCGCAGTCAAAGTTGATCAGGGGTATCCATTATCTGGCAGTTCAGGACTGCCACAATTTATGGCAGTCCTAGATACTTTATGGAATGCCATAAAATGTGACAGTCCAGCCAAACACGAGATGGACTGCCAAAAAATGTGCCACATTTTCTAGCAGTCCATAATGTTACTAGGACTGCCAGAAAATGACTAGCCCCTGATCAACTTTTGTTGTGCCCTTATAAATAATTTTTTCATATTAAAGAGCTAACTATGTATTGTGTTATCCAACTTTTGTTCTATATCAATCACAATGTTGTACATTATGGTTTCAAGCAGATGACTAACATGAAGTACTTAGTTCGTCCTTCCCTCGCTGTAGGATTGCAAGAAGTCCAACTAAGTGCAAATATAAAGAATGTTATTTATTTTTATGGGCCTCTGATAATATTCATAATTTGTGTTTAGATTTTTATATTGTTTAGAAGATTGTCTGAGTCTCATTCTAATGGTTGGCTTAGACCGACTGTTCAAAATTGAGACATAAATATAAATTTTGAATATTATACAATACCATAAAACTAAACATAAAGTTAATATTATCGAGACCTAAACTAAATCTAGCATTCGGTCCAAATCAACTGTAAGAATAAGACCCAAATCAATCATAGAAGTAAATTTTAAATATTATACAAGAACCTAAAACTAAATAACCCATATAAAAAGTGTACTTCAACAAATTTGTCTTGGATGGAACAAATCTAAAGAACATTTTGAAGTTTGATTTAAAGGTAGAGGAACAATGATGAAAATAAGTAAAACTAAAACATATAAAAGACAAAATGATAAATCACTCCTCAAGGACTATTATAGTATAGGGGATGGACATATACTTGAACGTTATTTTTGCGGACATTTGTTGGACTAGTATTCAAAAAATGTCCTTTTGAGTACCCAAACTTAAAGGCGTCACGTTTGAGCAAATGCTTATCCAAAATACAAGCGGCCAAATAAAATATAACTATAATCTAAAGTGCTCCTAAACAGCGTAGATGTGTTAACATGTTTAAAAATAACCTAAACCTATTTGCCTTAAGAAGACAAGTTGATAGATTGACCCATATTTGGTCCATTGTTCATTCATGTGTATCTTACTTTTTTTGTATGGCGATTTATGCCTTGAAGGTCAATGGTAAGACCTCAACATCAATTTTTTTTGTGGTTACATTTTGCGACTTAACTCATTTATATTTCTCCTCCAACTTATTTTGTATACAACTTTTAGGAGCTATTTGGATGCTTGTAGCTCATCAAAAGTGTAAAAGTGTCACTTTTATCGTGTTATAATGCAATGCACTTACAATAAGAGTATGAATGTATTCATTTTCCAAATATGTTTGGATACATAGTTTTTTTGTCCCCTGCAAATGAGAAGTTTCAAACCATTTTGTTTGGATGACAACATAAAAGTGTAAGTAAAAATTTAAAAAAAAAATAGAGAGCACAGCCACTCGTAATGAAGTGATAATGCATTTCTCCTGCAACTGAGAAATGAAGAAATGATAATTTCAATTGCAATGAAATGCCACATCACAAGTACTTGCAATGGAGCTTATTCTTTTGACTTTGAAAGGAAAGGAAGGCGTTGTTAAGCCCTTGTTTGAAGGTTCTTCCCTAACTTGACCATAGGAAAATTGAGAGGTTTGAGGTGAGATCAGGATGAGAGAGAGAGAGAGAGAGATCACTTGTTAGCTAGAACAAGGGTAGGATAATGAGATGAGCGTGAAAAAAGACTTCAGTCTAGTGATCCAGACCCTATGGGGTAGCAGGCAGGGTTGAAAGAAATACCTTACAAAATTTACCTACTCGAGTCGAGACGAGCGAAGTGAGTTTTTGCCATTTTCTTCCGTCAATAGGTGTCAACTTAACAAGATGAAAGCCGAAAAGAAAATTTGAGGAAGACTATCAAATTCTTAACGTTGGGACGTAGAGTTTTTCCGTACCTTCTTAAGGGAAGCCACTGAAAATGTACACACCAACCGTCAGTAGTAATGAAAGTGTCAGTTTTAAACCACTTCTAATGCACCCTCACCTATCCAAACAGACCCTTAAGAGTCGAGGAATGGAGTTACCGTGACCCGACCCGGACCCGGATCCGAACTCAAAACGGGTAACAGGGCGGATCGTGACCCGCTGCCGATTCGGATCGTAAATCGGAGTCTGGGCTTAACGGGCCTGATAACTTTATTGAGAACTACTTGGATCGGTTATTGGCCTGACCGATCGCTCCCTCCCCCAAATTCTTCTTTCTTCTTCTGGTGAGAATTAGGGTTTCTCAAAATTTCCTCAGATTTATTCCCATTTCGATTAAATAATATTCTCAGTCTGTACTTTTATCGACCACCTACTCCTAAATTTCTACTTGTCCAATTTCGTTTTGATTCCAACCGTGTTAGGATTACTGTTAGTTTTACTTTACGAAGATTTTTTTGGTTAATTTGGTATAGAATCAAGTATGCTAGCTAAAGATTCAAAATTTGGAGCAATTTTGTTAATTTTCTCAATAAATCGAGTACTTTTAGCTTACTTTCGATCGCATACTTTTTTTCCAGGTTTATTATATTATAAGAAGAATTGAAGATGGGGATCATCGAGAAGATCAAGGAAATCGAGGCCGAAATGGCCCGGACACAAAAGAACAAAGCCACAGGTTGGGTTTGTATTTAAATTGTGGCATTCATTCCAGAACATATTTGACAGCTTACTCTGATGTTGCATGATTCTTATGGGACATAATTGTTATTTAGAGCTTCAAGTTCCAATATGCATAAAATTCCAAGAAACAAATCGTAAAATCTGGACACGGTCAAAAAAACAGAAAAAATTTCTTTGGATTCTTTGCATCTAAGGCTGTGTTTGATTTGTTGTGCTATTTCCATGGAAATAGGGCCTATTTCTCTGAAATAGCCATATACCTGTTTTGGGTGCAATCTATTTCAGGGGAGTCTTTTCCTCACGTGAGCCCGTCTCCCATTTATCTGAAATGGGCTCTTTAGGAATGACTTACAAGACCTTATATGGAATTGAAAAAGAGGAAAAAACCTATTTAAAAAAAAATCCTATCATTTTATTAGTATAAAATCACCATTTTAAAAGGCGGCCTAGGCGCCCGTTGCCCACCTGATGCCCGCCTAGGCGCCCTAGTCCTCCCCCCCTCCCTGACGCCCGACTATGCATGTTTTTTAGTTTTAAGGGTTTTTTCTACAATTCTTAGTAGGTTTTTTGAATTTATTATTATTATTTTTGAACCGCCTAGATCTAGGCGGCGGGTGCCTATCCGACTAGCGTTTTTCACAACCTTGATTATAATACTTATTAAATAAATATTTTATTATAATAATAATTAATTTAACTATTAAATAAAATAATTATTTTAATAGTTATTTTTAATTATTAAGTAAATACTTTATTATGATTATGATTATTAATCATATAATATCATTACTATTATAATTATTTTAAATTATTAAATAAGTATTTTATTAATAATATTATTATTTATATGTTAGTTGAGATTTTCATTTTTCAATACTTATTTTGTATTTCAATTTTTTTTGTTAATTAATAATAATTAGAAAACATAAAAATAGCCATTTCCATATAAAATTGCTGACAACCAAACAAAGGAATTTATATTTCCACGGAAGTATCTTTAACGGACCCTACTTCCACGAAAGTGTTTTCCCCAATCAAACACAACCTAAAGGACCTTATAATTATCTTTCTAAATTAATTTTTCTTCTACATAGACTTTGAACTCTGCTCATTTTTTTCTTTTTTTTATGCAGAGTACCACCTTGGGCAACTCAAGGCTAAGATAGCAAAACTAAGGACACAATTGTTAGAGCCTCCAAAGGTATCTAAACAATAATGTTGTGCTCTTTATTATGTTTGTCTATAATAAAATGCTCGTAATCGTTCATGTAATCGACTTTTTTGTTTGCTTTTCCTTTTTCTGATTGCACACTCAATGTTTGTTGGATTTCGTATCACAGCTGTGAGTAAAATTCTTTGCCATCTTTAAACTGTTGCCCCTCCTTTTCTACATTAGGACTACACTAGTTATATGAACCTAATAACTATTACTGACTTGGGGATATAGTATACTCAATATTGATTGAAGACTGAAATTTGATTTCTAAGGAGTAAACAAGAATACTTGGAGACCTGTTGGTACATTATACATTTACGATATTACTTTTAGTAAGCTATTGTTGTGTTTATACTTTATAGAGGTGGCAAAGGAAGAATTGTTGAACAGTTGTAGACTGTAGTCGCTGTTTAACCTCTGGAAAATACAAAAACTTGAGTTGTTCCTGTGAACGTCGAGCAGACATAATTTTACCAATTCATATAATTTTTTCCTCTCTTCTGAAACCACTAACCAGCAACTTCCATTTCAAACTGGAGCACACAACCACTTAGTTTCATCTCACTGTTGTGCTTTTAACCCCATTCAGCACCAATTATGATTTACCCAAGGTTCACAAGGCTGCTTTCTTCTCCTAGAAATGATCAAAGGGGGTTTTGGTGCTGTAACCTACTAGCCACAACGTTGAAGGTAAAATGTGTGCGTCTCATTAAATGGTTGAGAAACATCTAAGAGTAAGTTTATAAGGAGAAACATATGCATCGCTGGACCTAAACCCTTATGCTTATGTAAGAAAACATATCTGCCCAGTGGCTTGTTGTCTGTCAACTATCTTTCCATTAAGACACCTACATAAAAAATACACCTAATCGAGTGTTAGGTGCTAGGTTCTTTGGTGCATGAAAAATGTTGGCAGTCCATCAGGTATTCTATTTCGGCCTTAATTACTGTGGCATATTGTATGGATGCATAAAGCCTGTCTTATCGTTTATTTCTATTTATCCAAATATAGCTATAATCTTATTATGGCTATATCAATTAAAACTAAATGAATGGTCGAACCAAACTGTTCTATAAGATGGGGATCTATTGAAGGAACTATGTTTTGTAGACTCAAATATATCATAGTCACTATACACTTGTATGAAACCAGTTCACATATTGAACTTTAACCTCAAGATTTGGGCCCCTAACCATTCTTCTATTGGTCAGCATCCTTCAAGTTTAAATCAAAGCAAGTCCCAACTTTATTTACTTTTATCTTTTGCTATTTGTTGAGTTCCATTTCTAGGAAGTTTGTGTTTTGATGCCATTAAATCTAATAGTTTATATCTTTGTTGCATATGTGTACAATTATCTAAAAGATAGTACTCGAATGCTGTACTGATCTTGATGTGTACATAGGTCCTATGAAATATTTATATTTAATGGCAAATAGTTGACACAGACTTTCCATTTCTTTTATGGTTGAACATTTTTACTTATTGGCATATGCCGCTTTATGTGACTGCTTATCTGCTATTTTTTTTTTTTTTTGTCAAACAGGGTTCAAGTGGAGCTGGAGAAGGTTTTGAAGTTACAAAATTTGGTCATGGTCGAGTTGCATTGATTGGATTTCCTAGGTCTGCCTTCTTATCCTTGACAAGTTACGCATATTGATATCTTGTGATTTTTAAATGTAGGAAAAAATACTGTGGAGTGCAAACATATTTAGTATGAACGATGATTCCTAGCGGGCGAGGCTGTGGGGTGTTCTTTTTTTTGGTGGTGGGGGAAGGGGGGTGGGTGTTGGGATCAGCTAGATCCAGACCCTTCCCCCATCACTTGACCTGGTTGCAGGAGCAGTTTCTGTCGGGGGATATAGCTAGGTCCTATTTCATTTCTCTCTCTAGTTCGGAATATCAGCAATGGGTGGCAAGAATATGATTTTGTTATTATTATTTTTTTAATAAAAAGTAGGTTTTTATGCTGAAAACAAGGTCCAAAAAGGCTATAATGCTAAAAAAAACTTTGATAAAGTAAGGGTGTCCCAGTTATTTTATGCCCTTCTATTAACTGGATTAGCCAGACTTTCGTGGCAAGGGAGCGAAATAACGGGTTTTGAATTAAGCAAGGGGCTGGAGCGAAGATTGGGGTTTCCCGCAACTCCCCAATAATATTTCATTTTTAGTTGGCTGGCATATGCATTATTTATTTTCACCTAATGAACCAAAACATTTTGGGCCAGTTTGGTTTGCACTTACTTGGTGCCAAACATAATGGGTTAGGCAAAGGCTTGTCTTCCAGATGGGCGTTTGCTCAAATGGGCGTTCCTGGAACGCCCAATGAGCATTTGTGAAATGGGCTTTTGAGTTAACCCCAACCCCCTAACTACAGTCCATACTAAGCCCAAGTACTAGAAACTTACACTTATAGTGATATGTTTGGGCTTGCATTGGATCTCCTGTTGGAAAAGGAGAAATAAATTCTTGTAGACTGACCATTACCAATAAAAATTTGACTAGCCACTCTCTACAGACTACCAAACTCATGAAATGAAAAAAAAAAAAAAAATCGACCACTCTTCTAGAAGGAAATCTTAAACATGTTTAAGAAATAAAATGGCGAGGAAAATCCTACCAAAATGAATTCTTTTTGTCTCTGTGGCGTAGCGCTATCTATGGACAAACTTTCATCTCGTGATCTGCACACAAACTTTCATCACTCAAACCAAGTTCAGCTATTCTCAACCCAACTTATAATCACAATGAGAACTTTGTAGACAAGTTCTATCAAAGTGAACTCATGAAAACAATAACAACAACATCAAAGCCTTTTTCCGGTTTTTTGGATTGGTCTGTTAAACAGAAGTAGTAAAGGGAACATGCAAAACCACTTCTCTGACTTCTACTTGAGGCAAGATCTCCTGTTTCCTTAAGATGATTTCTTGCACTTCAAAGTTCAAACTGTATCATACTGATGCCTCTCTTTTTTCCTTTTCTTCTTCTCCACAGTTTTAGTTTTAAGTTGTTTACTTAATTGGGTATATTGCATGTTGTGGCAGTGTGGGAAAGTCAACACTTCTAACAATGTTGACGGGAACACACTCAGAAGCTGCATCTTATGAGTTTACCACACTTACTTGCATCCCTGGAATCATCCACTACAATGATACCAAAATTCAACTACTTGATCTTCCTGGAATTATTGAAGGCGCTTCCGAAGGCAAGGGCCGTGGTAGGCAGGTATAAAAAGGGCCTTATATATTTTATTCTTCTGTGCATAAACATGGAAGTTAATCATGGATATCCTTCTCAGGTCATTGCTGTTTCAAAGTCTTCGGACATCGTTTTGATGGTTCTTGATGCTTCAAAGGTTAGCTATCTAGTTTAACTCCAAAATTTTCTTTCTTTCTGTTAGCAACTTCTGTTGGATGCAGTTAACATGCTAAGTTCTAAAACATCATTTGTTCTCTTCTCCCCTTGATTTGTTGTTTTGAAACTCTCTTTTCTAAGGATCTTGGTTTCGTTGTGTTAGATCCAGTCTATGGAAACATCCTCTTCGTTCCAAGAAGAGTTTATATCCACCAATGTCTGACCATACAATGTAAAAAAAAATTCCTTAGGGTATGTCACAATGTTTTATTGTGATTCAAATTATCGGCATCAGATCCTTTTTTATGAGTATTAGTATCTGCGGTTTTGACCGTTTCACCGTTTCAGTAGTTTCAGGTCAGAGTTCTTGGTTTCAAATAGTCAAAAATAAAAATAAAAATTACCAAAAATAGAAATTTATTTGATACATTAGTTATATTACTTGCTTTGAGTAGAATAATATCCAATATTGCTGTATTGTCACCCTCAATAGATATTGTTGTTTATTTTACTTGCCTTTTGACAAATTTCCCTCTCAAAGATAGTTTTGGATGGAATGATATAAAGATGGATGAGTGTTATTAATTTGTAGATATACAACTTCAACAGTATATAACATTGTGTTAATAAGTTTTTTTTTTTTTTGAGTTCCCGTATGATCGAATTTGTTTGCTTTATTTCTCTCTTTTTCTTTTGTTTTTTTCCCTTTACTGAATTAACCGGGAAAGAGATCCCCAATTTTGCTGTCGGACAATATCGGCGGGGGTCACTATTGGATCGGACGTGCCAAAACCTATATGATGACCAATACATCTGTATCCCAATATGCGAACCTTGGTTTTATCATGGCAAATATTTTAATATACATATTTCTCTTGTTAGAATAGTGTGAATCATTGCATAGTCGATATAACACTAGCATCAACTTCGTTCTTGCACTTTTAGGTCCTGTATTTTGAATAGGTTGTGATGTTTCTGTTTCCCCAACTTTTGTTGTCTTCCGTGTCCTTAACGTGTGTCATTGTAAGATGATTGCAGAGTGAGGGACATCGCCAAATACTGACGAAAGAACTGGAAGCTGTTGGATTGCGTTTGAACAAGAAGCCCCCTCAAGTAAGTTTTTTGTGGTTCCAAGTCCCAGTTTTTATGTTTCAATGCCAGTGAGAAACAACATGAATTATTTTCTACAAAAGCAAATTGCCTTTTACATTTTAATTCGTTTTAAATAAATGATTAGGCTTTTCAGCTTTTAGGATGAATTGTTTTCATCCTTTGAGGGACATTCTTTTACAAGTAATTAGTATGTAATCTACCCACATTAATATATATAATCTTGATTTTCATTTTTTACTCTTGAGGTGGCATGAAATAGTGAAATCATTTGTCCTTGTTTAATTGCGAAGTCACCTTTTCCATTCTCTAATCTAATAAATGGTAATGTGTAGAGTGACAATTTTGTCTTCGAGTTACAATTTGACAACGTTCCTTTCTCACCTTACCTATGTTACACGGGCACGGATATGATACGAGACGGATGCACCCATTTTGGTTTGTCCTAGTCTGTTTTGGAGTGTCTGGGTTATGTCCTATACGTGTCGAACACGACAACAGCGCAAAATTTTGGAGTTTCCTCGGTTGCTAGCACCTTACCCTTTCTAGTGTACATTGTAGATGGTCGTGAAATTTTCAAAATAAGAGTGCATTTCTCTTTTCTCCTCTTTTTTCCTCATGTATTAATATCCATTATTCTTGTTTCAGATTTATTTCAAGAAGAAAAAGACTGGAGGTATTTCATTCAATAGCACTTGTGCTTTAACGCATGTTGATGAGAAGCTTTGCTACCAAATCCTGCATGAGTACAAGATACACAATGCAGAGGTAGGCTCAATTCAGTTTATATCTACTCTATGCCTTTTGTAAAGACGAGTATTTTTTTATTATCTAAGACCATATAATTTCTTCAAGCATTGTATTTCTGCGTAATAGGATCCTTATGTACCCCAAGAAAGAATTAGATGATATGTTATTGTTTTTATTTTAATTCTCATTTCGGATCAACCTTCTATTAATATGCAGCATCTGTGAGATAACAGTGAAAAAGTATGTGTAGCTGACCCCAACGAATATTGAATGAAGGGTTTGCTCTGAATATATATTCCATGCACAGTCTTAGTAAATATTAATTTTTAATATTACTAAAGACATGGCCCTTAACATAGCTGAATGGAAAAAAATACTCAAATAGCCGCCCCGAAATTTGGGATAATAGCTTTGTTGTTCGTGTTGTTTGCACTTTGTGCAATGCAGATAAATGTTGATTTACAGAATAAACTGCTGTTGCTTCCAACAATTATATAAATCTACAGCAGGATTTTGAACGTCTGCTGTCATAGAGCTGCTCAGAATGTAAATATAGTGCAGCAACCTTATAGAAGGATAGCCCAGCAAGGCTATTGCAAATTCAGTGGTTATGGCTCCTTTTGCTTCAATTGTTTAAAGTCTGACATATAGGATTTATGGTTTTCAGGCTTTGTTCGTTTCTTGCTGTAGGACTGACTTTTCGTACCTCTGTGAGCTTGTTTGACTTAGTCTATACTTTAGCCTATTTTTCTCTGTAAAGATGAAACTGCCCTATAGTTTTTAGGCTTAGTTTTATTACCAACTTACGTTCCACTGGCTTCTTTTGGTTTTTTCCACTCCTTGTAGTAGATCTTCATCCTCTATCAAGTCTTCTAGTTTCATTCTTGTGTCCACACACCAGCAGATTCAAAAGAGCGTACGTTTCATGATATGCTGATGGAGTCCTGAAGTAACATATGCCGATATAGTACTTGTGGTTTTTGGTTTAGTTCAGACCTAGGTGGTTGTTGATTGTAGTTTAGCCCAGTTCTTATGTCTTGAATCTTGATTAATTAAAAGAAGTTGGCACCATCCTCTAGTTAGCAACCGTAGTTCTTGTTAAATTATAGTGATCATAGTCAGTGGCGTAGCGAGAATTTTCGTCTAGGGGCGCGGCACTTACTATTAATTTTTTTTTATAATAAATACATTTATAGTTTCAAAAATATCATACATTTGTTGTATTCTTCTCATTGAAAAAATCAACTTCTCCTTTTTAGTCCTACGTTGACTAGAAGTTCTTATACTCGTCTTTATATTAGTTTCTCTCACTTACTCACTTGTGAGTTGTTGTGGACTAATCCTGTGGGCCACATGTGCGTATCGTCGCCGTCGTCCGGCCCGGTTCGGTTCGGCGCGCGTAACGCGTAACGTGTACATGTCCACATCCCCATCCATGTCTTCATTTTAAATCCCCAAACGCGTCCCCGAAAAAAAAGCTCTCCGTCGGACAATTTCGAAAAAAAATTGCCATCCCTATTGATAACTTTTTCTTTGTAAGTGAGTTAGGAGGCATTCACATTATATATAGAAAAGTGTGATTAAAAAATATTATATATACAAAAGATGGTGATAAATTGTTGAGTGTTGTCAATATAGAAATATATCTTATGAACCATTTTTTAGTGATGTATATACTGCTTTACTAATTCTCTTTTTGTTCTATGTGCTACTAAGGTAAATCTAAAAAATATATATTTAGAAGCTTCCTTAGACTTTAGGATTTTGTTAATACTAGACATGTTCTTGGAAGTATACTGCTATGATTAGTTGATGTTACGTTGTTCCCTAAATATATTGTTTGACCGATCTGACATTGCATTGTTGTTGCAACATCATGATAGTTTTTTCTATGCCCATAATATATATATATATATATATATATATATATATATATATATTTTTTTAATATATATATATATATATATATATATATATATATATATATATATATATAAACAAAAACTCAAAATTTGAGGGGGCGCAGCCGCGCCCCCTCGGCTCCATGTGGCTACGCCACTGGTCATAGTCATTAAAAGCGCTTAGGCACATTCTTAGATGAAAAGCTCAATGCTAAGGGAGGTTGCCACTCGCTTCAACTAGGCACATGCTTTGCTTTTGTTGCGAACTAGTATGACCTTATACAAGTATCCAATAGCATTTTCAACCCTCCCCATCTAGGGCTTAAAGGCCATTGAACTATTGAAGCTTACCTGTTTGCTGCAAACACGTATGACTTGGAATAGAGCAACAAAGAGCAGTTTCAAGGTTGAGGACCTCTGTTTTTCTTCTTATTATGTGTTTGCATTGCTTATTTGGCACAAGCCTCGTCTTTGCGCTTTGCGCTTTACACCTAGGCCCCATGGGACCTAGAGTGCCTAAGTGCGTTTTTCTCCTATGACAACTATGAATGAGGACATCTCTACTAACAAAAATGGAATTTAAATATAGTCCAATTCAATATAATGGATATTCCAAAATTGTTCAATCCAAATGTGGAGTTCTCCTTTCATTTATTGAAACTGATAAAGTGTCCATGCACTTTTCTTAAATATCTCGTTTTACGATCAAGGGATCCTTCAGGTGGTTTCCTTGCTTTATCAACACTTACAATAGTAACCATAACAGCAAGCTTTGATACTCGAGGACAGGTTTTTGCCCATTTGTGATCCATTCATTTCAAGAAGATGTACATCCTCTAGTATCTAAACCCTTTTTTTGACCCATCATAGGGTCAAAGGTTTCTTGGTTACTACATTTCTTGCCAACTTCTCCACTGTGCAACTTCCTCTGTTTAGCGCCTAATGACATATGACGTGCACTTGGAGAAGCCATCATTCGTTTTATCATCAATCGGTTCCTCTCATATCCTTGCTTACAGTGCTCAACTTAGGAACATGGATATACATATTGCTAATCAATGTTGCTAATACAACATTTTGGGCTTTATTATAACCTCTTATCAAACAATTCTTGGAACTTTCATCGTGCCCACCGAGTTAACAGAATAGTGTTGTGAGATTTAGTGATACTCTGACTCCACGCTGCTAAATTTACTCATTTTGTTGTACTGCAAGTCTAAACTTGACGTTGTCATATACTGTATTAAACTTATGGTTATGGATGTCGATATTTACCTTACATTTTCGTCAATCCCTCTGCAAAAATTCTGGGCCTTACCAAAATCTTAATGCTATGCAAGTGGTCAGTGACATTTTTACGATAAAACAAAACCTGGAAGCACCTTATGCTCCATTAACATGTACAACTTACTGTTATATATCTTTGAATCCGTTCTTTCATTTGATTTTGAAATGTAAATATGTGAATTATGGTAATGGTTACTTTTTAGGCTTTGGTCAATATGGATTGGGGTTGTTTTTCATGTTTCTACATGCTTAATTTGTAATAGGCTGTGATTGGAATCCCATCTATGAAAGGCTTCCTTATAATTTTAGTTAAGGCTCTCAATCCTGTGCTTGTATCATATTCATCACCACAGTCCATAATCAGTACTATGTACCTCCAAGATTGTCTCCCAAGGTTCATGGTTTTGGTTGAAACTTGAAATTTGTGGGCTCCGATAACTGACGATTTGAAACAGTCCCTATAATTTTTTTTTCCACTCAGAACAGAGCCAGTTAACTGTGAAATATGAAATTTTAATGCATTTGGGATCTTTTTTATCTTTTATCATGCTGAACTTGCATCCTCTGTGTTTGGAAACCCATGTAATGAAAGTTGTTCTTTATAATTTTAGTTTAGTCTTTCAATCCTGTCCTTGTGGCATGTTCAACACTACGACCAAAATTTTGTTATTGAGAAGGCAGTAGGAATGGGAGATCGAGAAAGAGGAGAGATGGTTAATGCTAATTTGTCCAACATTGTGATCGATAAAGCATGGCTGGCCTCATGGCAGTATTCTAGAACTTTCCTTTCAATTATGACCGGAAACCCCTTTTTTCAACAGTATATATATATATATATATATATATATATATATATATATAATTCGTTAAAGTAAAGTCGAGATCGGAAGCAAAATCTGATATATATTGTCGAAACTTACAAACCCTTCCAATACCATAGCTTTTTGAAGGGACTGTTACACTATCATTTTATGTAGAGTTCTTGCATTGAATTTTTGTTTATTGGATGTATGGTTGTATTAAATTTCATCATTGTGCATCAGTTCATCAACTTTTGGTTTGTTTACATTCACACTACTCCTGTAAGTGGCTGCACGGGTGATTGATATTTCTGGTATCTTAACTGATATTAATACCATATATTTGATACCATTGGTTGTCTTATGTAGCTGCTATTTCGTGAGGATGCCACAGTTGATGATCTAATTGATGTTATAGAGGGAAACCGTAAATACATGAAATGTGTTTATGTCTATAACAAGATTGATGTCATTGGTATCGATGATGTGGACAAACTAGCCAGGCAACCAAATTCAGTTGTTATCAGCTGCAATCTGAAGGTATATTTTGGAATATTTTCTTTTTCTCAGAACTAAGGGTGAGCAAACAGTTATTTCGGTTAAGCGGAACCACATTTCTCCAAAACCAAATTGAACTGAACAGAAATACAAATTTCGGTACGGTTTATGTGGTCGGGCGGGGCTAGTATGCATTATCAGAAAACTTACTAAAAATCTAATGTGTTCGATGACCAGATTGGAGTCAAGTATTGTTATTAATGTCATGATGTAGAACTGATGTGTTTGATGACCAGATATATAGCTTACACCAACCCAGGTACATTTTAGACTAACAAACTTGCCTTGTACCTCCTCGTCGCTTTTCCCAGCTCAATTTAGACAGATTACTGGCCAGAGTGTGGGATGAGATGGGGCTTGTGAGAGTTTACACAAAGCCACAGGGCCAGCAACCAGATTTCTCAGACCCTGTAGTACTTTCCACAGTAAGTTAACTTTCTTGCATTACATCATATAATGTTTCGAGTGCATGAGTCATTTGAAATGTGACCCGTCTCTTGATTGGGCTCGATGCGCATATCCTGGCAGGATAGGGGTGGCTGCTCAGTAGAAGACTTCTGTAATCATATACATAGAAACTTGTTGAAGGATGTAAAATATGTTCTCGTCTGGGGGGCTAGTGCAAGGCATTATCCACAGCACTGCGGGCTTGCTCATGTACTTAGCGACGAGGATGTTGTCCAGATAGTCAAGAAAAAGGTATTTAGTGCTCCACTCCTGTAATAGTAGTTTGGGATTTGTAGGACCAGTTTCAAAATCTATAATGTAGGGGGATTTCACAAGAGAACATATGTATTCATACTTTATTTATTTATATTTATATTTATATTTATATTTATATTTATTATTCCTTTCCAGGAGAAGGACGATGGTGGGGGAAGAGGTAGGTTCAAGTCCCATTCAAATGCTCCTAATCGCATATGTGACAGAGAGAAGAAGGCTCCTCTGAAAACATGAACGGATTAGAACTGCAATCTTTCTGTAGTTGATGTCCGGGATCAACGGATAATCTTTAGTTGCCTGAGTGTTGAGGCGAAACTAAAACTTCGACGACAACAAAGCCTTTATCCCGAAGTTGTGGGTCTGTTTGCGTACCTGCAAAGATAATTTTGGAGGACAGAACAACAGCTATCCTATGTATATTTTTGCGAGTTATCGCTTGTTCCGAATGAGGAGTTGCAGCAAATTTTTGATATCTAGGCAATATTGATATTCTATTTATGACAGGTGAAATTTCATTATTATAAGCAGGTTGGTTCAAGTTTGGACACACTCAAGTCATTGAAAATTAAGAAAATACTCTCACGTACAATCTCAATCTCAATCTCAAATATTGAGATTTTATCCTACTTTTCTAGGACACTTATCTCACTAGTCCTTGTCAATAGGGCTTGTGTAACTGAGGGCATGTATGATTGCCATGAATTGGCTTTCATGGAAATAGATAGAATTCTTTTTCATATGAAAAATTTTGAGTGGCACCCCACTTATATTACCCATATTTGTAGTGCACCCCACATTGTTCCACATATGCATAAGTCATCCCACTTCTAACCGAAACCGTCAAATAATAACGTTGTTGGCCTTTAAAATACTTTTCATGACCGTAATACCCCTCCCCCCTTTCCTCGTCGTCCTGGGTGTAGAGCACGACGACTTCGTAGTTCTCGTGGCTGATGTTGTGCAGGTGGACGGGGCGGTGGCTGATGTTGTGCAGGTGAAAGGGGAGAGGGGTATTACGGTCATGGAAGAAGCAGCAGAAGAGTCCGGACGAGTCGAGGTTTCCGGGCTCTTACCATGTTCTTCCTCCACCTTCATTCGTTCTCCTCCGAGGTTCGACAGCTGATGATCGACCAGCCCTTCCCCTCTGCCTCCGGTGCACCGCTCGATTGGCTCCGCGACCTCGAACGGGGAGTAGAAGCAGCACGTCGTCGACGAGTCGTCCAAGCCGTCGAACTGGAAGTCGACCTCGCTCAAGTCGACCTCTCCCATGTCTTCTTCTACTTGCTCACCATGCAGGTGTCCCGAGCCGAAGCTCACGTCCAACTTCCTTTCGTACAAGTAGCTGCTGCTGCTGCCGCCATTGCTGCCCGTGCTCGTAGTGCTGCTAGCGCCTATGTCGGGAATATCGTTCAAGTACTCGAAAAATTGGACGTCGCCATTCTCCTCTCTGTTGTCGACTTCGTTCGACTCGTGGCGCTGCTGCTTCTTCTCCTTCAGCCTCAGCAGCAGGAGGTTCGCAATCTTGGGAGGGAGGGCGGACGCCGCCGGCCGCCGCGACGGGGAGGCGGGCCAGAAGTTGGTGCGCGTGTTGGCCCCGCGGAGCATGCAGGCGGCCTCGTCGTAGGCCCGCGCGGCGTCCTCGGCGGTGTCGAAGGTCCCGAGCCACACCCGGATCTTCTGGATGGTGTCCTTGATCTCCGCCACCCACCTCCCCGAAGGCCTCTGCCGCACGCCCACGAAGCGCTTCCTCGCCCCTCCGAGCGCGTCCGCCGCCTTGTTCGCGTCCTCGGTCTCTGGCTCCTTTCTCTTCCTCGCCATTCTTTTCTCCTCTCTTTTTCTTGTTTCTCAAGTTGAGGGAACTGGTTTTAGTACGCAAGAAGGAATAACTGTAGTATATATAACGGATCAATAGATGTAGTATAGAAATGTAGTGAAGAGGCCTTTTCTCGTGGCTGATGTTGTGCAGGTGAAAAGGGAGAGGGGTATTACGGTCATGGAAAGTATTTTAAAGGCCAACAACGTTATTATTTGACGGTTTCGGTTAGAAGTGGGATGACTTATGCATATGTGGAACAATGTGGGGTGCACTACAAATATGGGTAATATAAGTGGGGTGCCACTCAAAATTTTTCTTTTCATATTTGGAATATTAATATAAGTCTCGTTTTGGTCGCCAAAAGAAAATGAAAGAAAATCAATTCAATGTTCTCTCACTTTTTTTTAGAAAATATTTTTTTTCCGATGTTTGAAAAAAAAAAAGCCACAAGAAATTGGAAGAAAAAAGTTTAGTCTTGGGACACGAAAGTGAATCCTTAATTAGGATAGGCGGAGGAACTATTTTTGTCTATTTTTTTCTTTGTGAATTATTTTTATTTTATTACATCCAAAATACTGGAAAAAAATTGACATTACTTTTGTAACTTTTCCAATGTCCTAATTCGGGGAACCAAACGTTGCCTCCATCCTCACTAAATAGTAACATTCAGTCATCATCAGCACTTTAAGAGTTTTTAAGGAACGTATTTGTATATTTATATTCCAGCGTGGCCTCGCAAGTCAAATGTCCACTGTTTATGTGCTTAGGCGTTTGGTTTGAGTGCAGAAAATAACTTTTAATTTTTTATTTTTTTAATTTCACGCGCACACACAATTGGGGCACTCAAACCTTGCCGGTCCCTACAATTGGGGGACTCAAACCTTGCCGGTCCCTCCGGATGTCCGCTCTAATATCACTAGGCTATAGAACTCGGACAACTTGTAATTAATAAATGGATACACAGGAAGAGAAGACCATAATTTGAGACCCGGGGGGTTATAATTACTATCTATTTTTATGCATTTGGAAGGTAGCCTTCACCATCCTTTTATTGGTGACTGTATGTCTCCACAAGTGATAAAAATACATCCTCTAATCGATATCCACTTTTTCACAAAAAAGTCATGAGAGAAAAAACAGAAAATAAGCCACTTGTACATCTATATGTATTGGAAGATTCATACCCATACACAAACAATTTCTAAAAAAAAAATTGAGTATGATAGGAAGTATCTCCGCTTGAATGCTCTTAAAACCTAGGCTATGAGCTAAAGGTCACACATACATACAAACCCAAAAACCTGATTATTTTCTTGGTAAAAGCTGACTAACCAAACAATCATCATCATTCCTGAAGCATGTTTGAGAAAGACTAATGCTACTACTCCTAGGTGAAATAATAATATAAACATACTGACAATTATATATTAACTTTGAGATCTGGGTACCCATCCCCACCTTCACACTGAAATAAATATGCCAACATGGGCATTTTGACAAACACAAGGATATCAAGACATGTCCATACTAATTAGCATCCAGGTTAGGTAACCTTCTCAAGCAATTCTCAATGATGGTCACGAAGAAATATAATTTTAAGATTCACAAACAATAAACAATGTATTAAACCCATCATATCATGAAGGAGATCTCCACTCCACAGTACTCAAAAGTATACAAGGGTTGAAGAATGTATGTGTAACAGAGAAAATTAGTAGGCATAGTAACTCTACATTACCAGCCTTTTATAGTGCTTTCATTCTATGTTGGGTTGGGGGTGAAGTTGGGGTACTGGGAACCATATTGGGGAAAGAAAGAAACACACCCGACTCCCACGACGAAAATAAATAAATAAAGCCATTTATTTCAAAAAAGAAACACATACAAGCTGAGGCAGGATACTAAACATCTGTAACCATTGGACGTAAACCCACAACCTTGAATCTAGGAGGAAAACAAATACAACACACCTAGAACGGCATACAAGTTAACAAACATGTCATTGTTCGCATGGTGCAAGTGCTGAGGATAGCCAATCTGATGCAGAGGTCTGAATCTCAGAACCCACATATACACTGAAATCTAGAGGAGTCACAGCAATCTGTCCAGTCACGAGGAAAAAACAGAAAAGTGAATAGGCAAACCAATAACAAGATGGATTGAAAAAGAAAAACTTTTTCCAAACTCACAAAGCCGTTTTCCAGTGCCTTGAAATCAAGGTCTTCATCTAAATCTTCATGTTCCTTCTCCAACATCTGAAAGGAATCAAGCAGATATGACTTTAAACAGTTCGACAATCAGAATTTTCATGAAACTGCAAGAACAATACACAAACAGACGCTGGTGTATTATACACAGACACAAAAGCAAAGAACACCATAGTCGTATGCTACTTTAACTCAAACTAGTGTTCCCAAGCCTTGTTAGCAATTCGGCAAACGGAAAAAATTCGGGATGGCAAAAGTACGAGTATAAATCGGCTCAATATAAATAAAATACGTTCAAAAATTTGGTCAAAAATTCGAAAAATGGAAATATTGAGGTTAGAAACTTCACATTCTTAAATATGTTGTCAAATTTGGTTAATTAAACAGGTTTCCAGTACGTTTTTTGTGCCAAATTTTTCAATAATTTATACATAACACGTTTAAAACTTCGCATGCTTAAAATTTACGTACTGATTTGGATCTGTCAAAAGTATGCAAGTATTATACGTTTATGAAAGATACGAATTTTTTTTGCATATAATACGAGTTTTATTCGCATTCCTAACAAGGTTCCCAAGTAATAAGGTGGCTTTTGTGTTGTTTCCATCTGCAATAAGGTACTTTTTTTTCTAGTCAATACTGAATTGGTGATTCTAGACGAGATGTGTATACATATACAAGAGAGAATCAGCCAGAATTTCCATATACTGTTGTTTCATTGTTTGTTAAAACTTAAAAGTTAGATATAGCTACAGGTACCTCCATCCTATAGTACTTCTTCACCACTCCTTGCTTAGGCTCGGGTTTTCCTGAAGCTGCTACTGATTCTACCTCAACATTTTTCCTTTGAGTAGTAATGCGACGAGCTGCACCCTGAAGACAAGAAAATTCACAACTAATAATGGTAAAGAAGCTTGAGACTCTGCAATCATTAGGTTTACATTCCATTGATTGAAAATTATAGACACATACTGCTGCGGAGGCATCTCGACCGAGCTGTGCAAGCTGGACTCCAAGGCTTTGGTGCATAGACATGTACTGCCCGGCAGAAGGATTCCTGTTTGCAGACACTGCTTGCCAACTTAATGCAGGCTTGCACAAACTCTGCCTACACACCTTGAAGCCCTGTAACGAGACGATTTAGTATAGAAGTTATCCAGAAATCTACATAAATAGATTGGTAATGGCAACATGGCCAATGAAATAACCTAGAAAGGAAATCAAATACATAATAATATAAGAATACGAAGCCAGATAATGAATTGGATATTCCAATCTTTGTTACATTACCATAGTGTAAAAGCATGTTATCATAAATGCAGGATTCTGCATAATTTTTAATATTAATAATATAAATATATAAGCCTTACACTGAAATTATAGAGTTTTGGTGCAGTAGCATGGACCTTAACATTGTATGTTCAAACCTCATGGCACATATTTTAAGAGGATTTTATAAAAACAAATTATATTGCTGCGTGAATCCAACTCTCTGCCAAAATGACCATCAACCTGTGGGACGTGTTAGTAAAGAATATATAAACACTCAACCGTCAGATAACTCTAGAGTTTTGCTGCAATGGCAGGAGCTTTAACAATTATGTTCCCAACATGAATATCTGATCACGAAAATCAGAAGACACTTTTGCAGGCAATGAATGTTTCCTAGCTGTTAGTTAAATTGACAATGACATACGCAGTGCTGATGATGTTGGTGGCACGAATCCTCTAGGCAGTCAACTCTTGCCCAATATTCTCTCTTTATGTACTTCCACTACTTCTAACAAATTAATTTGGTCTCTTACAGGCCTTACCTTCCCCAAACTTTATCTGTCTCATCCTGCACTTACTCTTTATGATGGAGAACCAGTTTAAATTTGGTGTTATCCTTTAGTTATTTTGGTTATTCTAGGAATAGTTTAGATAGAGATTGTTTTATTTCATCCATTAGGAGTTTAAGTCTGTTTTGAAAGTTAACTTTGATTTGTATTTATCCATAAATATAGCTTTATAATGCTATTTATAGGTCATGTACTCTTTTTTATTTTAAATTGAAGAATTGAAGAATGATAAATCTAATTTCGAGTTTGTATGGTGAGATGTCAAAACCTTAAAGTGGATCTCTCTATCTTTTCCTTCTCCGCCTCCGACTTTGACGCGAATTCGGTCTCAAATACAAAAGTCGCATCTTCGAGATCCAATGCAAATTGCATGTATCCAAAATCGGGTATTCATAATTATTATTTTTGCTTTTATGTTATAATTTTTGTAATAAATTTATAATAGTTGATTGTTCACATTTCATTTAAAGCTTCTAGTCACGTCTTCGAGATCCAATGCAAATTGCATGTATCCAAAATCGGGTATTCCTAATTATTATTTTTGCTTTTATATTATAATTTTTGTAATAAATTTATAATAATTGATTGTTCACATTTCATTAAAAGCTTCCGCGTCCATTTTTTCCAAATCTCTAATTTCATACAAATCATATTTTTCTTCTAGGTCTTCGTCCCGCATCACTTTACCAGTCATAATTGGTTAATCCACAATTTGATATATAACGATAAAATCACTCGTAGGTGGTAGTTGGCCTGAACCCAGTCTTGAACCGACTGTACCTGAACTGACTATAGCAGGGTTTAGGCCTTGGCTTAGACTCTAATGTCATACCCTCAGGCCTAGGTGGCTTGACCTGTCAAATACAACCCTGCACAAATATTGTGAAGGTGAACTCCTAAACTCCCTCAAGGGGGGCCAACATTAATTGACTAAGAAAAATGCTATAACAGAATTCTAAGGGAGACTACACGGTGGGATTTTGTTAAGTAACAAGTCTCCAGTAGTTATATTGATATTACCAAGTATAATTGTCATGGAGATGTGATGGGAGAAAACTGTCTGAGGTGGTCTGGACTCTGGACAGAGAACAGAGACCAATAGCTGCACCTTTTAGGAGAGCTAATATCTTATAGTTTAAGCATCCCCTAGAACTAGGGGTAGGCTCAAAAGAAGTCAGATTGAGACTGTCAAAGAGGGTATGACATTCTCTAATGCTAGAGAGAGGAGATGGCTCTTAAACAGAATGGAAGAAAAAGATTGATGTAGCGAGCCACAAAAGTCTGGGATGTAGGGTTTGCTATTGTTATATTATTTCCCTCAACCTTCTATTCAATCAACAGAAATGGATACTTGTTCAAACATTCCTATACTAGTGGGTGGCAAATAATGTTTCCTTATAGAAACAGCACTTATAGCTATTTGAGATCTTGTTACTGAATATATCTTGTGTAATATGTTTGCGTGAATACGAACACGGATAAAGGACACGGAACGAATATGAGATGCAAACATTTTCAGATAGGTAGAAAGTAGTCACATATGCTGTACAATTCGGACATGGAGATGGATGCAGACATGATATGGGTACGATCACCATTTCCCCATGTACTTGTGTGGTTGTAAACCTAATATAAAAAAAGAAGACAGTAATAGATGGACCTTTGTCTTTAAATATGTTTCCAATGTCGTATTGCAGAGATTCTAGTCAAACAAGTTCAATACTTTTCCTTGGCAACAATGACCCAATCCAATCCAATCTAGGACGAGTCTTTTAGCGGAAGAATATGCAAAGCCAATAGTAATATAACTACTAATTGATTTCATTACATTTGTTCCTCACGAGAACTAAACAAAAAAAAGACTATCCTTCCAAATTCCAAACCAACAAAAACTATCCTTCAAAAGTCGCCAACAAAAAGTATCCTTCAAATATCAAACCAATGGAAAAGTGACAAATTTAAACATATAGACTTGGTGCCTCAACACTTGTATCCTAAAGGATGCAGGTGTCAATCGAAGAAAGCATGCTCTCTATAAAATGGGAATACAGTAACGTAGTCATGGATCCTGCACTAGCGGGAGCCTCATAACATTGGAAGCTCTTTTCACTAAAGAGGCTTACACTAATTGATTATATTGTTTGCTTTGGCAAGAGGATAATATTCAAATCCGCGTTTTTAATGCAGATGTGGGCGGAAGTACCCAAAAGAATTATTAAAATGTTTTTTTGTTATATTAATTTCTAATTAGTAATAGTACTTAATTATTACTTTAATTTAATATTAATTTCGGATGGATTTAGTTAAATATGGGCCGCGTCATTAAATAATTAGCTAGGAAGTACATATTCTCCAAAAATCTGGGCAACGTCGTTGACGCATATCAAAAACATATAGGACACACCACCGATAGTCCCAAATATAACAATATTAATATTATTTAGTATATTATAATGAGATAGTAAAATAGTTGGTAATATACATAATTTGTTTAATTAAGGTTATCAATAATATTAAGTATTAATTTCTAAAAATAATTAGTATTAGTCCTTAAATATTAACTTAGCTAAATATTAAGTATAACATTAGTTAACACATTAAAATACTTAATATTATTAAATAATTAATACTAATTGTTAATACTTAAATTAAAAAGGTTAAATAATTAATATTAACAAATAATTGTCAATTTAGTTAGATAATTAATTAAATTTTGTTATTATTATAATGTACTTTTTCACATTCCGACCTCCTTCTATTTGACATCCAAACACAGAGTTATGAATTTGGCCACTTCCGTGTACAAAATATTATCTGTCCAAACGTCCAAAGTCGAATTTCCAGACAAGAACTAGCATGAAACTCAAATGCACATGCAAAGCATTTCCATAGTTTGTGTATGCACTTTTTCACATCCTTCCCACTTCTAACATCCAAACAACCCCTTATTACTAATGTTGAATAAGCCTTAAAACTAAAGACAAACAGGTGACATTAGATTTTACCCACCTATAAGTTTTGTCATAATAAAATCGTGTTTTGATGCAAACATTTGACAAAGATATATGGTTCTAAAATGAATGTATTATCGAGAAATAACATTTATTGGATTTACATTGTTTCTTACTAATCAATGATATAGACTTCTCTAGCATTTTGGAATATCAAGTCATGATGTTTGGCAGATAAATTAATGGGGTCTAGTGGGCCATGAGCCACCTGTCTGTTCACCTTTATCTTATCGACATCATTTTTTTTTCTTTTCTTTCCATCCTCATATTTTATGCTTTACATTCACCGTGAAGAAGAACATGGTATGTGTTACTGAGACACTTATATCTCAGAAATTTCTACCTCTATCAAAGTTGAACATTTACAAATTTGTTGGTGTTGGTGAATATTATTGGCCTTGGTAACTTCTATTTGATGCTTCCACTAAACCCACCCTGGAAGATATAGCACTAAACTGGATTAGGTCCAAGAAACATGCAACCATGCAGATTAGAGTAAGATTGAGGTACTTGTTCTAAATTCGGAAGAAAAACTTAGACTAGACTAACTTTATGTCAACACAGCTTGAACACATTAACTAAATGAATTCTCACCTCATTGCCTAAGCATGCAATCTTTCCAGATCTATAGAAGAATTCAAGGTTATGGCTTCTAAGGGAGAAACATAATGATAAGTCAATAAGATCAACATAATGATAAGTCAATAAGATCATACATATCAAAGATTAAAATAAATCTAATTTAAGGTCAGAATATGGACTGTAAAAAAAATTGTTCATAAAGATATAATGAATGGTGTACATAAGTGATTAGGTTTTACTATAGTGCTCAGATATTTTAGACTTTCTAAGTATCATATGAGTGGATACCTTGTTGGTAGAAGGAGAGGAAGGAATTTCTATGTTCAGAAGGCAAGTTTTGGGGAAAACACCCTTTTCAATGTCCCTGATAGCAGCATGTAATAATGGTAAACAAACATCAACTGCATCCTTGAAATCGCTTTCTTTACTTTCATCCTTTTTCCTAGAAAGTTTAAACACTATCCAATAAGAAGGCATGCATGGATCAAGGAAAAAGCAAAGAACAATAACAAAGAGGTCACCATTTACCAGCGCAATGAGATTGACAGTGAAGGCACTCCACACATGAACGCCTCCCTAGCTCCAGCAACAGCACCCGAGTAGAGGCTATATGTAAAGTAAGTAAATAAGAAGACCCTTGTCTGGGTACAGGATATAAAATAAAATGAGAATGAAGAATATAAGCAGACCTGCACAATTTCATGAGAATGAAGAATATAACAAAGTGAAATACAGAGGCAACAGTAGCATACAGCAAAAGAGCGACATCAACGTGATAGCGAGTGTGCCACTAGATTGGATAACCTATTTTCTATTAAAGATGTATTTAAATGTCCAAAGACTACTTGAAAATATGACAAATAAAAAATTATACTTAAAAGCTATCGTAAATTACAAAAAATAATAAATAAATAAATAATTCATCTTGAATGCAACAAAAATCTCATGCGCCAACAATAGATGAATTAAGAAAGGTAAACACAGCACAAACTGCATAAGCTAAAGGAAACAAAGTAGTAACAACTAAAGTTTTTGTGCATATATACAAACCAAGAAGCAAAAAAAATACAAAAAAATAGTTAAACTTATTAATACAAAGAAATTAGCTAAACATCTAACAAAGCATAAAGTGTGGTTATTAATAACTAGAATACAAAATCATTAGTACCCAGCAAGTAAGAATCTATAATATAAAGCACAGTGGATTTTTGGTCCGACCCATGTGCTTTGGTTCGACGATGATGAAAGGACTAAATTGTCCCTCTCTCTGTAAGAGAGGAGGAGGTCCCATGTTGGGTGCGGAACAACCGGTTGTTCCAACGGCACCCCGCCTCCAGCGCCTCTTGCACCGTCCCTCCCTCCGCCGCCTCCGCTCCATCCTCGTCCATGCCGTCGTCAACGGCCTCTTCCGCAACCCTTCGTCGCAAGCAGCCTCCTCCACCGCGCCACCGACGCCGACCCTTCCTTCGTCGCCTCCCTCTTCTTCACCATGACCAACCCCAACCCCTACTCCTTCAACACCGTCATCGCCATCTCCGCCGATCCACTCTCCATCTACTCCCAAATGCTCCGCCGCCGCGTCCCTCCCGACTCCCACACCTTCTCTTCCTTGCTCAACACCACCACCGTCGCCGCCGCCGCCACCAGGTCGCTCCACGCACACGTCCTCCTTCTCGGATTCCGGTCCGACCCATTCGTGCAGACCGTCCTGCTCACCGCCTACTCCCGACGCGGCTCCGCCGACCACGTCCTGTGGGTGTTCGACGGAATGCCGCACAGGGACGTCGTCTCCTGGACCGCCGCCGTCTCGGGCCTCGCCGCCCTCGGACGCCCTGCGCGTCTTCGACTCCATGAGGCCCCACGCCGCCCCGAACGCCGCTACCGTGGTCTTTGCCGCGTCCGCCTCCGCCGGGCTCGGGTCCCTGGCGCTGGCCCGGTGCCTGCACGCCTACATCGAGAAGGCCGGGTTCGGAGGCCGCGTCTCCGTCCGGAACTCCCTGGTGCTGGCCCGGTGCATGCACGCCTACGTCGAGAAGGCCGGATTCGTGTCTGTGCCATTATGGCACAGGTTATCCACTAGTAAATAGATAAAACACGAACTGATATCAAGTATGAACTACTTATAGATGTTCAAAAGTATAGTGCCACTGTAGTGAGCCCCTAAAGTGCAATAGTAGCTGATAGTGCCGCTATATTGGCCTGGCCATTATAGATCCAGCACACTGTGACTGGCAGTTGTTCGTCTACAGTGTCGCAGAATGGTAACACAATGCTATAGCCCTCTATTTAGAACACTAAAATTACCTCTAGAAGATTATAAATAACATATACAAATAGGAATGAAGATCAAGAATATATAATAAAAAATAGAGTTAAGAACTAATTTGAAAGAACTCAAATTCCAGAACATTTATGAAGCCTCTTATATGCCAAGGAAACAAAATAAGAGGCGGCCCTTACACGTGACTGCCACAACTTGATCCCCTGTTTATGCCACTCACAACCTATATATTGAACGAAAATTTTGTAAGGCATGTTACAGACATGCATTTCATATTACATTTAAATAACTATGCATACCAGTGCTGGCCTAGACCAAGAAAATAATGCCCCAGACAAAGCTAAAGATACACAATCAACAGGAGTACCTGTTCAAATGCAAAATAGTAACAGTTAGATATAGATGCCGAGTAAACCTCTATAAATGCTCAACTATGCCATTCATACTGAGTCATGGACTCGTAATACATCAGTTAAAATACTCCTCAGAACATTATTGGCAATGAATCCTATAAATGATATTACGCCAACATTTGAAACTACTCCAAATTAACTGATGGAAATATGAGCAGAACAGAAACACAGGAACTCCAATAAATTTACCTGAAACTTCAAAGGCTGTCGCACCATCCATATCTGTTGAACTCACAGAAAGGGTCTCACGTACGGTAACTGAATGTCCAGATGTAGACCTACTTCTGTAAAAATACAAAAGAACACTTGAGATAAATTTCACAGCACACAAATAACCTTGATGAGGCAAACCAATATCTAAGGCATAAATGTCATGGATATCTTTTACAAAAGCACACATATACCCCAATGCACAAAATAATGTGAAACATGGTATAGGATGTCAGCACTGTGTTAGAGGCTTAGAGCAACGGCAAACTATGGAAAACATCACAATGGGTGTTAGAGGCTTAGAGCAACGGCAGACTATGGAAAACATCACAATGGATGTACTTCCAATATTCAAGCAAACAATAAGAATTCCTCCAAACATCAAATTAGTACTCAACTGCATGACAATTGAGTCCCTGCGGGACGAAATCATGGAAAGAGAAACCTAAGCTTACTCACAGAGAGCACAGTAAGAGTCAAGTGAGCATGCCAAGTTGCCAAAGAACAAAGGAAACACCAAAAAGAAAGTTTGCACTTCTCACTAGATAATGGTAACCTAGTACAACCTTACCCATGATCCTTATCATAAATAAACTAGTAGTCTAGTACCAGTACATTCAATAACAAGAAGCACTATCCCAGTAACAGACCTTCATCAACTTAAGACATAAATTCTATTATTTTAGTAAGTGTTTGGGGTTTCATTTCCACCATGTCTAGTACATGAGATGATCAGAGATGATCCAAATCATGTTGCTACCTTTTCGCCGACATATGTTTTTAGCTGGTTATGGAGCAACTTTTGTCTGCATTCTTTTTTGTTTCTTCTAGGAAGCAAGAACACAATCATGCATGATGCATGACAATATGACATCAACTACGCTTGACTACAATGATTATATGGTAAATCTAATGCCTTGCTGGCTATAACGAGTGAATCACCCAATTGTGTCATTTCTTTATTCCATCTTTCTTTTGATTATTTAATAGTGAGATCAATCCATATGGCTGGCCTACGCGATGGACCTAATCATCAAAATTGGGTATAGGGTGTTTGTTTGATGAAGAGAAGATCAAACATGGAAGAAAACTCGAGAAAAGTGCCCATGGGAAGACTGCTTTCTGGCGTGTATACTCTGGGTCCCTTGAGCGCAACACATGGTTGACAGGTACCCAGTTCTAATGCTTGAGTTGGACTATATTTAGGTTTGATTGGGTTAGATTTTCATTTAGTTTGTTTAAATGATATATTTTGTGACTTTTGTCTATATATTTGTTGATTTTTAAGCTTAAGATTTGTCCTAATTTGTTTATACAAAGGCGAAGATGTGAAGGTTATGATCATCTTCGCCATTAGTAGAAGGATTTGGAGCTTCTTCTTCTCTACTAAAATTAAGGATTTTGGATTACAGAGCATGTGACTCGAACACCTCCGTGGACTTGAGGCTTCAGATTCCGGTAGCTCACGGACTTGGGCATCCAATCTTCCCAGCTACGTTTCAGTGGCGTTGATTACCACCCAATCGTCGTTACTATTGAACAATGCCCCTTCTGACCCCAGTCAGAGATATGTTAATCCTCAGTTAAAAAAAATCGTACAAAGTACGTTGAAAACGAAAACTACAATACCAAAGAAAAGAAAAGATTACAACGGCTGGAAATGTAAAACTTATAAACTTGCAACACAGTTGCTACAACAAGGAGAAGAAAGAGAAACTGCGGAAGAAGAAACTTGTCTTGTTAGGGTGATGACGATCGCCGCTGCTCAAAGCAACATTTGACCATTTTTGTCGATCTACTTCCAGGAGCCAGTAAGTTCACCGATAGAACATCTGGAACGCTCACCCTCGAACAGCACTTGGACTCTCGAATGACACTTCGTGACTACAGAACGTTGCTACTAATTCTCCTCTCGTAGTATATATCTCTAAGTCTCTACCCAAAAGAAAGAAGACAAGAAAATATATATAGGGGAGCCAACCACTAGCAGCCAACACTACTCATAATGAACAGTTAATCCGGAGAGTAACTCCCCATTAAGTGGACGGTTACAGCAGTAACCCCCACTATGTGGGCAGTTACTAAAACTGAAACTTCCACGAATAAGCACACGAACAGCCACGTTGGAGCCCAGCTCCCGCAAAAGCACAGCCACGCTAGAGCACAAGTCCCGCTGGAACCGCCCACGCCCAAGTTCGAGTCGCGAGGCCTAGCACCAAAGAAAAATTCCCAATAAATGGGTGACAAAAACAAATGCTTCTTGGGCGACTTAAACATTGCCCTATAGTAAAACACTCCTTCGTACTAACCACATGCACTACCACTCCCCGATGCGTACGCATCAATAAAAGAAACATCTTACATTAAAATACACACTTGGGGTTTGTCATGGGTGTGGGACCACTTTCTAGATAATAATTCCAATAACCCCAAGTATTCACATTTATTCATCATTCGTTGAGAGAAAGTCTTCAACCTCTTGATTTTTACTCCTCAGTCGTATAATTTGGTACAACAGATTTTTACAGACAGCAAAATACAACACGACAAGATATGGACCACCGATCCCGCACGTCCTCTTATTTTGGAGCATGTGACATCTGTCCGCTACGTACACGGACACGGCACCCGTTTCCGTATTGAGAAACAAGTAACGACGACGATTTCCTTAAAAGACGAAACTTCTAAATTGGGATATTAACTCTTCCTAAATTAGGTTCCACTAACAACAACAACAAAATTCCAAGGTTCCAATAAACAATCGAGAAGCCGAAATTGAAAAAGTAAAAAAATTTGAACTCACGAATCGGGAGCGCAGACGTGGACGCCGCAGCGGCCGGCGCGGACGAGGGCTTCGACGAGGAGGGCGAGGCCCGGGGAGGAGACTCCGTCGGCATTCGTGACGAGAACGATGGGCTTCTCGGGAGCAGAGGAGGAGGGGGGAGAAGGAGCGGAGGCTAGTCCTTGGGTCGTGTTTGGGTCCTTCTTCGAGTCTTCTTCTTCCTCGCCTCCGCCTCCGCCTCCGCCTCTTCTTCCGGCTAGCACGTTCTGGAGGTTGGCGACGAGAGATGGCGGCAGCTGGTGGTTCATTAGAGAGAGAGAGAGAGAAGGATTCGTTAGCTTTTCCGAGTCGGGAGGAGAGAGAAAAGGGACGGAGAATGGATATGGAATGGAATGGCTTTTATGCACTTAACCCCTAAAAATCAAGGGAATTGATAAAGGCACTTCACAATTTGATCGGGGCTAGTCCGGATTGGGGCTAGCCCAAATTTTTTGGGCTTTACTCAGGACAGCCCATTAATTTGATCACAGGGCTGTCCCAAGTAATCCCGCCCTCCCCCCCCCCCCCCCCCCCCCCCCCCCCCCCCGAACACAAACTTCCCTCTTCTTCTTCCTCACGAACCCTAACTTCTTCTTCCTCAAGAACCATAACTTCCCTCTTCTTCTTCCTCCTAAGACCTAACACTGACTCCATTCTCCACCACTCGGCGAGCAGCTTCATCATCTTCGTCTTCTTCCCCACGTCCTCTTCTCTCTTCCAAGGAGAACGATGGCCCCGAAACCTTCCTCGCAAACAAGGTGCGAAATCTTCCTCCATTTCTTTCAATAACCGTAGAAATTATCTGAGACAGTTGAAGGATAAATTACATTCGTTATTTCCATTGCATCGGACCGTAGCAAACGTGGCAAAATTTTGCGTCGGCTAGGACTGCCCAGTCTTCTGGCAGTCCCGAATGTATGTTGGACTGCCAGAAGAATGAGCAGTCCATTGACATAACATGTGTAGTGAAGGACTGCCCAATCTTCTGGCAGTCCTGATCGTATGTTGGACTGCCAGAAAACTGGACAGTCCATTTGGCATAACTTGTGGAACAATGGACTGCCCACCTTTATGGCAGTCCTGACTCTATGTTGGACTGCTCAAATTTCTGGCAGTCCAACATAAAGTTAGGACTGCCAGAAAAGTGGGCAGTCCTTTGTTACACATGATGTGAGTTAGGACTGCCCTCTTTTCTGGCAGTCCTAACTGCATCTTGGACTGCCAGAAATGTAGGCAGTCTCAAGTTACACATGTCCTGAGACAGAACTGCTCATTGAAATTCAAATTGGCCGTCCATTATACACTGAGGACTAGTAGAATATTGGGCAGCCCAATGTTTGCACTAGTGGAACAGCCACATTTGTGGGCATCCCTTACATTTTAATATGTAATTAATATTCAATAATAGTCATGAAAAGAAGACAAAGGAGAAGGATGTTGAGGCCAGGCCCGAAAGAAAACGTCCGACCGCGTCGGATCGCAAGGCGCATGAAGCTGGTAGAAATGTCGAGAAAGGGCTATCAATCAGAGAACCCGAACCAGCCTCAGAAACAAGAACACGTGGAATGAAACGTGTTGCAAAGCGTTTGACGAAAGCGGCGGCGACTCATCGTGATGATTCCTCCGACGATGATGATGTACCCATTGCCCGAATGACAGATGACGCCGGATCGGGTCCTTCTCAAGTACCCGAGGAAGAGGAAGAGGAAGATGCGGGCCCAGTTGGTTGCTCAATTTTGAAGTCAATCGAGAACCACATTTGTTATGAAATATGGAAGGATCCGGTAAGTTACTTACCTATTATATAGATTAACTATCCGGAATAATAGATGTATGTAATATTGGATCTTTGTTTTTGTTTTTATGCAGAAAAGCTCGCGCCTTTTGAGGGTAATAAACCATGCGAAGATGTGTAGTACGTGGGGATTTGATGAGTTGAAAGAGAGTGTGAAGGAAAAAATCACCCCCACCGGATTGCAGTATTTGGCAAAATACTCATATCAGATATTGGACCACGCAATGATTTCTGCTTTTGTGGAGCGCTGGCATCCAGAAACTAACAGCTTCCATCTCGCAGATGGAGAGTTGACAATCACCCTCGATGATGTCCACCACATTTTAGGGCTTAGAGTTGATGGTCGTCAAATGTCGATGGACTATTCCGAGGGCGACTTCGAACTGTATGATGAGATGGTAGATTTGGTTGCCAATTGTCTTGGTGTCGAGTCCAAGACCCTTATCACAATCCCGGAATTTAAGAAGTCTTATGGAGTTCCTTTAAGTTTTTTGAGGAATACTTTCAATGATGACTCCGACGACGATGACGACAACAATGGTAATGACGACCTCGTGGCCCGTGGATACATGCAGTTCATCCTAGGAGCCGTCGGCATTACAGACAAGTCCGGAACAGCGATACATGCAAAATATCTAAACAATTTTACGGACTTGAACGCTGTGGCTGAAATATCGTTCGGAAGTGGTATACTAGCACACCTCTACCGTGAACTAGGTGCTGCATCTCGAGTCGAGTCGAAGACGATAGCTGGTTGTCAAACACTGCTCCATGTAAGCAAACCCTAGCATACTGTGTCTATACAATTGTATAAAATTATGTCGATAACGATATTCAGCACTATATTTTACATTTTCAGGCGTGGATATATGAGCATTTTCCGACGCTCAATAGGGCTACTCTTAATCGAAATTATGACGAGCAGATGCCCAGGATGTGTAGGTGGAGGCCGGCTAAGATAGATACCAGACATCCACATACGTTGGCTACCCTACGTGTTGCTCTAGAAGATCTGACTGCAAAGGAGGTGAAACAATAGTAACTTGAACTAGCATTTACTTACCACTCTAGTATTCCACATTAATTAGTAACTCCTTAAGTAATGAATGCATGTTGTAGATTATTTGGCATCCATATAAGGATCTGCGAAATAGCACTCGTCCTGTGCAACCAGTTGCACTATTTAGAGGTCCGCTGTTTTGTCATGAAATTGAGGAGCCTCACATCCCAGATAGAGTTCTTCGTCAGTTTGGATACGTACAGACTATCCCGAGTACGTTGAAATTGAGGACCGCCGGCCAAGGGAAGAAACCGTCGACCTACGTCCCGCCGTACTACCCCTGGGGGTCGTACTTTTTCGCTGACTGGCAAGAACATCTTCTCGGTGAAACCATACGAACTCCGGCGGTGGAGATGTGGGATTGCAGTGAGGACTATATGGAATACTATGGGAATGCTGGACATGGTATGATGTTGAATCCTGATAAGAGAACTGCGAAAGTGCCGGTAGCAGCACCCATACCTTCCAAGTCAGCACTATATGATGCATTGCAGAAGATGGTTAGTATAGTTTGTTTAATTAACCCATGTTGTGGTAATTTGTTGGTTCCTAAAATTATGATATGTATTCATGCAGGCTTCGAAAGTGAAGAAATTGGGGAAAAGTCTAATCCAGTACAAGGGGGAGAATTATGAAGATGTTGGTACCCAGATGCAGAACATCGCAGCTGATTACCCTTTTATCGATGAGCGACGTACGAAGATGCGTCATGATACTGAATGACTATGTAGTTTGTATAAGGCTGAATGTATTTGGTAGTTGGGTGACTTGCAAAACTTTTGTAAATGGTTGAACTTGCGTATTATGTGACTCTTAGAACTTGCTGTGACTCTTAGAACTTGCGTATTCTGTGAATGTTACCTTGCAAGTCTGTGTATTATGTGAATGTTATGTTGCGTATTATGTGAATGTTATGTTGCGTATTATGTGAATGTTATGTTGCGTATTATGTGAATGTTATCTTGCGTATTATGTGAATGTTACCTTGCAGTTTGTATGTGGACTGCCCAGTTCCTGGGCAGTCCATACAAACAGCAAGTCCTGATAAGGACTGCCCAGTTTTCTGGCAGTCCACATATGTATGTGGACTGCCAGAAAACTGGGCAGTCCTTATCAGGACTTGCTGTTAGTATGGACTGCCCAGTTCCTGGACAGTCCACATACAAATAGCAAGTCCTGGTAAGGACTGCCCAATTTTCTGGCAGTCCACGTATGTATGTGGACTGCCAGAAAACTGGGCAGTCCTTATCAGGACTTGCTGTTTGTATGGACTGCCCAGGAACTGGGCAGTCCACATACAAACAGCAAGTCCTGGTAAGGACTGCCCAGCTTCCTGGCAGTCCACATATGTATGTGGACTGCCAAAAAACTGGACAGTCCTTATCAGGACTTGCTGTTTGTATGGACTGCCCAGGAACTGGGCAGTCCACATACAAAATGCAAGATGCAGTAAGATAGCTGAAAGAACACTCATAGATACGCTAATCAGCAATTCCACAAGACGCGACGCTTCGTCAGTAAGATACAAAATGCAACGCTGCTAATCAGTAAGATACAAAATACTCATAGATACGCAGTAAGATACAAAATGTTAACTATACAGCTGCCTATGCAAAATGTTACGCTTTGTCAACTATACATGAGTCTATGCAAAAAGTTACACTTCGTCAACTGTACATCAGTCAATTAATACATCATAGTGGCCCTCCGGCCGCGGTATAGGTTCCACGAATCATCTCAAATGAAGCATTTATCTCGTTCACGACCGAATTGGTCATTCGATTGATTGATTGCCAAACGGAGACGAAACCACCGGACGATGAGCGCAGATATTTTTTTAGTCTTGCATGTGAGCCTTCGGCACGGTTGGTAGTGGTCGTGCCGTAGTGTTTTACCATATTCGTCCATGCCAAGACAAATTTTTCTTTATGTTCATCAAGCCAGGTGTCTTTGATGTAAGATATACACGCCGGGTTGCTCTGCTCCCATTGCTCTTTGAACATGTACCATGCTGCGTCAAACGTTTCCTCACTACTTGCTCGCCACACAAGAGTCCAACCGTTGTAGAAATCTTGGAAGCGGTCCATGTCGAGTTTGCCGTCTACTTTCTCGAACTTCAGTTTGCATTGTGCTTGAATATTTTTGTTTATATGCCAAGTACATAGTAATCTACGAGCATGAGGAAATACGGTATCAATAGCATTCATCAATGCATATTCCCGATCGGTCACAAAAACAGACGGTTCTTTATGTCCACTGTAAAGTGTCTTCAGCTTTTCCAAAGCCCATGTATAGTCCTCTAATGTTTCGGTCCTCATAAAACAAAAGGCAACTGAAAATGTCCTTCGGGTTGAAGTGAACCCAACAATGTGAAGAAGAGGCATCTTGAATTTATTAGTCTTGTAGGTGCAATCAAGAACCAAAACATCGGCGAAGGACCGTGCCAACTGTGTACAATCCGGATGAGACCAAAACAGAGAAACGACTTCATTGCTCACCGGCAGTCTTCTATGGTATTCCACATAATGATTTTCGGCGAGCAATTTCATCACTTGTTGCATCGCCATTCTTCCTTTTAGACTCCTCGTTCTAGACCTCGCTAGTGCATTGTAAATTGTCCTCATAGTGGACTTGTTCCTCTCATTCTTCTGAAGCAGCGCAGAATAAATTTCTTTTGGAGCAACTCCGGAAGCTGACATTTCTGTAACTAACTTTTTCTCATCATCTTTCAATCTTCCGGCGTAGGCATGACCAGTTAGCGTCTCCGGAATAGTATGATTGTGGATCCCATTACGTACCACAACTGTCCACTTCTCGCCAGTCTTGCACCCCAACACTAGCTTGAATGGACAACCACATTTCCTTGAGCCTGCCTCTTTCTTCCCAGCTATTATTGGGAGAAGTTCACTTTTTTTACGATGCACCCTATACGTCCCACCTCTTTCACAGCCAATCTCTGCAGTTTGACGCTTCGGCCGACACCGTAGCGACCTTGAAGTTACAAGGGTTGTGTTGGTTTGCCTTCCAACTTCTCTGCACCATTCTGATGCTTCGGCGTAAGTTTCAAAGACAACATCTGTCGAGAATTTACTGCTCAAATCTGTGCACATAGGCGATGGGGTGTCCTACAATAAATTTACAATTATTTAAAAACCTAAATCAATGACAAAACCAAATATAATATCCAATTCAGCCTGTTAAACTAGACTGCCACAACATCTGGCAGTCGTGAGTACTTCATGGACTGCCAAAATGTGTGGCAGTCCAGTTGAATCTACTATCAACTTTAGGACTGCCACATTTCTGGGCAGTCCTTGACGTATCGAGGACTGCCAGAAAGTGAGGCAGTCCTTAAGTTCATACGTATTTAACTCGACTGCCATACTTTCTGGCAGTCCAAAGTACTTCATGGACTGCCAACTTGTGTGGCAGTCCAGTTGAATCGATCATCAACTTTAGGACTGCCAGATTTAGGGGCAGTCCTTGAATTATTTAGGACTGCCAGAAAGTGAGGCAGTCCTTACGTTCATACGTATTTAACTCGACTGCCATACTTTCTGGCAGTCCTAAGTACTTCATGGACTGCCAGAAAGTTAGGCAGTCCTTAACTTCATACGTACTTAATTGGACTGCCATACTTTCTGGCAGTCCTATGTACTTTGTGGACTGCCATGTGATGTGGCAGTCCAATTCTAGGGTACGAAAAAATTTAACAACGTCGGGGACCAACCACGGGTTCTTCGGAGAGAATGTCGTCTTCTTCGGAAGGACCGGGATGATCGATTGCTACATTTGATGTCCTAATTTCTTCCATATTTTCTACATTATGAAAGAACATTAAAAAATTAGGAATCAACCGATTATTTAACAAACTTTGCAATATAGTAGTCGAAAACATACCGACTACTACGAATATTCGTTGATAACCACTCTACGGTTACAAAACAGGAAGATTTTTGTAGGGAGAAGAGGATTCTCAATCTAGGGTTTAGTAGAAAATTTGAGATTAGAAGAAAATTTGAGAGGAAAAGAGAAAGAGAAGAGAAATAAAACAATTGACTTTTATACTCCCCAATGGGCTAGCCCTAATAAATTTTTTCAATGGCAAACTTGTAAATAACACAAACTTACAAATGGGCTAGCCCCGATCAAATTGTGAAGTGCCTTTATCAATTCCCAAAATCAACACTCTTCCAAAAGAAGATTTTTTATAAGGACACATCAAAAGTTGATCTAGGCTAGCCAAATTGGAGATAGCCCATATTTGAGGGAAAATTATTCGGACTATCCAATTTTTCTACTCATGGGGCTGTCCCAACCCCACCCCACCCCCTCCCCCCCCAAATCCCAAATTTCACTCTCATTTGTAAATTTTACTCTCTCTTCCAAAATCCTAGCTTTCTTCTTCTTCTCTCCATCTTCTTCTTCTCCACCATTTACATTCTCACATCTCCATCAAAATCCTAGTTTTCTTCTCATCCTATTCTTCTTCTCCACCATTTCCATCATCACCGTCTCCATCAAAATCCTAATTTCCTTCTCATTCTCAATTTCGATGACACCCAAAAAATTAAATAAACCTAAAATGCACGAAAATAAACCTTAAATACTTCTTTCCTCACAAAGAATGCATGGAAATAAACTCTAAAATACATATTTCACTCTATTTTCAAGATTGAAATAAACTCTAACATATGTTTTTTTATTTGGGAATTTCGACTTTAAGACTGTCAGGAATTGTGGCAGTCCTGAAAGAAACTTGTTGTACAGCAAGTCGCTTTCAGGACTGCCACAATCTACAACTAGAGTTTCATCCATTGTCACGCCCCAGTACCGAAATACGGAGACGGACTAGGCCAGCTACTCCATATGAGGTACGTAACGTCATACGGCGATCGTGGCTGTCGAGAGACCAGGGGGGTACATGCTACAATCAAGTCTCCTATGGTCCCACAGAGTTCTATGTCTCAATCAATCAAATCACATCAGCAAATAGATGAACATTAAAGATAAAGCAGTAAGGCGTCCCTGACGCTTCATCAAAATGATCATGAGAGACTAGCTTTATAATTTAGCTATCTCAGAGAGTCAGGAGTACAAAATTATACACAGCTGCAGTCTGTTTAATTACAATCATGTACTGACACAAAATTTCAAGTAATCCGGCTAACAGGTGCCGGTGGCTAAACGCCGCAAAAGTATAAGCAGGAGTGGTGGAGAAGAAACCCACTCGAGTCCCCGAACTGCCATGCTCCTAGTATGCACCATGGATGTCAGGGAGGAAGATAGTGTCCTCTGGCTCTGCTACGAGATCTGGCCAAACAAAACCAGCGGGGTCAGCCCCGAATAGCAAGTACCGCCAAAGGGGCACAAGAGATAAGACTAAAAACCCAGTTAATAGAATGATTGATAATAGTAATACTTATGTTTCTATTATAGGGTAGCGCAACATCCTCGAACCCATATGGCACCCTTACAACCAAACAAGGACAAAAGGTGCCGCATGGAGTCGGGACGTGTCGTACTCTATAACTTTCACATAAGTTAAAAGGTATAAACAATAAAATCTCCTGATCGTGACTTCGGTCGATAGCCTATCGCAGCACAATAACCAACCCAACAATCAAACAAGAACATGGGTTGGATCATGTACCATGATAGACCATGTGCCTCAGTCATTCACAGAAGTAGCTCTCCATAATCAGAATAAGTCTTCCGTTCATAACTTCGGTCCACAGCCTATCATAGCACGATAACCAACCCAACAATCAAACAAGAACATGGGTTGGATCACGTACCATGACAGTCCGCTTCCCTCAGTTACTCACGGAAGGTAATAGGATACAAGCAAGTCGTTTTCACGGCCAATCAAGTCTACGAGTTTCTAGTGGGACGAGGTTATCCTCGCATCATGTTATGTAGAAATCCTCAGATCGTATCTTTCCAGCAAGGCTAGCCCACCCAGGGGTTCGCGTAGACAGGTATGATTGAGCACAGGTCCCTCGCAAGGCCACCTTGCTAAAACATATAATATGTAGCAGGAATTAATCGGATACAGTCATCCACTCGTTGCAGATGACACAATATCCGTGGAGACCAGCCGGCGCGTCAAGACAGTATCTCAAGGCGGCTGGTGTAACACGATCTCGGGATTTTGCCCTCCCCATGCATCTAGTATATTTAGTTGCCTAATTTAACCCTAGGTGAAATCTTGGATTTTCATGCTGTGGCCTGCATGATTATCCTCCTAAGGTTGTACTTTAGTACGAGTACCCCAAAGAGGATCCATGTCAATCAGTATGTCAACATGTTCTACCCTCCTTAGTGTAATGCATCATTGCAAATACGCCACGTGGAGTTACGAGTCATTTGTCGAGCATGAACAAGAACTGGAACATTCAGGTACATGTATCAGGTAGGAACACTTTGTTCTCCGGGTCACATTAGTGCTCATATCATGCTCGGGACAAAAGGCGTAAGGATATAAAATGGACATATAATATATATATATAATAGTAATAATAATAATAAGGTAACAATATAGGGCACAAAAGTCCATGCGGCTCAGGGGGAGTGAGTCCATGCGGCCGGGTCAATACTGGTTCATGCGGCTGGGACTACACGCTCATGCGGCTCAGGGAGCCCCAAGGCGCATGCGGCTGGAAAGGCGGGTTCATGCGGACGAAGGGGTGTCAGCGTATGCGGCTGCGATCAGATGAAGTCCTATGCGGCTGAGCATGGGCGATACATATGCGGCTGGATGATGGATGGGCCTTATGCGGCCCAAACAGTAACGCATATGCGGCTGAGTGCAAAAAGAACTCATGCGGCTGAAAGCTAGCCGCATGAAGTCCATGCGACTCAAGATAACAGGGGCTCATGCGGCTGAGTCTGAACAAGGCTATGCGGCTCAATTACTTGCCGCATGAAGATTCATGCGGTCAAGTACTCAAGCAAGTCTTATGCGGCTAGGAAGGACTTTCCATGCGGCTGAGCTAGAACGAGTCTCATGCGGCTGGAAAGGCCATGCGGCTAGAGACTTGCCGCATGATGATTCATGCGGTCAAGTACTGCTCTTCTTCTCCACTCGTCCGAGAAGAGGAGCCAAGCAACCATGGCTTCCAAGCTACACAAAACCTTCATCCGGAGCCCAAATCGGAACTTCCTTAGGTCAAAATGGGGTAGAACAAAATTCTCTACAACATGGAACCATCAAAACTTGAAAATAATGAAGTTTGCTAGATCAAAAACCAAGAAGATCCGAAAAATGGTTAAAACCTAGATCTACAAAAATTAAAGCTTCAAAATGGAAAACTTCAAGTTCTAAACTAGTATAGAATAAGGAGAAGAACATATTTTGACAAGTAATTTTGTAAGAAAACATCAACAACATTTATGGATCCATCTCTTGAGCAAGTTGGTACTTGCCTTGGTTGATGGAAGAAATATTTGGTTGGTGGAGGAAATAAATGAGGGGAAGTAAATGAGAGGAGAGAGAATGAGTTATATATATAGATCTTGGACCCATGGGTTCATGATGAACCAAAGAGTTCATGATGAACCATTGGTGAACCAAGAATAGGTTACCCAAATGAGCCAGAACCGTAGGCCCAAATGCAGAAAATAAATTAGGAAATAATATTTTGTCGAATATTTTTGGGAAATGCATGAAGAAAGACAGCATAATAAATATAGTATAAATACAAGGTAAATACAATTTATCGGTTTACGTATTAAAATACGTATTCCAGGATCGGGGAGTGACATCTCTACCCTTCTTAGAAAAATTCCGTCCTCGGAATTCCAGCCAAGACAGGATAGTGAAATCAGGGCAAGCAAGGCTCAATCATATATAAGTTAACTATCATAGCAGTTATTATCATACATCACAAAGTGCAAAACAAGCAGGTACAGATAAACATGAAATCGTGTCAATAAGGTGCAAAAATATACCTTATTAGTCAAACAAATACGGATACTGAGATCTGATCTCGTCTTCGCGCTCCCAGGTTGACTCTTCCGGAGAGTGATGGTTCCAAGAAACACGGACAAGGCTTATCGTCCGATTCTTGAGTACCTTCTCTCGCCGGTCTAAAATAGATACGGGTTGTTCCTCGTAAGTTAGGTCGGTACCAACGACTAACTCAGAATGATCGAGGACATGACTCGGATCCGGGACATACCCACGTAATTGGGACACATGAAACACATCATGTATGCCAGTTAACGAAGGCGGAAGGGCAAGTCGATAAGCCACATCGCCTACCCGAGCGAGAATCTTAAAAGAACCAACGTATCTTGGACTAAGCTTTCCTCGGGTTCCAAATCTAATGATACCCCGAGTTGGCAAAATTCGCAGAAACACTTGGTCGCCAACTCTGAACTCTAGAGGCCTACGATGATGATCTGCCCAATGACGATGTCGGTCCTGTGCAACTCGAAGGCGCTCTCTGACCAACTTAACTATCTCCACAGTCTGCGTGATCATCTCTGGTCCCAACAACTTCCGTTCTCCGACGTCGTCCCATGCCTAAGGGGACCTACACTTCCTTCCGTACAATGCTTCGAACGGGGCCATCTGAATGCTAGCCTGATAGCTGTTGTTATAGGAGAACTCCACAAGATGAAGGTGATCCTCCCAAGATCCGCCAAAGTCCAAGGTACACGCCCGTAGCATATCTTCTAACGTCTGAATGGTTCTTTCTGATTGCCCGTCAGTTTGTGGATGATAAGCAGTACTGAATCTTAACTTGGTTTCCAAACTTTGGTGCAAGCTCCGCCAAAAATGGGAAGTAAACCGCGTATCCCGATCTGATACTATACTAACTGGAACACCGTGCTGCCTTACTATCTGCTTCATGTATATTTCTGCTAACTGCTCAGTAGTCTGTCCAACTCGGAAGGGAAGGAAATGAGCGACCTTCGTGAGTCGATCTACTATTACCCAGACTGCATTCTTGCCAGCCGGGGATCTAGGTAGACCGGTCACGAAATCCATCGTGATGTGCTCCCATTTCCATTCTGGGATAGGAAACGGCTGTAGTGCCCCGTCCCGCTCAGTCAATCGGAGGAATCGAAACGCCGACGACGTTCGGACTTGGCCTTGCGACGGCCGTTTGAAGACATCGCTCAGGTGGGGTAGTTTCAGTGAACTCTCCTCATCTTTGCCTTCACATAATAAATCGTGTTTTCAACTTGCACAAGTTAGGCTTGATAATAAAAGCTACGCATCCACATAGCTAAGGGAATAATCTCGACGGTTTGAATCGAGTTAGAACATGGAAAACGTCCCACGGTCGGCTTAGAATTGATGCACGTCGTGCTTTGAAAATGACACTCGGTCCTTCGTCCCGTGGCTTGGGAGAAGGAAGTTGGTTGTGTAGGCAAGTTATGATCGCAGCGTAAGTCATAGGCGTCGCCCGCATAAATGCTTCATAAGCATGCACGGTCTCATCGTCCAAGGCTTGGCATAGCCCTGGCTTGCCCAAGAGTTAAGTTGCGTCGCATGACTGCTGGCGTAAGTCTAAGCACCCTAATGACTTGGTCGTCCAAAGTGAGTACGTGTACGGCACGTTCCCTCGAAGCAAGGCTCGATGCAGCCTTTGCTCGTTAAGTTGTAGGCTGAGTAAGTTAGGCAAAGTTATGCCGGTCGACCTAAGTCATTCCAAGTGCTGTCCCGCTCATTCTGCGGTTGACAGGTTAAATGGTCCCACGATCCCAAGGCCCGTCATATAAAGTATGACTTGGGCGATAATGTCACCTAGAACAGGAAGTCGGATTGAGGCACGATGGCACGGTCCTAGTGTTTTAAGGCACGGGCCACGGTTGATTTATTGAGTTTGGAGAAAAGAGACACGAGAGGATTATGCTCGCGACTACAGGTCGGCGAGGCCTTGCGACTATAGGTCGTCGAGGCGGTTTCAGAAGAAAGAAGGATGCCCGCGTCTATAGGTCGTCGTGGCGGACTCAGATTTGGAAAGTGTCGATCGCGTCTTGCATGGTCATTGGACAACTTGTCGACAAAGTGAGTTTCCCCGCACGGCAAACCCGAGGCCTCGGAACCGCTGCGGGCATTGGGAAACATGCAACTTGTCAACAGGGTGAAAGTTCCCCCGCACGGCAAGCCCGAGGCCACGGGACCGTTGCGGGCATTGGGGAACAAAAGATAAACTGTGCTTTGCACGGGTTAGGCGGGGACTTGCAGCGGGGCTAGCTACCTTACGCTGAAAGGGACGCCCGTCTAATAAAAGAAAGAGGAGTCCACTATGGCTCTGGGAGCCAGTGACCAAGTTCATATAGATGTCGGCAGATAGCGGCTAACCGCGTGTATGCCCTTGGATTGAGTTGAATTGAATATGTATGTAGTATGCAGAAAGAAAGACACAATGTCTGGGCCTGAGATTGGGCAACGACGAAGGCGGCATGCTTCGGCACGGGATGTGGCGTCGAATGATAAGTCGCTAGATAGAGTACATGAGTTAGACTTGAACTGGTTAATAAATAAAAAGGGCCATAGGGCAGTCGTCTTGAAGTTACATGAGTTATTGGGCACGGCCTCGAAATGCGAGGTACGGCACAAAGGAGTTATGGCACGGTCGTAAGGAAATTGGGTACTACCGCGTAGTTGCGCCTCTGATTTTGGCCGAAAGGCAAGCACGACCTGATAGGTTAACGTTGTGGCACGAGAAGTGGTCTAGAGGCAAAGTATGAGTAACGTTGGCATTGCAAGCACGGGATGGTTTTGACACACAAGATGCGCCAAGGCGCGGGTCCTAAAACTGAACCTAAGGCAAGACTAGAAAGACAAGAGAAAGGATTTTAAGCTGCACAAAGTAAATGAACGTGTAGGTTTTGTATGGGTGGGCGAGGAGCTCACTCCACCAGTACAGTGGTACTGACACCCACATAGTTTACATGTGCAGGCACAGGTAGAAGCTCGTGGCGCGGAGCTCGCTTGGATGCGTCGAGGCACGGTGTTCCTTGGCGATTCGAAGCGTGCGGCCGCATGGAGAAAAGACTTATACAGGACATAATGTATGGACATCGCCTTCCGAAGCTTCCGCTGGATCAAGACTTGTAATTGAGAGATGAGAGAGAGCTGAGTGAACTTGTAAAATGTGAGAAGAGTGAACTTGAGTGATTGTAATATTGGCCTTGCGCCCCCAATGTAACCTTTGTTCAATATCAATAAAGAGCTTCTTTTGATAACTTGTGTTTTGTTCTAAATTCCGCTACTATTATTCAATGTCTCTGCTCGGGACTTCTGTGCGACGACCCCGTCGCAGCCGTTGAAATCGGCCATTATGGAACCCGCCTTGCACGAGCGAAATCTAGGCTCGTGCGGCATCACGCCTTAGCGAGGACGATCGCTCCTACGGGAGCGGGGCGTGACATAGTGGTATCAGAGCTCGGCTTTACGTCCTTGGATAACCGATTGAATTCTTTAACTCGTTGTTTCCGCAAACTCTGTTGCTTCCGCAAAGTTGATATCGTTGGTGCGCTCTCTCTCAAATGACCCATGGGATGTCCATACAATAAGTCTATCTATTTTGCAAAACATAGGTGAACAGTTTTTGATAAGAAAACAAAAAGATGGTTTACGTAAGCACGGTTGGCTAAGTCGGGCTGGGCATACACACCAAAGTTGCGTCGACCTTAGAAAAGTCGAGTGCGGGAATTGAATAGCGTCGAGCTAGAATGAGTTGAACTCGATTGAGTAAAGTAAGATGGGTATCGATAGGGGTGCTATCGAGCGACGATATCGTCGATGCGATGTAGATAAGCGTGCTTGGGTTTTGAGGAATAGTTCGAACGGGATTCGAAGAAGTCGATTTTGAGTCAAATAATAAGTTGAGGATTGGTTGAATGACTTCATTCCTGAGTGGTGTATGCGATAGGCTCAGGGATGTCGAACGATACGAATTGAGGAAAATAAGTGGTCGATGACTTAAGATGGACGGATGAAGAATACGTGAAATTGGTTGGAGGAAATTGATATCGTAAATGATTCGAGGGAAAATGATCAGAATTGATGTTATGAATGTCGAGGAGACTATCCAGTTGGACGATAACATCATTCGCACGACTCAAAATTGGTTGCAAAGGAAGATCGTCAGGTTACGTATATCGTCGATGGTATTGAGGCGTATCAAAGATCGATATACGATAACTCGGGGGTACTCTGACTCGGCGAAGGACGATCGTGCAAGTGTTATGGTTCGGTTGGATGCAATACTTAGGACTTTGGTTGAGATGAATGTTAGATGCAAATGAAGGTGTCTTGATGGTTACGCGAATAACCACAACGTCGACATTCTTGTCTTGCGCGAGCACAACTTTAGCCTCGCACATGCGTTGCGTCGGATTTGAGGCGATCGTTCCGCGTGAGCGCTGACATGGTGATTCATGTCACGGGAACAATCGGACTCGGAAGATCAGGACGCGACAACTTTGATTGTCTCGACTTGTCGGTTTGATGCGAAGGAAGATTCGAGGATGTTTTGACTTGTGATCGATGAATGAAATGAACTTGGGGATTGAGTAGGTCTAATCCGCGCATCGAAAATGAATTAGTCTAGACACAAAACAAGAGTTACGTCCCGATGAGAATGACTATCTCGCGGGAGCGTGCATGGTGATTCATGCCCACCGCGGTTAATCTGACTCGCGTGAGATCGGGGCGCAACACGTTGTTAAGCTAGACGACCTTGTGATCGGTTTCGTGAATTGGAATAGACGACTTCGGAAATGTAAAATGTGGATTATGGTTTAGCGGCGAATTACGTAGTAACGTGCTTGAATTGGAAGGATTTGATAGGCAGATTATGTCGAACGTGTTCGAAGAGATAGACTATGCGAAATGGTTTGTTGAACGAGCGATATTGATACGTCGGAGAATTTGGTCGAACGCGAGTTGTTGTAGGATGGCTTTACCGAATTACTCGGACCCCGTACGACGAATGTTGGGATGTGCGTAGGAAATCGATGCTCGATGTTTAGAAATCGGAGTGATGCGAGCTTGGGTAGAAAAACCCGTACTATCAACTTGGTTTGACCTTAGGATGGGGTCAGTGTTGATATTGTTGTTTGGGAACTATGATTCCAATACTGACGAATGACTTTAGCCAAAAGATAGAAGTTATGGTGGCACCACTCGCGAGCTCGGTTGAGATGCACGTATATCAGGGACGCTTGAATACGTGCACGAATCCGACTCGAGTGGCGATGGCGGATTCTCTATCACAAGGCTTGGCTGAAATGCATGTATTTTGGGGACGCCTAGAATATGTGCACGATCCAACCAAGTGATATGTTGAATCAAGTGAGACTTGAGGAATGGAAAAGTGTTGAGGATTTTGAAATAGAGATTCGAAGAAAAGATTGAGGGTAGTGCGAGCGTGGCTCAGATTGAGGAAACGCATAGGCGTAGTGTATGCGAGAGTTCTAGAAAGGCAAGTAAAGTGGTAAGTCAATAAGTAAGTACTCAGTAAGTCTCGAGGACGAGACTTGTTCTGAGTGGTGTATGTTGTAGTGCCCCGTCCCGCTCAGTCAATCGGAGGAATCGAAACGCCGACGACGTTCGGACTTGGCCTTGCGACGGCCGTTTGAAGACATCGCTCAGGTGGGGTAGTTTCAGTGAACTCTCCTCATCTTTGCCTTCACATAATAAATCGTGTTTTCAACTTGCACAAGTTAGGCTTGATAATAAAAGCTACGCATCCACATAGCTAAGGGAATAATCTCGACGGTTTGAATCGAGTTAGAACATGGAAAACGTCCCACGGTCGGCTTAGAATTGATGCACGTCGTGCTTTGAAAATGACACTCGGTCCTTCGTCCCGTGGCTTGGGAGAAGGAAGTTGGTTGTGTAGGCAAGTTATGATCGCAGCGTAAGTCATAGGCGTCGCCCGCATAAATGCTTCATAAGCATGCACGGTCTCATCGTCCAAGGCTTGGCATAGCCCTGGCTTGCCCAAGAGTTAAGTTGCGTCGCATGACTGCTGGCGTAAGTCTAAGCACCCTAATGACTTGGTCGTCCAAAGTGAGTACGTGTACGGCACGTTCCCTCGAAGCAAGGCTCGATGCAGCCTTTGCTCGTTAAGTTGTAGGCTGAGTAAGTTAGGCAAAGTTATGCCGGTCGACCTAAGTCATTCCAAGTGCTGTCCCGCTCATTCTGCGGTTGACAGGTTAAATGGTCCCACGATCCCAAGGCCCGTCATATAAAGTATGACTTGGGCGATAATGTCACCTAGAACAGGAAGTCGGATTGAGGCACGATGGCACGGTCCTAGTGTTTTAAGGCACGGGCCACGGTTGATTTATTGAGTTTGGAGAAAAGAGACACGAGAGGATTATGCTCGCGACTACAGGTCGGCGAGGCCTTGCGACTATAGGTCGTCGAGGCGGTTTCAGAAGAAAGAAGGATGCCCGCGTCTATAGGTCGTCGTGGCGGACTCAGATTTGGAAAGTGTCGATCGCGTCTTGCATGGTCATTGGACAACTTGTCGACAAAGTGAGTTTCCCCGCACGGCAAACCCGAGGCCTCGGAACCGCTGCGGGCATTGGGAAACATGCAACTTGTCAACAGGGTGAAAGTTCCCCCGCACGGCGAGCCCGAGGCCACGGGACCGTTGCGGGCATTGGGGAACAAAAGATAAACTGTGCTTTGCACGGGTTAGGCGGGGACTTGCAGCGGGGCTAGCTACCTTACGCTGAAAGGGACGCCCGTCTAATAAAAGAAAGAGGAGTCCACTATGGCTCTGGGAGCCAGTGACCAAGTTCATATAGATGTCGGCAGATAGCGGCTAACCGCGTGTATGCCCTTGGATTGAGTTGAATTGAATATGTATGTAGTATGCAGAAAGAAAGACACAATGTCTGGGCCTGAGATTGGGCAACGACGAAGGCGGCATGCTTCGGCACGGGATGTGGCGTCGAATGATAAGTCGCTAGATAGAGTACATGAGTTAGACTTGAACTGGTTAATAAATAAAAAGGGCCATAGGGCAGTCGTCTTGAAGTTACATGAGTTATTGGGCACGGCCTCGAAATGCGAGGTACGGCACAAAGGAGTTATGGCACGGTCGTAAGGAAATTGGGTACTACCGCGTAGTTGCGCCTCTGATTTTGGCCGAAAGGCAAGCACGACCTGATAGGTTAACGTTGTGGCACGAGAAGTGGTCTAGAGGCAAAGTATGAGTAACGTTGGCATTGCAAGCACGGGATGGTTTTGACACACAAGATGCGCCAAGGCGCGGGTCCTAAAACTGAACCTAAGGCAAGACTAGAAAGACAAGAGAAAGGATTTTAAGCTGCACAAAGTAAATGAACGTGTAGGTTTTGTATGGGTGGACGAGGAGCTCACTCCACCAGTACAGTGGTACTGACACCCACATAGTTTACATGTGCAGGCACAGGTAGAAGCTCGTGGCGCGGAGCTCGCTTGGATGCGTCGAGGCACGGTGTTCCTTGGCGATTCGAAGCGTGCGGCCGCATGGAGAAAAGACTTATACAGGACATAATGTATGGACATCGCCTTCCGAAGCTTCCGCTGGATTAAGACTTGTAATTGAGAGATGAGAGAGAGCTGAGTGAACTTGTAAAATGTGAGAAGAGTGAACTTGAGTGATTGTAATATTGGCCTTGCGCCCCCAATGTAACCTTTGTTCAATATCAATAAAGAGCTTCTTTTGATAACTTGTGTTTTGTTCTAAATTCCGCTACTATTATTCAATGTCTCTGCTCGGGACTTCTGTGCGACGACCCCGTCGCAGCCGTTGAAATCGGCCATTATGGAACCCGCCTTGCACGAGCGAAATCTAGGCTCGTGCGGCATCACGCCTTAGCGAGGACGATCGCTCCTACGGGAGCGGGGCGTGACAGCGGCTGAAGCAACCCTGCTGGTCTCTGCTGCTCGGCTTTCACCTGCTGACATACCAGACACTTGGATACAAATCTCGCTATCTCTCTTTTCATGCCATTCCACCAAAAGTACTGCCTGATATCTCGATACATCTTCGTTCCTCCTGGATGAATGGAGTAAATAGAACTATGAGCTTCGGACATAACTTCTTGCCGAAGGTCTCCACTCGGTACACAGAGTCTGTTTCCAAACCTGAGCGTACCATCTTCATGAATCACTAACTCCTTCCTACGGCCTGATTCACACTCCGACCGCAACTTCTGAATCTGTGGGTCTCCTGCTTGTGCTGCCCTTATCCTCTCTACTAAGGTTGACTGAATCTGCATACTGGTCATTCTTCCTATATCCCTTGGCAAAACTACTTCGATTCCCATACTCTGAAGGTCTTCTAAAATATGCTTCTGCGAGGTCAAGATAAAGGCACTGTCTCTCCTACTCAGTGCATCTGCAACTATATTCGCCTTGCCTGGATGATACTAAAGATCCAAGTCAAAATCCTTCAGTAGTTCTAACCATCTTCTTTGCCTCATGTTCAAATCTCGCTGCGTGAACACGTATTTCAAACTCTTATGATCAGTATAGATCTCTACCCGATCTCCGTATAAATAGTGCCTCCACAACTTGAGTGAAAATACCACGGCTGCTAACTCCAAATCGTGAGTGGGGTAATTCTTCTCATGGTCTCGAAGCTGTCGAGACGCATATGCTATCACATTTCCGTGCTGCATTAATACACATCCAAGACCCTTCCCAGATGCGTCACAATATACTGTAAAGCCTCCCGCTCCTACTGGAAGCGTCAAGATCGGGGCTGAGATCAATCTCTTCTTCAATTCTTCAAATGATGCCTGACAGCTAGCTGACCAAACAAACTCCACGTCCTTGTGCGTCAAACGCGTTAAGGGCGCAGAGATCTTGGCAAAGTCCGCCACGGACCTTCTGTAGTAACCATCTAATCCCAAGAAACTTCGTACTTCTGCAACCGTTCTCGGGACTGGCCAATGCTCTACGGCCTCAATCTTCTTCGGATCCACTGACACTCCTGCCCCAGAAATTACATGCCCCAGGAACGAAATGTGATCTAACCAGAATTCACACTTGTCGAACTTCGCATAAAGTTGATGCTCCCTCAATGTCCGTAAGACAGTCCTAAGATGTTTCTCATGCTCCTCTTCACTGCTGGAATAGACAAGAATGTCATCTATGAACACCACCACAAATTTATCCAAATACGGCAGAAAGATGCGGTTCATTAAATCCATGAATACTGCGGGGGCGTTGGTTAGTCCAAAGGGCATTACTAAAAACTCATAATGCCCGTATCTAGATCTGAATGCTGTCTTCGGTATGTCTTGCTCCCGGACTCTTACTTGATAGTATCCCGACCGAAGATCGATCTTGGAAAAGACGCTGGCCTTGCTCAACTGGTCAAACAGGTCATCAATCCTTGGTAGCGGGTACTTATTCTTCACTGTTACTGCGTTCAGCTTGCGGTAGTCGATGCACATCCTCGTCGACCCATCCTTCTTGGGAACTAGAATCACTGGCGCGGCCCATGGCGATTTACTGTCTCGGATGAATCCCTTAGACTTCAACTCTTCTTCATGTTGATACAACTTATCCTGTTCTGACGGCGACATTCTGTAAACTCTGTCTGCAATAGGCCTCGTTCCAGGGTTCAACTCAATGCTAAATTCTACCTCTCTGACTGGAGGTATCCCTGGGAGCTCATCAGGGAAGACGTCGAGAAAATCTTCGACCACTCTCGGAATCTGTCCTGGCTCTGACACTGCTGCTGAGATGACGCCTCCGGCCTGATTCTTCAAGGTTCGAGTAAAGATGAACTGCTCCATCCCAGGAACGCTGAATATGACCCTACCTCCTCTACAATCAATTGTCGCATTACTGTCTCTCAACCAGTCCATGCCAAGAACAACATCAAAATTCCCCATAGGGAATTCAATCAATGACGCGGGCAGTAAATGTCCACACACATCTACCGGACATGAAAAGCGCACCCTGCTAACTTCTACGAGCCCATTGCCGGTGAGTATATCAATTCTCTCCGACAATGCCTCAAACTCTAATCCAATCCGTGTAGCATATTGTGCAGAGATGAATGAATGAGTAGCGCCTGAATCAAATAATACTACAGCGGGAAATGAGGTGACGAGAATTTTACCTGCCACCACGTCACTAGACGCGAGAGCCTCTCCCAAGGTCAATGTGAGAGCCTGACCCCGCGGAGCCCCTTGTTGCGGCCTTCCTCGACCATGCTGTTGCTGCCTCTGAGGGCCTTCGGCTTCCTGTGCCTGGCGAAACATCTGAGCCTGCGTTGGTAGACGCTGGGCTAGGGGCCTTACTGCTAATACTGGCCCTCCACTCTGGATTGCCACTGGAGCTGGCAATGCTGGAAACTGCTGAGCTGGCCCTCCTGGCCTCTGCATCATAGGACAAGTGGAAATACGGTGGTCTGAACTACCACACCTCAAGCATAAGCCATTCGCTGACCGGCACACCTCCCTCGTGTGCCCTGCCTTCCCACAGAATGTACAGCCCTGGGGTGCTCCCTGACGCTGTTGCTGGTTCCTCGGCTGCTGATGCCGAACTGGCGCTGTATTAGTTGACACGGCCGTCCTCCGCGGCGCTCCTGCATCATAAATACATACACCGGGTGCTGGTGCCGATGTTCGCTGCATTGCTCCTCCTCCAACCTGGGAATGAGATCTCTTCTGACCTTCGGCCCTCGATGCCAACCTCTGCTGGGTAAGCTCGTGCCTCCGGGCTGCCGTCAAGACAGCGTCAAACGTCTGGTAGTCGTGTCCTTCCACAAGCTGCAATAATTCCAAATGAAGTCCCTGCTGGAACCTCATAGCTTTCTCTGGCTCCGTTGCCACCATTGCTGGTGCGAAACGGCACAATCTGCAGAACTCTGCTGCATACCCATCTACGGTCTTGCCTGCTTGCTTGAGACTGATGAACTTCTGCTGGAGCTCATATCGAGCTACTACGCCAAAATACTTGGCCTTGAATCTGTCACTGAAGGTGGTCCAACGAACAGGGCGTCTTGTACCAACTTCTTCTGATGCCCACCAGTCGCGGGCAAGATCCTGAAGTACCAGTTTGACCTGATCAACCTTCTCATCATCTGGAACCTTGGCTGCCACAAGAATGGCTTCGATGTCTTGAATCCATGCATCCGCAGTGATGGCATCCTCCGTGCCATCAAAATACCTCGGGTTCAAGCGACGGAACCTTCCTGATGCTCCCGAGTCAACCCCGGCACTCCTCTCAAGAGCTAACTGAATCCCTTGGTTCAGCAACACGTTCTGCTCCTGCTGCCGAGTCTGTTGCTGTTGGTTAGTGACAAGAAACCCCCGGATGATCTCCAGGAGTGTTACGGCGTCTGGTACTGCCGTCGCTGCTGGTGCTACAGGAGTTTCAATAACCTGCGGCTGCACTGCCTCTGGTTCCATTTCTGCTCGTGCCTGCACTGGAGAAGGTTCTCTCCCCTGTTGCTGCCCAGTCGAGCCATGCTCTTGCTGCTCTTCCTCATGGGCCTCACCCGCTACTGAGAATGAAGCACCCCTATAGAGAAGAATATAAGATTATCAAGTCCGGACGAGGAAGATTTCGAGGATGCAAGTCAGGTTAGAGATCAAGGCAAGGACAGAGAATTCGAAACAGAATTTCAAGGGGAACAAGTTTTGATTGAGACTCCTAATAATTCGCAATGCCCCACAAGTCTGAAAATCAGACCTGCATGGGCCACCACTAAAACCTTGTCACGCCCCAGTACCGAAATACGGAGACGGACTAGGCCAGCTACTCCATATGAGGTACGTAACGTCATACGGCGATCGTGGTTGTCGAGAGACCAGGGGGTACATGCTACAATCAAGTCTCCTATGGTCCCACAGAGTTCTATGTCTCAATCAATCAAATCACATCAGCAAATAGATGAACATTAAAGATAAAGCAGTAAGGCGTCCCTGACGCTTCATCAAAATGATCATGAGAGACTAGCTTTATAATTTAGCTATCTCAGAGAGTCAGGAGTACAAAATTATACACAGCTGCAGTCTGTTTAATTACAATCATGTACTGACACAAAATTTCAAGTAATCCGGCTAACAGGTGCCGGTGGCTAAACGCCGCAAAAGTATAAGCAGGAGTGGTGGAGAAGAAACCCACTCGAGTCCCCGAACTGCCATGCTCCTAGTATGCACCATGGATGTCAGGGAGGAAGATAGTGTCCTCTGGCTCTGCTACGAGATCTGGCCAAACAAAACCAGCGGGGTCAGCCCCGAATAGCAAGTACCGCCAAAGGGGCACAAGAGATAAGACTAAAAACCCAGTTAATAGAATGATTGATAATAGTAATACTTATGTTTCTATTATAGGGTAGCGCAACATCCTCGAACCCATATGGCACCCTTACAACCAAACAAGGACAAAAGGTGCCGCATGGAGTCGGGACGTGTCGTACTCTATAACTTTCACATAAGTTAAAAGGTATAAACAATAAAATCTCCTGATCGTGACTTCGGTCGATAGCCTATCGCAGCACAATAACCAACCCAACAATCAAACAAGAACATGGGTTGGATCATGTACCATGATAGACCATGTGCCTCAGTCATTCACAGAAGTAGCTCTCCATAATCAGAATAAGTCTTCCGTTCATAACTTCGGTCCACAGCCTATCATAGCACGATAACCAATCCAACAATCAAACAAGAACATGGGTTGGATCACGTACCATGACAGTCCGCTTCCCTCAGTTACTCACGGAAGGTAATAGGATACAAGCAAGTCGTTTTCACGGCCAATCAAGTCTACGAGTTTCTAGTGGGACGAGATTATCCTCGCATCATGTTATGTAGAAATCCTCAGATCGTATCTTTCCAGCAAGGCTAGCCCACCCAGGGGTTCGCGTAGACAGGTATGATTGAGCACAGGTCCCTCGCAAGGTCACATTGCTAAAACATATAATATGTAGCAGGAATTAATCGGATACAATCATCCACTCGTTGCAGATGACACAATATCCGTGGAGACCAGCCGGCGCGTCAAGACAGTATCTCAAGGCGGCTGGTGTAACACGATCTCGGGATTTTGCCCTCCCCATGCATCTAGTATATTTAGTTGCCTAATTTAACCCTAGGTGAAATCTTGGATTTTCATGCTGTGGCCTGAATGATTATCCTCCTAAGGTCGTACTTTAGTACGAGTACCCCAAAGAGGATCCATGTCAATCAGTATGTCAACATGTTCTACCCTCCTTAGTGTAATGCATCATTGCAAATACGCCATGTGGAGTTACGAGTCATTTGTCGAGCATGAACAAGAACTGGAACATTCAGGTATATGTATCAGGTAGGAACACTTTGTTCTCCGGGTCACATTAGTGCTCATATCATGCTCGGGACAAAAGGCGTAAGGATATAAAATAGGCATATAATATATATATATATATATATATATATATATATATATATATATATATATATATATATATAGTAATAATAATAATAAGGTAACAATATAGGGCACAAAAGTCCATGCGGCTCAGGGGGAGTGAGTCCATGCGGCCGGGTCAATACTGGTTCATGCGGCTGGGACTACACGCTCATGCGGCTCAGGGAGCCCCAAGGCGCATGCGGCTGGAAAGGCGGGTTCATGCGGACGAAGGGGTGTCAGCGTATGCGGCTGCGATCAGATGAAGTCCTATGCGGCTGAGCATGGGCGATACATATGCGGCTGGATGATGGATGGGCCTTATGCGGCCCAAACAGTAACGCACATGCGGCTAGGTGCAAAAAGAACTCATGCGGCTGAAAGCTAGCCGCATGAAGTCCATGCGACTCAAGATAACAGGGGCTCATGCGGCTGAGTCTGAACAAGGCTATGCGGCTCAATTACTTGCCGCATGAAGATTCATGCGGTCAAGTACTCAAGCAAGTCTTATGCGGCTAGGAAGGACTTTCCATGCGGCTGAGCTCGAACGAGTCTCATGCGGCTGGAAAGGCCATGCGGCCAGAGACTTGCCGCATGAAGATTCATACGGTCAAGTACTGCTCTTCTTCTCCACTCGTCCGAGAAGAGGAGCCAAGCAACCATGGCTTCCAAGCTACACAAAACCTTCATCCAGAGCCCAAATCGGAACTTCCTTAGGTCAAAATGGGGTAGATGGAACCATCAAAACTTGAAAATAATGAAGTTTGCTAGATCAAAACCAAGAAGATCCGAAAAATGGTTAAAACCTAGATCTACAAAAATTAAAGCTTCAAAATGGAAAACTTCAAGTTCTAAACTAGTATAGAATAAGGAGAAGAACATATTTTGACAAGTAATTTTGTAAGAAAACATCAACAACATTTATGGATCCATCTCTTGAGCAAGTTGGTACTTGCCTTGGTTGATGGAAGAAATATTTGGTTGGTGGAGGAAATAAATGAGAGGAAGTAAATGAGAGGAGAGAGAATGAGTTATATATATAGATCTTGGACCCATGGGTTCATGATGAACCAAAGGGTTCATGATGAACCATTGGTGAACCAAGAATTGGTTACCCAAATGAGCCAGAACTGTAGGCCCAAATGCAGAAAATAAATTAGAAAATAATATTTTGTCGAATATTTTTGGGAAATGCATGAAGAAAGACAGCATAATAAATATAGTATAAATACAAGGTAAATACAATTTATCGGTTTACGTATTAAAATACGTATTCCAGGATCGGGGAGTGACATCCATAAACTAGGATTTGGAGAGAAAAAAAAGAAGAAAAATTAGAAGAGAGAAAAAAAAAACTAGGGTTTGTTTTTTCTTATTCTTTTTCTTGTTCTTCTTCTTTCTTCTTTCTTCTTGTGAAGGAGGAGAGAGAGGAGAAAAAAAATTAAAAGAGTTATCTTTTATACCTAGAAATTGGATAGTCCCGAGTAAATTTTTCAGTGACAAACTTGTAAATAAATGAAAGTTAAGAATGGGCTAGTCCTGATCAAGTTTTGATGTGCCCTTATAAAAAATCCAAAGGAAAGACCTTCAAGATTTAATAAGTTCTCAAGTCCATGAATATAGTTTCTAACTAAAAAAATACAAAAGTACTATTAATCCATCCAAAGCATCTTTCCAAATCGTCCCTTCCTATATGTCAGCTGATATGACATCTAACATGACAGTTAACATAACAAATTTTAATATTAAAATAAATATTAATATTAATTACTTAAAAAAATGGGTGATGAATTTTTTAGGTTAAAATTTGTCATGTCAACTGCCATGTCAGTTGTTACGTCAGCTGCCACATAAGATAAAATAGTTTGAAATTGACATTTTGAAGGAATTAATAGCATTATTTAAAATAATACAAAAATCCTAGAGGTCGTGAGTTCTTAATTTTAAAAACTCGATCATGAAAAATCGTTCGATTACGTCTGATCACTTAATTTTCTAATAGGCTAAGAAGGGGGAAAAATGCACTTTCAATGTTATTAAAATTTACGTGACACATTCATATTACAAATTTTTATTTGAGTTTCTGTAGTCAAATTTAAAACAATAAATATTATCTTAGTAATAAAATATTTAAATAAATGTATGATGTTAAAATTTAATAATTGACTACTGTTCTTTCTCGAGACTATTTACTAAAAACTAAACTGCACATAAAAAATTGCATTTCAAAACACTATTTTAATTGAAGTATTTCATAACACGATTTGAAAAAAGACGGTAGTTTGCTATAAGTTTCATATGTATCTATTTTTTTGGAATATTTTTTAAAATATCGTTATTTTAGTAAAACAAATCATGAATATAGGTATTGTCTACTTTTTTTAAGCGTTAAAGGAAAACCTTTTTTTGTAGCATCTTAAAAATTCTAGTATCTTATACTTTTCTTTTTCTATTCTGAAAGTATAAAATTGCTCAGAAACAATGGCACATAATTACAATGCGCAAAACAATAAGACTAATAGTTCAACTTTTTTTTTGTCCATTTTTTGGGAATACCTTAAATTATTAATTATTTTGATTAATGCCATACAAAACTTAAGAAATAGAAGGGCTATACATTAAAAAAGCCATTGCCATCATGTTTTCAGCTTTGGGAGGGTTGAGTTATTATTGTCCTTAGTTGTGAAACTAGGCAAGCTTTGACCTAGCATGCATTATATGTGCCTCCCATAAATGGCAAGATCAACATCTAAATTAAAGGACTAAAGTTAGGTGACATAACTAGAAATATACTTGTCTTGTTGTAACTAACTTCATATTTCATCATTCATTATAACTTTATATATATATGGCCGATCTAGGAATAAGCTTGACAAGAATTCGGACTTGGACAACATCCTCGGACTAGGCCGCCTACTGTTTTGGGGTTATTTAGTATTAGGATCTCGCATAATAGTGGATATTAAGATTTGGAACTCGAAATTGTCTAATGTTAGAATTTGTATCTCGAAATCACTGTTCATTAGCCTACGTGAACATTGATGTATCCACTATTATGTAAGACTCTGATATTAAATTAAAAAATGCTATTTGGCTCCCAAGAAATGTGGATGATACCATCTTCCATTACGTGGCATATGATATGGCAGTTGACATGACAAAATTTAACATTAAAATTATTATTAAAATTAAAATTAATATTAAATTAACATGATAATTAACATTAAAATTAACATTAATAACATTAACATTAATATTAATATTAAAATTAATATTAAAAAAATTGGATAATTAATTTTTTTGGTTAAAATTTGTCATGTCATCTACTATGTCAGATGTCATGTCACATAATGTGAGATGACATTACCCCCTCCCCCACAACCCAAACCCCCTTTTTATACCCCCCAAAGAGGAAAGAGTAAGAGGTAGTGATGATTAACAAGTAAGACCTTTTATGATCATGTAAGTTGTCCATGGTCTTATTTTAATATGTGTGATCTTTTTCTTATCTACATTGATGATAAGGGTTCTTTTATGGAATAAGAAGAAGAAAAAAAAAAAAAAAAAAAAATGAAGTTGATACCAATTGTCATCTTTGAAAGCTAGAATAGTTCTGCCATTGACTTGGCATCATTCTTTTCTTTACAGAGAGAACCAAGTTATGCATGAGAAAAATAGGATGCTTCCTTAATGGCATTGCCTTGCTTGCAAAGTGGAGATGGAATTTGCTCAATTCAGAAACTAGACATTCTGCATATCTTTAGTTTCGCGTGGTGGTGTTTGGAGTCTGAATTGGGCAGTTTCAGGACAAGTTCAAAGATATTACAAAACATGCAAATGCAATTTTGGGGACGTTTGCTAACCTGAATAGTATATAGCCAAGAATTCTATATTTTCGAAATTTTGATTCCGGTAATTAAATTCAAATTTCTAAAAAATTATTATATTCCCATGTTTAGTGAATACAGAATATTTCCGAAAAAATAAAAAAGAACAAAAACTGAAAAAATAAAAAAGGATAAAAAAAAATTTTGAGAAACGTAACTAAAAATGAAAAAGATGATAAAACTGAAAAAAAAAAAAAACACAAAAATTATTCTTAAAAACAAAAAACAAAAACTTAAAAATGAAAAAATGAACTAAAAAACATAAAAAAAAAAAATTTATTAAAAGAAGAATAAAAAATGAAAAAAAAAAACTTAAAAATGAAAATATGAAAAAATGAACAAAAAAAACATAAAAACGTAAAAAAAAATCTCAAAAGAAGAATAAAAATGAAAACAAAAAACCTTAAAATTTTGAAAAAACAAAATTGAAAAACATAAGGAAAAAAAAACAACAACAAAAATTACCAGGGCAAAAAGTACCACTTATTGTGCGGGATAGGATTTCCATATTTTATGGAAAATTTATTTAACTAGATACTCGCAATTCTCGGAAATAAATTTTTATAAGTTAAACCAAACATAGAAAATAGGTTTCCCATCCTCCATTTGTCCGGAAATAAAAAAAATAATAATAATAATAAAAAATAAAAATAAAAAAATAAAAAAATAAAAAAATAAAAAAATACGTGTGCCAAAGGATCCCTTTGCGTCTCCAATCCATGGATATACTTCTACCAGGAAAAAAAGAAATAGTCCTTGGAAATGTTCAACATCTTCCCCTGCTAGGCCGGTTTATTTTCACAAGGTACCTTGCAAATGTGGCTCCTGAGACCTGTTTCTGTAGTGGCTTGGCTTGCTGCTTGCAACTTCCAAGTAGTCGTTAAGAGAGTCAAGAGGCTCATTTGGTTTAATGCTGAGCAAAGGTGCAATAACATCATAATTCCAGATAGGGCTGCAAACGAGCCAAGCCGAGCCAAGCTTTTGTATGCTTGAGCTTGGCTTGACTATTTAATTAATCAAGCTCGAGCTCGAGCTCATGCTTGATAAGTTTTTTATTTTAGAGCTTGAGCTTGGCTCGAGCTTGTTTATATTAAGCTTGAGCTTGGCTTGGTTTGAGCTCGAGCTTGGCTTGATAAGCAAGCTTAATTCAAGCTTGATAAACAAGCTCGATAAGCTCAAAATCAAGCTCGTTAAGCTTGATTTCAAGCTCGCTCAACTTTATTTCAAGCTCAATAAGCTTAATTTCAAGCTTAACAAGTACATGTAATATTAACAATTTATTTGTAAAAATTCAATTAATTTTTTTTTTCTTAATATCAATTATCAAGGACATATAAATATACAATGCACCATACTGTTATATATAAAATTAGAATTCAACAAATAACAAGCAAGCTCCTAAACGAGCTAGCTCGAAAATGAAGCTTGAGCTCAGCTTGTTTATTAAACGAACCGAGCTCAAACGAGCTTTTATCGAGGCGAGCTTTGAACAGCTCGCGAACAGCTTGGCTCATTTGCAGCCCTAATTCCAGATCACAACCCAAGGAGGACAAAAAAATGAAAAATCAAATGCAGCACCCATAGCAGGAAACCAAGAAAAGAAAATAGTCACTTTGATCCCCAAGTAACCATGTGCAAGAGCAAGATCCAGCAAATGGTACAACATGTGTAGCATACATTACAACATGTGCAATCTGACCCAGATCTGACAGGAGAAATAGTCTTTTCGTGTCAAATAAGATCCTGATCTCTCTCATATCATATTCTTTTCCAATGTCCAATTAGGGGTGAGCAACGGTTCGGTTCGGTTCAAACCGAACCGTATATATGAAAACCGAAATAACCGTAAACCGTACTTCTCAAAACCGAAAACCGAACCGTTTTTTTAAAAACCGAACAAAACCGAACCGAATTAATTCGGTTCGGTTTTCGGTCGGTTCGGTTTCATGGGCCAATGTGCCGGACCTTCAATTTTTTAGCAAAATATGCCTATTTAAATAACAATTTATTTTAAAAATATGGTATTATTGTATTAATGAATTATATATTACATAGTGTGAAAAATATCAGTATATATATAGATTGAGGGTAGAGAGAGAGTGCTCAAAAAAGTACCGACAGAGAATAAGAGGAGAGTGTCCTCGGCTAAGGGTTACAAAATATTAGTATATGTAGATTGAGGATAGTTTGATAAATTATTAAATCTAAATCGGTTTTCGGTTCGGTTCGGTTATCCGGATCAAGAACCGAAAACCGAACCGTTATTTTAAAATTTTAAATTTTCAAACCAAAAACCGAACCGATAACCGAAAAGCCGAACCGTTTGTCATATTTCGGTTCGGTTCGGTTTTCAACCGTTATATGCTCACCCCTATGTCCAATTGCCCAGATTTCACATGAGTGATGGCAGCATGGTGGTGGGCAACAAAAGAGAGTATCCATTCCTTCACAGACCAATCCACATGAAACAGAGTTTAATCAACTGTTCATAGGCATCAGTCATGTGTGACGTTGGAGTTACTTCCATAGCATAAAACAAATAAAATGAAAAAAAAAAAAATTAAATATTTTAGTAAAAAACACTCTCTCCCCCCTTGATCACTACAATACGTGCATGATCCTGTGATCTAATAAAGGTTAATTGAATGATGCTACAACTTAAGGAAAGCAAATGATCCCCATTAGCAAGTACTTGTGGTCCTAAACTCCACTAAGTAAAGGTAGTCAGTCATAAAGAGGCCAATTTCTCTGATAAATACAGCAGTGGATGTTAAAATAATACGGCTGTTCATGTTGGAGTGGGTGGGGTTCCCAACCTATATAGAAAATATTTCGGAGTGCGACGAGCGTCATTCGTGTGTCTGAGAAGTTCGAGGAGCGTATCGATCGCCTATTTTGAAACATATATGGTAAACAAATATATGACTGGATTTTCGTATTTACTTTGATCATATATTTATTACTGGATCTTTCATATAATGACTTTCCATATAATTTGACTTCCAATTATGGCAAGCCAATTATGATTGGATTTTCATTAAATATATGATTGATATGTATTGGAATTTTCCATATATATCGGTCTTCCATATATAGTTAAAAAAGAAATAGAAGGAAAAAAAAAGAGGTGGCAAGAGTGCTTGTGCAACTTGGGAAGAAGAAAGAAGGATTGGAGACCGTTTCGGAGAAGGAGATTAATTTCGGGTACTTCTTGTTGTATTCTATCCTCGTGGTTGTAATCTATTTTCTGTTCCAGTGAGTTGTGATGATCCGTTTGGATCGGGAGGAGCTTATAGAGGATGTATTCTCTTTATTCCATTAGTGGAGGTTTTTCAAGGTTGGATTCCGATAGTTCCGTGATTTTTTTTTCATCTGGATTTTCCACGTAAAATCTCTGTGTCTGCGATTTGTGTTTGACATTTTTGGTTTGTGTGCTTTTGTTCAGTTCTCTCGCAGGACTCTCTGATTTGGGGAAACGGTTTCCGCGCTCCGTTCTCAACCGTTCGTACCGATGAACAGTTCTATCGAGTTCAGTTGTGGTCTTTCCAATTTTCCGTAAGTTGCATCGGTTATGGTTTCGGTTTCCAACTTGAATTAACGGCCGACCAAAATACATGATATAAATTACTTCTATAATTTTATACTTGTTATCTATCAAAGTATACATGTATTATATTAAGGCAAAGGATTCATAATTTGAAACCCATATGGGCTGGGTTTGTGTCGTTTGAGCCAAAATTTTCAACAATTTAAGCTTGTACAACGGCATTTGGACAATACAAATTCATATTGAATTTTATGTATAAAAAATAACTTGTTAAATTAATTTGGGATTAGCTAAATATGGTGATTCCATGGATTTTTAGCCTCTCAGTTATAACCAAATTAACTGAGCGACCTATAAGCCCAGTCGGTTAACTGAGCCTATCAGTTTCGGGGTTTCTTTAGGTCGGTTTAGGATATAAAAATGGCTTAATTGCACTTTGATACCCTCAACTATTCCGGTTTTTCAACTTGATACCCTAAACTTTTTTTTGTAACAAGTTGATACCCGAATTTTTTTTTTATCAGGCTCAACCAAAATTTAAACCAAACATCCAAAATAAAAACTCTCTCTAACTAGCAATCTTCATTGTGTGTGAATGCGCCAACCTTTTTTCACCAATTAAATCTCTAATAAGAACTCTCTAACTCTCATCGAGTGTGAAATTCCAACCACAAGTCCGGTAAAGAGCTACAATAGTGGCAAATTCATCCATAAACAACAAGCAGGCCTCATACCAGATATATGAAATCAGACATCATTCTAGCTTCTTGTTTTCACGTTCACACAGATTTGTCATGTATAAGGACAACCATGGCATCATGATCATTCAATCATCCTCTTTAACCAGACTCCAAAAGAAGCACATAACTTATATTTACATGACTAGTTGATCCAGAACAGTTCCACACAACACAAGCATGAATATATTTTTAACCTAAAGAAACATGTTGTGAAACCCATACTTGTATTTATTAATAGAATGTTATCATTAATATTTTAAAATTATTATTATTATTAATATTATTATTATTAGATATTTTTGGGTGAAAATGATTTCGAAAATATTAATTACAACATGGACTTTTGATTTTCGGACCCAGATCCGAGTCCGAGCCCAGACCCAGGCCTGAGCCTAACCCAATCATTTCCTATTTCTTAATTCTGAATTGTTGGACTTGATTAACCTTTATTAAAAAAAAAAAAAAAAATTATTATTATTATTTTGGGCTGGTCCCGTAGGACCAGCACCTCACTCCCCACGATTTGGTCAGCACCCTTCCTATTCTAACTCCCGAACTCATTCTCCTCCACAAGTCTTTCCAACGTTCACTCCACTCCACCCTTAATAAACTTCCCACTCTTCCCACTCCTCTTCGCAAAAGTTGGCAAGTAGAGAGTTAATACTCTCATCTCTCCACAGAAACAAAACTCCTCACCCTCTCGTACTCTCAACCCTCTCCAAACACTTTCCCACCTACCTCCTTCAGAAACCCTTCTCACCCAAGCTCCTCTCCCCGACCGAGGTCCGGCCACCCTCGCGACAAGCCCCGTCCGCGTGCGCCCCGAGCCCGTCGTCGTCCCCGCCGTCCAGGACCGCCCTCGCCGCGCCCCATTTCTGGCCGATCCGCCCCGCGCGGCCTTCTCTCCGGCGCACGCAACTCCCCGCGGGTCCGCCTCTGCGAGCGCCCCTCCGGCGACCGCGCTGCCCCTGTCAGCCCCGCCCTCTTCGCCGACAGCACCCTCCGGCGACTTCGCGGCCACCAGCGCCCCGTCTTCCCGCGGGTTCACGCCAACCCGCGTTTACTCCGATCCGCGCGACCCCGCGCCCCTTTGGTGCTGTTTCCGTCCCGACCAGCGTGCCCTAGCGCTGCCTCTGGCCGAGTTCCCTGCTGTTAGTCCTGCCGTGCCCTATTTCTGGGTTCATCGACGTTCGTCGTCGACGACGTTGGGTCCAGCATTGTTTCGGGAACGTTCGCTGCTCTGGATTATCATTTTCTTTCTATTTTATCATCTGAGAGCTCTAGCCGAGCAACCCGAGGTATAACCCCTATCCCGCTATTTTATTATTATTTATCGATGATGAAATGGTCCCCGGTTCCCTTTGGGAATTCGGTATTAGCGACGTCGTATTTTTCCGGGACTTTCGGAAAAGTCCTGTGAATTGTTTTGGATTCCCGAAATATTTCGGGAATGGTTTTTGGTATGTGTTAGTTCTCCGGAAATTTTCGGGAACGTGTTGTGATTTGTGGATTTGGAATCGGACTTCCGAAACTATTTCGGGTCGTCCCGATTATTCTGTGGATTGTTGTGGATATTTTATATATATAAAATGTGGGTTTTTTCTCTGGTTTGGGACTTGCAGGAACTATCGGTGCCAATTTTCCAGTTTTTGGGTTGACCAAAAACAGAGGAGATGCTGCCCATTTTTTCGTAAATCCTGAATTATTTTCAAAATGAATTTAAAATGATTTTCGGAATTTATTCGATATTTTATTTTTGGGTGACGACCGTACCGGTCAATGGACCCGGCTAAGTGCAAACGATACCGGCCCCGCCCGGACGTTGAGGCAATTAGCCAGATGAGGATCGGACCATTATCTGAGACTTATGTTTTATCATTATTTTATTATTTATTTCTGTTTACATTATTTAATATTTTCAGTTAGGACTAACGGCAGTTTATTCTTATTTCAATTTATGTAAATAAATTGTAATGGGCATAAGCCCAGCTGGCTGGTCTGTGACTGTAATAGCTTAGATTTCTTGTTTTTCTGGTTTTGCGAGTTTTTAGTATTTAACGATTAAAACGATTAAAATGTACTTTTCGTATAAAACTAATTAGTATTTTCTCGCTTAAAATTGACGAGTTTAATATTAAATAAAAATCACGTATTTCTCACTAAATAAGAAAATTAGTTTTTATATTTATAAATATAAAATTACCAAGTTTTTCTAATAATCTGACATCGACGATGATTTCCCGAATCAAAAGTATAAAATGATCATTTTTCCCTCGTATTAAATTAACGCACTAATAACCGTGTTTTTTCTGTGTTTAGTTAATTAAATAATTAAAATTGGACTAGGACGCAAATAGAGATTACAACTAGCATAGCTAAGTTGGTAAACCTGACAGCTGAGTCAATTTCTCGAATGTAGGAATTCGAGGACAACTCTAAACTTCCCGTCTCGGAGTCGTCCACCTCTCCAGTCATTTTCCTGAGGCAAGTATAGTTTATGTTAGTTACAGTTATTTATTTAATCGTTTTACTGCATGTCTAAACCACGACTCAAACACGAAACTCTCACCGAGAGTACTGTACTGTAACTACTGGGGACTGGGGAATAGCGTAATGATTATGACCACTACTGTAACAAAACCCATTATCCCTCCTGTAACAAACCCAAGCCGGTCATATGTCATTACATGTTCAAATCACTGATTTCTACTGTAACAAACCTGTTTAAAAAACTGTTTAGAACTGCATGATTCTATTTCTTACTTAACTGTTTAAAATTAGCATGAATTGTACTTTGCTCCCTCCTGACTGGAGATAACATTTTTAGGGGATGATGCTGAGCTGTGTTACAACAGCTATGACGACCCTGAGTTGTACCCGGTTGTGCTGCCAGAGTCCCCGCAGGAGAACGATGGAACTGAGGCTGATAGATAGATTTCCATTCTGCATTGTTTCTTTTATTTCAAATTCTGTATTTCCCTTCAGAACAATTTTCATTGTATTTAAATTTCAGTTTAAATGATTGTTGTTCGTAATCGAGAATTATTTCATCTTGAAAATAACTTGACTCTAGGACTTCCAGTTGACATTGAAGAATCAACATCTCATGACGTCAACACAACAAGAGGATTTGGATTCAGTCGTAAATCGATGTCATCTTCATCCGATTCCAGCATGGAATTCATCTTCAGTAACTCGACTGAGAATCAGAATACGGATAAAGATTGGAGACTTCCTTTCTTAGATCTCGTATTATATGATATTCTTCCGGATGATCCGAGTGAGGCAGCATCTATCAGACGACGATCACTCAGATTCTACTACAATCATACAACAAAGACCTTATATCGTCGAGCTTATGATGGTTTACTCCTTCGATGTGTTGCCGGTGACGAAGCTCAACAAATCATTCGCGAAGCACATGATGGAATTTGTGGAGCACATCAGCCAGGACCAAAACTTCAAGACCGTATTCGACGTATGGGTTATTATTGGCCCACCATGGTATCTGATGCCATCGAATATGCAAAGAAGTGTAAAGCTTGTCAAATTCATGCGGATTTTATTCATCAACCCTCGGAATTTCTACATCCGACGGCAGCATCATGGCCCTTCGAAGCTTGGGGCATGGACATTGTCGGCCCGATCAATCCACCGTCATCTAAAGGTCATCGGTTCATTCTCGCAATAACCGATTACTTCTCCAAATGGGCCGAAGCCATTCCTTTATCTGAAGTTAAGACGTCTAATGTCATCAGCTTTATTAAGCACCACGTCATCTACAGATTTGGTGTTCCTCGACGCATTGTTCATGATAACGGACCACAGTTCGTCAGCCAGAAATTTACTCGATTATGTGACGATCACCAGATCAATAATGTGGCTTCTACCGCATATAATCCAGCAGCTAACGGATTAGTAGAAGCTTTCAACAAGACTATCATCAAACTCCTAAAGAAGTTTGTCTCCACTAACAAACGTAATTAGAGTGACAAGCTCGGAGAATGTTTGTGGGCTTATCGCACTACAGTTCGTAATGCTACCAAATGTACACCTTTCTCTCTGGTGTATGGTTGCGAAGCTGTTCTTCCATTAGAGATTCAAATTCCTTCTTTAAGGATAGCAATCGCTAATGAACTCACTGCTGAAAATAACGATCGTCTTCGACTTCAGGAATTAGAAGCTCTGGATGAAAAGCGATTATCTGTTCAACAGAATATTGAATTCTATCAAGCTAGAATTTCAAGAGCTTTTAATAAAAAAGTCAGAGTTCGATCATATCAAAAAGGAGAACTTGTTCTAACAGTCAGACGTCCTATGACTATGACTCATATGAGTAAGGGCAAATTTGACGCAAAGTGGGAAGGTCCCTATATTGTGAGCAAAGGTTTCTCAAATGGAGCTTATCAACTCTCAGAATTGGATGGTCGAAAAGTTTTGATGCCTATTAATGGCAAATTCCTTAAAAAGTACTATGTATAAATGTAAATACTTGTAATCATCAGACAAATTCATGTTTAAAAAAATAAAAAATTTATTTTATTTTCATGAATGATGATACATGATATTAAGGAAGATCACTATCATCCTTCTCTACTTTTGGACGTGGGCCACTACCGTCATTCTCAAAGATGTGATCAGCAAAAGAGCCGAGAACCTCCTTGTTAGAACCCACGAGGAATTTGCAAGCGGCCATCCTCATGGCTTCCTCTTCTTCAGTCCTTCCTGGTTCGAGCAGAAAATCCAGAATGTCCCTTGGTGGCTTGGGTGCAGACGAACCTTCGCCTGCTTCCGTCTTCTTCGTTTTGACTGGACCAGCAGGGCGTTCTTCAGTGCCTTTCTGAACCTTTGAGGCTATCTCAGTCTTCTTGGATGCTTCTCCAGATGACATTTTTATGTTGAGGAGTGGAAGTATTCGTTCTCGCCAGATTTCTGCTATATTTATAGGCAGAAGTCCCTCATTCATCCGACGTTTCACATATTCATTAATGCTTAACGGTTCATCCATTCATTTCTCACATTCATCAGACGGTTCGCGTGTTCATTAATACTTGACCGTTCTTCCGTTCATTTATTACATTCACTCGACAGTTCATCTGTTCATCATTTCCTAACGGTTCATCCGTTCATAATCTTCTATCAATTTATTAAGTGGGGATTCGTTATTTATCATGTTTTCATAACCTCTGAATCAATTCCGAATCTGCTTACTCATTTGTCATGTTTTGACCTCTGCATAGAAATCAATCTATTTTCTTTTGAGTTCCTATATATTATCACGTCCATAATACCTCTGATAATATCATATACTCTAAAACAGAAAAGATGATTTTATTATCTATCATGTCCACAATTCATCCACAAATACAAATCATTGAGCATAGAAGAATTATCATTTCCATTCTCATTTCACCACAAAAAGTCTATTACATTTTCTTAGACTTTCTTACAAATCATAATGGAAATCTATCACAGATCTTGGATTTTCATTCTACACCACAACAATAACCTATCTATCTTCTTCTTTGGATCTTCTCCGTCGGACCTTCTCCGTCAGGTTCGTTGTTGGTGGCAATTCCTGACTGTCTGGGTCCCAGTCACGACCAGATCAGCAGGAATCAAACTCTGGTCTTCTCTCTCAGACGAGAGGAGAACCACAGAGTATGGCAGCCCGAAATCGTGGTGCTGTCAATACAATTGGTAGATTGGGAGTAACCTCTCAAGGAAGACAGGAATGTATCCAACCTTGGGATACAATTCCTAGTTCTCCCGTGAAAGGAACTCTACTACCCGATTTCTCGGTAGTAAAGTTGACTCCACCATCCAACTCTCGTGTATAAAGGCTCTTCCTACCATCTAAGGAAGACCCTTCTATCCCACGAAGAGTTCTGAGTTGTCTGATTTACGCATCAAAAGCGTATGAGCTCCCTGATGTAGATGTCAGCAGGATATTCTCCACAGCATCCACATCCCCAATGCCAGTTCTGAAGAAAATTTTCAGCCAAGTTTCTGCAGAAAGATCAACAAAAATCATTCAGTGTGCATTTATCAAACAGTGACAGGCGTGTATTGTTCAAATCAGAAACAAGAAAAAGAAAGCCTATCTTCAACAGCAAAAATAGTACACGTACTATACTGGACTTACCTTCAAGTTTGGTGCTAAGGATTGGCAAACTCATGTTTGATACAGTATGCAGAAATCGAACTTTAGAAGGCATTGCTTTCCTGTTTGAGAATGAAATCTCTCAAAAATTTCGTTCTCAGAGAAGAAGAAGAAGAATGAGAGATGAGTATCTTTGAAACTCAGCTGCCTATTTAAAGGACAAAGTACAAGTCTATTCTTGGAAAAGATCCGCGTAAATAGCGCTCGTAAACCATGGAATGAATGACACGTGTGCTTTGGAAGACAGCACAACATTGGAAACAGTCAAAGAGTGCTAATTAACATTCTTCATTAATGCACGCTGTTCAATGCAAAAGTTGTACTATATTCTTCAAGACAGGCACTGATGGCCTTACAAAAGACAAGACAAAAAGAGTACAACAAAAGCATAAAAGTCACGCTCTATTTTCCAGAGCGACTGAGCTTGGTGCCTAGTTCTTCTACGCTCCTAACTCCCAGACAGTGCAACAGAGCTTTAAACATTTCACGCTGCTCTATGAGGCTGCGCCCATCAGAAGAGGACGAGCCATCCAAGCCAAAATAGCTCAAGAAATTCTTGGCTAGTTGCAAGGGATCATCTTTGAGCTCGAAGACAAGGGGCTCTGGCTCTTCACCCCCAAAAGTGGGGTCACCATGGGAACAAAAGCCCAACTTGCGTGCTTCTTCCTCAGCTTCTTCCTTTGTCATATTGACGTAAGATGAAGATTAAAAATGAAACTTCTTCCTGTTTATATAACTGAGTTTTGCCGGCGGTTCATATTCCACCATAAATTGGATACAATCAGTCTCGAAGAACGAAGAGTCATTATGACATTTAATAAGTTCATTTGGATGTTTTCAAAGAACTTCGAATTCTTTTCGACTTCCGAAAAATTTTGGAGTCATCTCAGCGTGACTAAATCCATTTTATCATCTCTATTTTCAAAGTATTTCGAAATAATTTATCATTTTTCGAAGACTTTGAAGGGGATTTTGTAGGCCTTTAAAAATGAAAGTCACGCTGAGTTGATCAAGACAGAGTCAAAAGTCACGCTCAGTTTATCCAGACAATATAAACAAATCACGCTGGGGAGACAGCTCATCATTTGTCAGAGAGTAATTATGACTGACAGCACAACAGTCGAAGAATGTCTCTTCGTATGCCACGTATGCACAGACTTCGAGAGATCATCGCCGTCTATTGCATGATTTTCGAAATCTTCTTCAGCAAGACTCAGCCTTCGTCAAGTTGGCGTACCAAAAGGGTTTCTTGTCATTTAATGCGACTGACAAAGCAATCACTGTCAGAGATTTTGTGTCAGTCGAGACACGCCGAATCAAGACAGCTGGCAGTTCTATCTCAAGTCTGCGTGTATTTGTGATCTTCATCTCAAGTTTGCGTGGATTCTGAAGTTTTCTTCCTCAAGTTTGCGTGGATTTTGAAGTTCTTTGCCTCGAAGTCTGCGTAGATCCTGAAGCTTCCTGCCCCAAGTTTGCGTGGATTTTGAAGCTTTCTACACCGAGTTCGCGTGGATTTCGTCTTCAACAAGTCTGCGTGGATTTCATCAAATTGGAGTACGTGACAGCCATGCCACTGATCTCTCGCCTGCGTGTCCTGTAACTTGCACACGACTCATGCATGATTGCCATGTGTCCAACAGTTACAGGCCACGTCCAGTAACTGCTCACAGCCTTGCGTATGTTAAATCCTGCGTGATTTTCAACTAAGCACAGGCTGTGAAGACAGTTATCTTTTCAGTTATTATTTTTGACTCTATAAATAGAGTTCTTTTTCTCATTCATTGTACAGATACATTGATATCTACAGTCAAAATTTTGAGAGCTTTTCTTCTTCGCATAGTCCAAGGGATAAAGCGATCGTCTTCTAGATCGGATTCCTACAGTTGTAATTTTCCCAGAAACACAACAAATAAAGAGAATTTCTTTATGGAAAACAATTGTATTTAAATTTCAGTTTAAATAAAGTTTATTTCCGAAGTTGAAGTTGTAACAAATTATACTGTTGTTGTATGGTTACCTGCTACTGAACAGCTTACTGCCGCCGTCTCAACAACGGTGCAGGCTGGGCATGATCCGAATAGACCCAGATTATTGGGATCGGGTCGTGACATGTTTTCAGTGGTGGCCCATGCAGGTCCTACAATAATTTAGGAAAACATACCTAGAAACAACTAGAACACTAGAACATTGATTTGTCACGACATAGGACCGATTTATATAAATAAATATTTTTGTTTGATTATAGACTGGTAGGATACCTTGCTTATGTATGTACCCTAAACCTTCCAGATCATGGCCAAAGGAAAGACTACTAGATCCGGCCCTGCTGACGATGAGGTGTCATCAACTGATCACACCCCTTCTCAAGCACGCCGGGACCCACTACCCTTGCAGCTGACAGACCGTCCTCATGCTGCACCAGCTCCCCGGCCCGTTTACGCTTCCACAGCGCAAGCGGCAGAACCGACACTTTCCCGGGCTGAGACGCAGATCCCTGCGGTAGTGCCCGCACCAGCTGCTCCACCAGTACCAGTGGATCCCACTGACCTAGTGGGAATGCTACGAGGAGTGCTTGAAGCACAGAGAGCTCAAGCAGAAGCTCACAGAGAGCAGACTGCTGCCCAAGCTGAAGCCCATCGCGAGCAGACCGCGATCATGAGAGAAGGCATGGAGAATGCCCATAACGTGGCTATGGCTGCCCTCGAGAGAGGAGGAACCACTTCATCAGGGCCACGACCTGCCAAGGTAAGCATGATTCAGGAGTTAATTATATTTCTTTAAAGGCCATTCTTTTGATTAGAGGCGTATTATTTCATGAAGGTTGGAGATATAGAAAGTTTTAAGAAGCAAGACCATCGACCTTTCAAAGGAACCGAGGGTATCATCTACGCCGATGAATGGCTAGACCATATGGAGCGTCTCCTGAGCGTCGCTCGACTCCCGGAGGACCTCAAGGCTGAAGCTGTAGGACTCCAACTACAGGATGTGGCGAGCATCTGGTATCGGAATGAACCCCGACTCCAAGATAAGCAGCTCGACTGGGACACTTTCAAGAAGCTGTTCCGCAGGAAGTTTTTTCCGACATCGGAGATGCGAGAAATGGAGAGGCAATTCCAGAACTTGAGGCAGGGTAACATGACGGTCAGCGAGTATGCGGCAGAGTTCGGCCGACTAAGCCGCTTTGCCCAGAACCTGGTAGCTGACCCCAAGGATCGTGCTGAGCGATTCAGGTATGGCTTACGAGAAGAGATTCGCACCCCTGTGATCGCAGGTGGCGCTAAGACCTATGAGAGGATCCTGATCCGAGCTCAGGACGTGGAGAAGAGCCAACCTTCTCGATCCAAGAGGGAGTACCCTGGAACTAGCAACTTCCAGGGTAGTCAGAAGAGGCCCAACAACAACAACAACAGGCCCTCGCACCATCAGCAGCATCATCATCAGGCGAAGACCAACGACAGGGCACACCAGAAGCAGATCCCTATCTGCGACTATTGCAAGAGGCCGGGCCACCAGTCGAACATCTGCAGGAAGAGACTAGGACACTGCCTAGTCTGTGGGTCTGCCACCCACCAAGTGAAGGACTGCCCCATGTCAGGCCACCGGCCAGGAACCAACCAGCAGAGAGCTCCCCTACCTACTCAGCAACAACAGTTTGGACAGCACCAGCAGAAGACTGGGCGAGCTTTTGCCCTAGCAGCTGATGAGCAGGAGCCAGAGCAGGAACCCACCGCATATGTCATCACAGGTTCCATTTTTGTGTTTTCACATCCTGCTCTAGCATTATTTGATTCGGGTGCATCACATAGTTTCATATCATCCAAGTTTATATCTGCACACCACATAGATTCGGGACTTAGCAAGGTGATTAGTAGGGTTATGACCGGTGGTGGACCTATACCCATCACTGAGGCTTGTAATTGTCCCAAAACCATCTCTGGCCACCAGTTTTCAACACCTTTACTAGTGATGCCCCTGCCCAACTATGATGTAGTCCTAGGGATGGACTGGTTGAGTGAACAACATGCGCTGATTGATTGTCACCGAGGTTGTGTAATCTTCAGCCCACCAGGAGAACCGGAGTTTGTAATCTCTCGGGCTCCGGAAGATATGAAGAGTATTTCCTACTCCTCTATCACCGAAGAACCCGGGCCTCCTCACCCTATCATTGCGGAATTTATGGATGTCTTTCCAGATAATCTTCCAGGATTGCTGCCGAATCGAGGTGTGGAATTCACCATCGATCTAGTACCCGGCTCTTCCCCTATTTCTCTAGGATGCTACCGAGTCAACCCCAAGGAGGCTAAGGAGATGAAGGATCAGATCGACGAGCTGAAGTCGCAAGAATTTATCAGAGACGGAGCTTCACCCTGGGGAGCACCAGTTTTGTTCGTGCCCAAGAAGGATGGAACTGTGCGGATGTGCATTGACTACCGGGCACTGAACAACATCACCATCAAGAACAAGTACCCCCTGCCCCGGATCGACGACCTGTTTGATCAACTGAGCGGAGCCAAGGTATTTTCAAAGATAGATCTCAGATCAGGCTACCATCAAATCAAGGTCAGGAAGGAGGATATTCCCAAGACGGCGTTCAACACCAAGTATGGAAAATTTGAATTCTTGGTCATGCCGTTTGGACTGACAAATGCTCCTGCGGTATTCATGAACCTCATGAACAAGGTTTTCCATGAATATCTGGATCAGTTTGTTGTTGTCTTTATCGACGACATACTGATTTACTCGAAGACGGAGGAAGAGCACGAAGAGCACTTGAGGAAAGTGCTGAGTACCTTGAGAAAGGAGAAGCTCTATGGTAAGCTATCCAAATGTGAATTCTTTTTAGACAAGGTGGAATTTTTGGGCCATGTTGTCACAGGAAAAGGAATTTCGGTGGATCCTAAGAAGATAGCTGCTATTGAGAAGTGGACTGCACCAAGCTCAGTTGCAGAGATCAGGAGCTTTTTGGGACTAGTTGGCTACTACCGGAAGTTCGTAAAGGATTTCTCCAAGATTGCGGAGCCAATGACGAAGCTTACCAGGAAGAACGAGGAGTTCATATGGTCTGAAGCGTGCCAGTCAGCTTTTGAGGAACTGAAGAAGAGACTCACAACTGCGCCGATACTTGCGCTACCCGCAGGTACCGGTGGTTTCTCAATCTATAGTGATGCTTCCGGAAAAGGACTGGGTTGCGTTCTTCAACAACACGGGAAAGTGATTGCCTATGCATCTAGACAATTGCGGACTCATGAGAAGAACTACCCCACACATGACTTGGAGCTTGCAGCGGTGATATTTGCCTTGAAGCTATGGAAGCACTACCTGTATGGTGAGAGAGTGAAAATATTTACGGACCACAAAAGTCTGAAATATATTTTCACTCAGAAGGAGCTGAACATGAGACAAAGACGATGGCTGGAGCTAATGAAGGATTTTGATATCAACCTGCAGTACCATCCGGGTAAGGCTAATGTTGTTGCAGATGCACTTAGTCGATACCCAATGGCGATGTTCTTGACCAAGGAGCGCCATTTGCTAGAGGACATGGAGAAGCTTGGATTGGAAATTGTACTGCCGGAGGAGGAAATGAAGAAACTTGGAAGAGAAGTCATCGTACCAGGAGCTGAATCATCATTGATGCAGTTGCAAATGCGTTCGAGTCTTATGGACAAGATCAAGGAGACACAATTTCAAGACGAGACACTTTGCAAACTCAGAGACCAAGTGCTGGCAGGAACACTTGAAGGATTCTCAATCGCCAGCGACGGAGCATTGAAGAATGGTACGAGGCTGTGTGTACCAACTGGCGAACTGAGGAACGAGCTGATGCAAGAAGCGCACCAGTCGCAGTATTCTATACACCCTGGAGCCAACAAGATGTACCGGGATATGCGGACTATAGTATGGTGGTACGGAATGAAGAAGGACGTATCCAGGTATGTGGCTAGATGTTTAATTTGTCAGCAAGTTAAAGCTAGCAGGCAGAGACCAGCAGGATTATTGCAGCTGCTTGACATTCCGGAGTGGAAATGGGAGCACATAACGATGGATTTTGTATCGGGACTGCCTCGATCCCAAGGAGGGAAGGATGCCATCTGGGTTATAGTGGACCGACTGACGAAGTCATCACTTTATCCCCTTCAAGGTTGGTTTATCCACCGAGAAGTTGGCAGCACTGTACATGCGGCACATCTACCGGATTCATGGAGTTCCGGTAAGTATCGTATCTGACAGAGATACCAGGTTTACTTCTCACTTTTGGAAGAGTTTGCATGACAGCTTGGGAACCCAACTGAAGTTCAGCACCGCCTACCACCCTCAGACTGACGGGCAATCGGAGAGAACCATCCAGACGCTAGAAGATATGCTGAGATCCTGCGTCCTGGAATTTGGAGGGTCTTGGGAAGACCACTTGCACTTGGTAGAGTTTTCTTACAACAACAGCTACCAAGCTAGCATCGGGATGACACCGTTCGAGGCACTCTATGGACGTCGTTGTCGCACCCCTCTTGCCTGGGACGACGTCGGAGAACGAGTGATGCTTGGACCTGAGATGGTGACCGAAGCAGCAGAGAAGATGAGAATGATTAGAGACAAGCTTCGGATAGCCCAAGACAGACAGAAGCATTGGGCCGATTGCAGCAGACGGCCTTTGGAGTTTGAAGCAGGCGACAGTGTATTTGTGAAGATCTCGCCTACCAGAGGAACAATTCGCTTCGGCAGAGCAGGAAAGTTGAGCCCCAGGTATATTGGTCCATTTGAAATACTTAACAGGATTGGAGAAGTGGCTTATCGGGTGGCTCTACCCCCAAGTCTCGAAGGCGTCCACAACGTCTTCCACGTCTCGCAGCTGAGACGCTACGTCCCAGACCCGAGCCATATCTTGGACCATTCAGAGCTGGAGATTGGACCCAGCCTCACAGTGCCGGAGAAACCAGTGGCAATTTTGGACCGAGGCGAGAAGAGAACCAGGAACACCGTGACGCCAATAGTCAGAGTGATGTGGCGTCACAACTCACCAGGCGAGTCGACCTGGGAGCGAGAAGACCAGATGCGGGAGCAGTACCCGTACCTGTTTGAGACTTGAGGTAATCCCTAACCTTACTTTAATTTCGAGGACAAAATTTTCTAAGGAGGGAAGGTTGTGAAACCCATGCTCGTATTTATTAATAGAATGTTATCATTAATATTTTAAAATTATTATTATTATTATTATTATTATTATTATTATTATTATTAGATACTTTTGGGTGAAAATGATTTCGAAAATATTAATTACAACATGGACTTTTGATTTTTCGGACCCAGACCCAGGCCTGAGCCTAACCCAATCTTTTCCTATTTCTTAATTCTGAATTGTTGGACTTGGTTAACCTTTATTAAAAAAAAAAATTATTATTATTATTTTGGGCTGGTCCCGTAGGACCAGCACCTCACTCCCCACGATTTGGTCAGCACCCTTCCTATTCTAACTCCCCAACTCATTCTCCTCCACAAGTCTTTCCAACGTTCACTCCACTCCACCCTTAATAAACTTCCCACTCTTCCCACTCCTCTTCGCAGAAGTTGGCAAGTAGAGAGTTAATACTCTCATCTCTCCACAGAAACAAAACTCCTCACCCTCTCGTACTCTCAACCCTCTCCAAACACTTTCCCACCTACCTCCTTCAGAAACCCTTCTCACCCAAGCTCCTCTCCCCGACCGAGGTCCGGCCACCCTCGCGACAAGCCCCGTCCGCGTGCGCCCCGAGCCCGTCGTCGTCCCCGCCGTCCAGGACCGCCCTCGTCGCGCCCCATTTCTGGCCGATCCGCCCCGCGCGGCCTTCTCTCCGGCGCACGCAACTCCCCGCGGGTCCGCCTCCGCGAGCGCCCCTCCGGCGACCGCGCTGCCCCTGTCAGCCCCGCCCTCTTTGCCGACAACACCCTCCGGCGACTTCGCGGCCACCAGCGCCCCGTCTTCCCGCGGGTTCACGCCAACCCGCGTTTACTCCGATCCGCGCGACCCCGCGCCCCTTTGGTGCTGTTTCCGTCCCGACCAGTGTGCCCTAGCGCTGCCTCTGGCCGAGTTCCCTGCTGTTAGTCCTGCCGTGCCCTATTTCTGGGTTCATCGACGTTTGTCGTCGACGACGTTGGGTCCAGCATTGTTTCGGGAACGTTCGCTGCTCTGGATTATCATTTTCTTTCTATTTTATCATCTGAGAGCTCTAGCCGAGCAACCCGAGGTATAACCCCTGTCCCGCTATTTTATTATTATTTATCGATGATGAAATGGTTCCCGGTTCCCTTTGGAAATTCGGTATTAGCGACGTCATATTTTTCCGGGACTTTCGGAAAAGTCCTGTGAATTGTTTTGGATTCCCGAAATATTTCGGGAATGGTTTTTGGTATGTGTTAGTTCTCCGGAAATTTTCGGGAACGTGCTGTGATTTGTGGATTTGGAATCGGACTTCCGAAACTATTTCGGGTCGTCCCGATTATTCTGTGGATTGTTGTGGATATTTTATATATATAAAATGTGGGCTTTTTCCCTGGTTTGGGACTTGCAGGAATTATCGGTGCCAATTTTTCAGTTTTTGGGTTGACCAAAAACAGAGGAGATGCTGCCCGATTTTTCCGTAAATCCTGAATTATTTTCAAAATGAATTTAAAATAATTTTCGGAATTTATTCGATATTTTATTTTTGGGTTACGACCGTACCGGTCAATGGACCCGGCTAAGTGCAAACGATACCGGCCCCGCCCGGACGTTGAGGCAATTAGCCAGATGAGGATCAGACCATTATCTGAGACTTATGTTTTATCATTATTTTATTATTTATTTCTGTTTACATTATTTAATATTTTCAGTTAGGACTAACGGCAGTTTATTCTTATTTCAATTTATGTAAATAAATTGTAATAGGCATAAGCCCAGCTGGCTGGTCTGTGACTGTAATAGCTTAGATTTCTTGTTTTTCTGGTTTTGCGAGTTTTTAGTATTTAACGATTAAAACGATTAAAATGTATTTTTCGTATAAAACTAATTAGTATTTTCTCGCTTAAAATTGACGAGTTTAATATTAAATAAAAATCACGTATTTCTCACTAAATAAGAAAATTAGTTTTTATATTTATAAATATAAAATTACCAAGTTTTTCTAATAATCTGGCATCGACGATGATTTTCCGAATCAAAAGTATAAAATGATCATTTTTCCCTCGTATTAAATTAACGCACTAATAACCGTGTTTTTCTGTGTTTAGTTAATTAAATAATTAAAATTGGACTAGGACGCAAATAGAGATTACAACTAGCATAGCTAAGTTGGTAAACCTGACAGCTGAGTCAATTTCTCGAATGTAGGAATTCGAGGACAACTCTAAACTTCCCGTCTCGGAGTCGTCCACCTCTCCAGTCATTTTCCTGAGGCAAGTATAGTTTATGTTAGTTACAGTTATTTATTTAATCGTTTTACTGCATGTCTAAACCACGACTCAAACACGAAACTCTCACCGAGAGTACTGTACTGTAACTACTGGGGACTGGGGAATAGCGTAATGATTATGACCACTACTGTAACAAAACCCATTATCCCTCCTGTAACAAACCCAAGCCGGTTATATGTCATTACCTGTTCAAATCACTGATTTCTACTGTAACAAACCTGTTTTAAAAACTGTTTAGAACTGAATGATTCTATTTCTTACTTAACTGTTTAAAATTAGCATGAATTGTACTTTGCTCCCTCCTGACTGGAGATAACATTTTTAGGGGATGATGCTGAGCTGTGTTACAACAGCTATTACGACCCTGAGTTGTACCCGGTTGTGCTGCCAGAGTCCCCGCAGGAGGACGATGGAACTGAGGCTGATAGATAGATTTCCATTCTGCATTGTTTCTTTTATTTCAAATTCTGTATTTCCCTTCAGAACAATTTTCATTGTATTTAAATTTCAGTTTAAATAAAGTTTATTTCCGAAGTTGAAGTTGTGACAAATTATACTGTTGTTGTATGGTTACCTGCTGCTGAACAGCTTACTGCCGCCGTCTCAACAACGGTGCAGGCTGGGCATGATCCGACTAGACCCAGATTATTGGGATCGGGTCGTGACACATGTGAATGTGTTTCTAAGAATATCCACAACTAGCCTATTTACGCTAAATGATAAATATGCACTTCCGTTAGGTTATTTGACTTTGTATGGTATTGCTAAAATATAGGGTTGCAAGCCTGCAAATGAACGGAGCAGCTTTGTGAGCTCAACTAGACTCAGCTCGACTCGGCTTCCATAATGAGCCGAGCTTGAGCAAAAAATGAGCTTGATTCCCTTAATATGCTGAGCTTGAACATAAGAAGCTCGTGAACAAGCTTGAAGAGTACTAGACTCGGCTCTTTTGACTCAATTATGACTCAACTGGATTATGACTGTCTTGACTCGGCATAGCTTGAGTAGTCATTTATTAATGTTTGATCTCGTTGCCAGCGGTCAAAGCACACAATCTATGCTTCAGTTTTATGTAACTTTGTTTACATTTTATGACATTCAAATGGATGGAGAATGGGCCAGTTTAAGCTCTGTTCAAATTTTAATTGTGCAACTTTTAAACCTAAAAGCTTTGACCATGCACATGTTTGTTTTTTCAGAAAATTTGTTTGAACGATACAAATTTTAACAAAATTGGTTAAAAGAGAAGAAGTTTGGAAAATTAAAAATGGAAATACATTCCGACAAACCGCCTGGCGGAAATTGGGCATGTCCAATTTCCGCCAGACCGTATGGCTGAAATTGAGCATTTGGTTTTTTTGTTGGTTTTTGGTTTACTTCGGTTTGGTTTATCTTTTTGTTAGATTGATTTGGTTTAAACTTTTAGTTTAGTTTAATCTATTAGTTAATTTGTTTTTATCTATAATAATTATATATGAACTAATTAATTTATATGTGTTATATGTGTGTGTGTTAATAACTAATTAATTAGTTTGTGGTACAACTACTTAACTAATTAATTAATTTACATATACAAATTAATTTGTGTATAAGTATAGATAATAACACGTTTAATATAGATAATGACAAACTAATATATTAGCATACAAATAACTATAGATAACAATAAATTAATATACAAAATAAAAACTAATATATACAAATTAATATATTAGTATACAAATAAATATATTAATATATACAATTAAATATAAAATATGGATAAAAACGAATTAATATATACAAATTAATATATACAAATTATTTATTTATTTATTTTCATACATTTATTTAAATATATACAAATTAATATAGTCAAATATTTTTATAAATATATATTTATTTATTTTTATATATTAATTTGTATATTAACTAATATATTGGTATGTATTTAAACAAATGTATAAAAAAGTATATATTAATTTGTATATATTAATTCGTTTTTATCCATATTTTATATTTAGTTGTATATATTATTATATATATTTGTATACTAATATATTCATTTGTATATATTAGTTTTATTTTGTATATTAATTTATTGTTATCTATAGTTATTTGTATACTAATATATTAATTTATTATTATCTATATTAAACGTGTTATTATCTATAATAATTAATTAGTTATTAATACAAATAAATATATATGTACTTATATACAAATTAATTTGTATATATTAATTAATTAATTAGTTATAACCACAAACTAATTAATTAGTTATTAAACCCCCCCCCCCCCCCCCCCCCCCCCCCCCACACACACACACACACACATATATATATATATATATATATATATATATATATATATATATATATATATATATATATATATATATATATATATATATGTTACTATAGATAATAATAAAATCTATTAGTTCATATATAATTATTATATGTAATAACAAATTACCTAATAGATTAAACTAAACTAAAAGTTTAAACCAAAACAATCAAACAAAAAGATAAACCAAACCGAAGTAAACCAAAACAAAAACAAAAAAAAAAAAAAAAAAAAAAAAAACCAAATGTTCAAATTCAGCCATACCGTCTGGTGGAAATTGGACATGCCCAATTTCCGCCAGACGGTTTGTCGGAATATATTTTTATTTTCAAATTTTCAAACTTCTTATCTTTTAGCCAATTTTATTAAAATTTGTATCGTTCAAACAAATTTTCTGTTGTTTTTTATAAAGGTACGAAGCTTGAACATGCAATGGTCGGCTTGGCTCTGCTCAATTGCAGCCTAGCTAAATATGATAGCTTATTAGATATGTGCTTCTCTTAGCTAAGACATGTACACTCAACTCTATGTTTCACCAACTCCAAAAGCCAGGTTTAAGTAGGACAATTAGTTTTATTTTATTTTTTTTAATGGGCTAATTAGCGTTTCGGCCCTAGATTTTATACGAGTTTAGAGTTAAGCCCTGATCATATGTCCAATTGAAGAGTTTAGACCCTAGATTTTTATTTTTTATTTTATTTTTCCCATTATACCCTCCCTAACCTATATATGAAAATTTCATTATTAAACATGAAGGGAGGGTATAATAGGAAAAAAGAAACAAAAAAATAAAAATCCAGGTTCTAAATTCTCCAATTGGACATGTCAGGACTTAAACTCTAAACTGTTATAAAACCGAGAGTCTAAATACTAATTAACCATTTTTTAATTGGACTTTTCTGCCAAACATAATAGATTAAAAGAAAAAGGTAAAATACACTGACTAATCTATACGCACATAAGATGGCTCAGTTGGTATATTTAAATAGTACAGCATCTTAAATTTTGCGCATTTTTCAGTTTCAATTTAAACATCAGGCAATTCTACGAAAGCATGATATAACCCTAAAGTTGAATTTCTCATTAAGCAATGTTGAAAGAATATAGAATATAGATAGCCTACTGATCCTAACAGAACCTCGTCACTCTTTCTATCTATAATTTCATATATTCTCTCCTTGCCTGCTAGAGATAGCTGTGTCCATGCTGCTAGTTGGAAGCATTGAAGTTTTTCTTGAGTGATTCTCTAGACTAATCAACTCATCATCTGTTCTACATGTATCGACATTTGATGTTCCAATGCACTAGAATGCATAATCATAAGCAGGATACTGAATAGAAACAAATGGCATGTTCGTAATTGAATTCCTATTTAGGTGACTCTAAAACTAGGCATGACTGATACTGATGTGAATCTGAGGATGAACAATATATAATTAAAGATATAGACACTTGAGAGCAGATGCTAATGTTTGGAAATATACCTTGGGGAGAGGATCACTAGTTTCATGCTTAACACCCCCTTGAGTCGCATCACTGAAACTCGTCTTTGTCTAAGGTTTCAGAAACCTATCGCCGGTAAATGTGTTCTTGATCGGTAGCTTGCTATTGGAGGACACGACCTTAGATGTGTCCACACTAGGGCTTAATTCTCTGGTAGCAATAGCATCCCCAAACCTTCACTCTTAGCAAAATCCTGACCCACTGACTCCTCTAGCTTCCGATCCTCGTGAAGCGAGAAAGGGTTTCATCGTCCGGAACATCAAACTCGCTAGCAATTTCCCCTTCTTCCATTTCCCCATCATCAACCACCCCTTCACTTGCTTCCTCAACTACAATAGGCTTCTCAAAGTCCAAAACTTTTACACATTCACCATGGGCGCCTTTGCTGTTCTCTTCATTTCTCGCTTCCGAGCTATGCAATTTAGGGCTTTCAATCACCAACTGTCCCTTCCGCTCGGTGTTACCACCTATTGGCTATTAGTTCGGGTTGCTCACTATTTGCGCCTTGGCCATTCTCTTGATTCTTGCTCCCGAGCTTTAGGGTTTTCAAACAACCAATTCTCTAAATTGGTGTCAGCATTAGTAAAGTTCAGACCTTTCTCCGTCTCCTCCTCGTTCGCCTTCGTTTCCCCCAATTTATCGGCGCCACCAAGACTAGGGTTTCCAAAGGAAGAGTCTTTGCCAATGTCCATACCATTGCGGTATTCCTCCTCTTCGTTCCGCGTGGTTCCCCCAATTCAGGGCTAGGGTTTCCAAAAGAGGGATCTTCGTCGAGGGAGAGGGAGAAGATCTGGATGAGAGTGTCGTTGAGAAGGAAAAGCTGAGAATTTTGGGATGGGATTGTTAGGGTTTTTCAGGGTTTCGATTGGGAACGGATTCTCCATTGATTCCGGAATTTAAATTGCTCGAAACACCAAGGAAAGAGGAGTGTTTACGTTATTTCTCTTATAAATACTGAATAAATTCGATTTTGCAAATGTACACGTGAGTTTAAACAAAATCGGCTTTTACATAATACACATTTCAAAAACCATATTTGATTGGAGTCCCTACAACTTTCAACTAGGCCATCTACAATCAAGATTTCTAAAATTGAGTTTCTAATGTTGTATTTCTATCATATGCCTATGAAGAATATTAAATATAAAAATTATAATTTAGTTTGAAAATAGAACCCAACATTAAGATAAATAATTTTTATGAGAGTTTCAGAAATTTTTATCCTACATTAACCTCCGTTGGAAAAAAAAAATCTAAAAAAATTATACCATCGAAATAGGGGAGATAGAAACCTACATTGAAGATGGCCTTAATTGTTAGGATCTACGATTCTATGACCACTCAATAAGCTTACAAACTGAATTGGCGGAATATGTACTTACTAGTTTTATTATCTATTGATTTGTGACGCTTAAATTGTATGTCAACTATGTGTATATGGATATTGACTATAAGAGGCAAAAGTAAAAGTGAAAGTTGGTGATTGGTATTTATGACTAATAAGCTTATGTTGTTTTGTTTTAGAGCTGACATGAGCGTACTTGTAACATGCAAACAAATATGGACATCATGAAACTAAGTGCTTTAGGTAGAAATCGGCCGACTCAAATTGTTGTCAACTCTGTTAGTGGAACGTCTATCTACAGCTAAGTTCTTGATTCTCTCGTTTTAACTAGTTCAATTGAAAATAATTGGATAAATGACAAAAAAAACCTCCCTAAATTGGTCATTTTCGTAAAAAAAGACCTCATGCTCTTAAATTTTTTTACTAGTTATTTTTTGTTGCAAAAAACACCCAAATGACAATTTTATCCCTCCTTCCTCGACAGTTGGTGGAGGGGCTGGGTGGCCAGCGATGCCACGGGGAGGGCCGCGGGGCCGGACGAGGGCGGGGGAGGGCCGCAGGGGGGCGGCGAGTGTGGGGGAGGGCCGTGCGGGGCTGGCGAGGTCGGGAAGCGGGGGGGGGGGGGGGGGGGGGGGGGGGGGGGGCGGCTTGCGGGGGACGGGCGGGTCTGGGGGCTCACCGCCGGGGGGAGGGCCGGCGGGGGAAAGGCATGGGGGGTCGGGCGGGGGGGGGGGGAGAGGCTCGCGGGGCTGGGGGCTCGCCGCCGGGGGGAGGCCGACGGGGGGAGGGCAAGGGGGGTCAGGCGGGGGGGAGGGCAGGGGGTCGGACGGGGCTGGGTGGTCGCCGCCGCCACCGGGGGGGAAGGGGGGTAGGGGCATTTTCGAGATTTCAAATTTTAATTTTGGTTTGAGGGGTCTTATTGAGCGGATTTGTAATCTAAGGAGGGTCGAATTGCTAAAAATGACTAATAGGTCTTAATTTGCAAAAGTCGGATATCTAACGAGAATTTTTTTGTCATTTATCCAAATAATTCCGTTGTAGTAAATTTTCTATTTCATAGGTTACGTATGCAAATATATGCTCGGCAAAAATAATTTATTATAAGTAGCATTTTCTTGATATATTATACAAGGAACACAACAGATTGAGACCAAATTGTTGCTATATCTCTACTAGTGATTTTTTTTAGTTCGACTACATGAACTCAAATAGCAACATACAGTATGGTCATGACATATGGTATTATTTTAGCATTTAGGTATTTGACTTTTTTGTTTAGCTGTTTAGAAAGAAAAAAATTTACGGGATGAGATACATATAATCCAACGGCTATAATAATTGAATTTTTAAAATTAAGAACTCATGCTAGGATTTTTGTTTTACGTTTATCACTGTTGTCATTTTTAAAGTCTTCTTTCTTCCGTTATCATGTGTACATGATCTGTCCAGAATTTTTGGGTGTCAAGAATAAAAATTAAAGGACTCTGCTACATTGTCCACGGTTTGTGACCGCCTGCCCACGTTGCGGCCTTCCATTGGCTCCTGACCCGGGTGGGGTCCGGTGATATCAGGGGGACCAATGGTTGGCTGCAACAATTATTTTCAAAAATTAAAGTATAGTACCC
>JANAVB010036618.1:1294773-1629773 GCA_029216955.1 Iris pallida | reverse complement strand
GCTATCTTACCTTGCTCTTGCCCGCGTAGTGCTGTTTACGCTCGGGTTTGCTTGGCCTAGCGTAGTAGTACACGCGTAAACTTGGGTTCCTATGGCGTACACCTTTACCTTATTGTATATTTTTACGCCCATTTTATATCCTTACGCCTATTGTCCCGAACTTGATAATCCCGATTTGATTGACATGATTGAAATGACAATTGTACCTTGCATGGAGTGACCAAGAACTGACATGCTTGATAGTGGCCCGTCGTGGCGCACTCTTGACAAACTAATTCATTGGCCTGGACACCGTGGATGATTGTGCTTGTATAAACTACTAGTCCGGTTGTGTCTTGCATCATGTCTAGGACATGATCCCTGAGTACCACGGTCAGGGATTCATACTGAATCTGGCTAGGTTAATGACTAGATTGATCAAATAGTTCATGGAGAATTTCCCAGTTACATGTTGCCCCTTTGGTCCCGGCCTATATATATATATACATAGGATTTGTTGCTATCCGTCGAGATGAGCGCACTTCCAGCCCGCCGTCGAGTGTGGTACCTTAGGACACATGTATCTTACTACAGTGTGTCTGCTATATCATGCTATCTTTTTTTTTTCTTGCTGGGATCACTCAGGTAGTAACAAACAGGTAATCGGACTTGGAATTCTCATTACATCTTGCTAGTAACTAGGCCTGTGATAACACTAGTTAGTTAAAGTATCAAGCCGTACTTATTGCTTGGCCGTGAATTATTGGATGGAGTCTAGTCTTATCTTGATCCTGTACAAGATTGATACATGTCCTGATTTTCTTATTTTTACCTTGCCGATAAATGGTGGGAGAAGCCAAGTTCTGTTCAGACGAAGGGTTACAACCCCGGTCCTTGTTTGGTTTACGGGTTGTAACCTGGTTATCTGAATAGTCCCATAGTTATCTCATCGTATATCACCTGTCATGCTTGATACGTTTTACCTTACCAACAAGATTTGGAGACGAAGTTCTATTCAGGTGAAGGGTTACAACCCCGGTCCTTGTTTGGTTTAAGGGTTGTGACCTGGCTACTTGAATGGTTTTTTCATACTCGGTTTGCTATTGTTATTCTTTAATATCAAGCCTTTTCATTACTATCTTTTATGTAATTATATTCTTGTGCTAATTGCTGGTTTTAGTTCCTAAGTGAAGCCTCCTTTGTGGCACTTGCTCTTTCTGGGGTCTGACCCAGCTGGTTTTGTATGGCCAGATACCGGAGCAGTACCAGAGGATCTACCGGTCTTCCAGCCCGATGGTGAACACCAGGCGTAACCAGGGCAACGAGTGGGTTTATTTTGGCTCTTCCACTCTATTGTAAAATTATTCTTTTGTGGCGTTTAGCCGCCGAGCACCTATTTAGCTCGTGTACATTTTACTTACTGTCTGCCTACGGGCTGTAACATGATTGGCAACCTAGGGTTGATCATGTATGACTAAACTCTTGCTAGTCCTAATATTTTGTAACGACTAGCTTCATGATCAGCTGAATATGTAATATTTGGGACGCCTTACTATTGTATATTTGGTGATCTTACATCTTGTAACATTTACTTACTTGCTTGAGATTGAGACAATAGGCTATTTTATGACCTTAAGAGACTGATGGATTGTAGTAAACCCTCACATATCTAGACAGCCGTGACCGTATGGTGAGATGGATTCCATTTCATTATACGTAGCTGGCTATGTCCGCCCCCGTTCTCCAGTATTCTGGTTCTGGGGCGTGACAATACAACAAGTCAAAACATGAAAGCTAAAGTAGTCTACTAGCTAATCTCCTGAATCACTCCTGAGAGTCGGGACCAAAGGTAGCTAATCCCTCGCCAGGTCCATGGTAAGTAGGGCATGTGTCCTCAGGATTATCATCTGTAATATTTTTAACAGGTCCAATCAGGACAGGAACGAGTACAACTCATCTAGAAAATCCAAGTAAATGACAAAGAACTATAAATCAGTTATAGACAGTTTTATTGATGAGCATGGCAGTTTTATACAGGTAATGATAGCATAGAGAAACAGTAAGATACAAGAAAAGAAAGGTAACTAAAACAAGAGAAGAATCATGGCAGTGAAGACTGTAATAAAGCTAACTGAACTAGAATAACATGTATGAGTCCAGACAGTACGATATAAGTCTAATGTAATCCCAGTGTGAGTCCAGTCCATATAATCTGATACCAGATGATTTCCGGTACAAGATGAGTCCAACAGTGATCAATGAATCCAGGGTGAGTCCAACTATGATCTAACAGTGTGTTTTAAAATACCGAGGTCGATATGTAAACGGTTATAGGTATCAGGCACATATCTCACTGATCAGGCAAGAGATGGCTATGCTTTCGGTAGATTCCAGTGGGAGATTCCGGATTTGGGGTATGTCTACATGTCTTACTCAATATTTCTCCGCCCAGCAAGTGAATCCAAAATCGACAAAAGAATCGAGATGAGTCCGGCCAATACATGATGATTCCATAAATGATTCCAGAAATGATTTCGAAATGATTCCAATGACTCCAGTAATAGAGGCCAGCAAGTAAGGTATGTGTCGATACGTGAATCCAGAAATATCCATACGTGTTGATACAGAGAATCACATAGAACTAACTAGAACTGAAATACAGTAATTGACAAATAAATGAGAGAACTATCAGAGAATGTACTCGCCTGATACTCTGAAAAGAGTAGTGTAATATCAGATGTTTGTACCAGGGTCACAATGTCCTAAAATAGAGTAATATAGTTATGACATGTCCAAAATAAAGGTAAATAAAATCTACAATGCAATCTATATGAATTCTAAGCCAATCTAGGTCAAAGTCAAACTTGGTCAACTCTTCAGTCAAACTAAGTCAAATTAAGTCGTACTAGGTCACAAGAAGTTAAACTAAGTCATACAAGGTCAAACAAGGTTAAACAAGTCTAATCTAGGTTAAAGTCAACTCTTGGTCAAACATTCTAGCCAAACTAGTCAAGTTATCTAGGGTTTAGTCAACAATGGTCAGAATAGTCATTTACTAGTCAATATGGTCAAACTAGGTCAAAGTCTAGACCAACTAAGGTTTTGGTTAAACAAAGACTAGTCAACAAGGTAATTAGGTCAATGGTCAACTATCTAAGTCAAACTCTATAAGGCTAACTCAAAACCAAACATAGGCTAACATGTCTTAGGATACCTAAGATACTATACCACAATGTTAAGGTATAACCAATTATCTATACAAAGTATATCACACATAAATACATATATATAATACCAACCTTAATCCTATAATCAAGCTAATCCCATACTCCAACTCAAGTCATGACTCAACTCTAAATATCTCACTTAATCCCATACATATCTTAATCTACTTAGGACTATCCACATAACCTATATGGTCAAACCAAAACCAATTAGTTAGGGTTTAGTCAAACTTAAGTCATCAAGTCATCTAAAATCCATCTAAGTCAATTCTAGGTCAAGGTTGACCTATAGTTGACTTTGGTCAATAATAGTCAACAAGGGTCAACTTGCTAGTCAACCTACGTCTACTAAGCCTATTGGTCATTCCAAACTCACTAACCATAGGCTATAGGCTAGTGTAACTAGATACCATGTATAGGTATCTCATATAGGTGTCTATAGCCATACATCTATACAATATATATCTAATACCATATATTCTCACCTATATATAACCTACATATATACCCAACTATATATATAATACCCACAATCTAATATATATATATATATATATATATATATATATATATATATATATATATATATATATATATATGTACCCATACACATCTATCTATATAGCCAAACCTACATGATACCCACATATAACCCCTCTATATATATAATACCTATATATATGTAACCTACATATATATATATATATATATATATATATATATATAATATATATATATATATATATATATATATATATATATATATATATAATACACTATATATATAATACCCTATATATATATATATATTTTCTTTTTCTTTTTCTTTTTCTTTTTTTTTATGTATACTACATATATATAGAGAGAGAGAGGGAAAGAAGAGTGAGAGTGTGACAGTGGCAGTGGTGTGTGTGTGTGAAAACACAGCAGGGGGGGTGCTATTCTCAGAAATCTGAGAAGGGGGAACACACACACATACATATATATATATATACCTATTTATATACACACACATATCTACATATATACATATCCATATACTCTAAGACACACACCTACACACTCATATACATATATACTTACATATACAGTATATATATACATAAATACGCATGTATATATACATAAAAATCAATTTGAAATTCATTTTAAATACTGGAAAAAACCAGGAATTACTGTTCATTACTGAACCCATAGGTAACCACCCAAAATCGATCTAAACCCAACTAAAACCTAAAACCAAGGGTTGGTAATCATGCCCCCACACGTGTATGTGTCGTGTGTGTCCATGGGAGTCCACCACGACATGACACGGCGTGTCCAGTGGTCAAAATACCCAATCGGGTAAGTTCAGACACTGTGCACTGTGTCACAGCGTCGTGCAGAGATGCACACGCGTGTAGGACACGACACACGTGTCCATGTGTCTCGTGGTCGTGTCCCTAGGTTCGCCTAGGGTTGGTCTAGGTGTCCCACAGCCTGAAACGTGTCCAAGTGTCGTACAGTGTCGTGTCCAAGCCCGTATCAGAGCCCAAATTCTACGTGTGTGCTGTCAGTGTAAATTCGATGCACACACGAATTCGTGTCCGACACAACACTAGAAGCCACAAAACTTGGGGGGCATGTTCGCAGACATTGCCCCCTCGTGTCCACCAAGTGTCACCCCTTCACGTGTCGTGTCGTGTCCTACGTGAGCCCCGAGCAGCACGGGACTGAACGTGTGCGTGGTGCGGTCTCGTGCAGCGAGGACAGAGCCTCGTGGACACGACACACGCATGGATACGTATCGTGCTTGTGTCAGGGTGTAGCCTAGGTCTAGGGCTAGGGTTTAGGCCTGACACTTTGTGTCCACGTCGTGTCTAGACACGACACGAAGGCCGTGTCAGTGCGTGTTTAACACTGTGTGCAGTGTAGTGTGTGGTCAGTGCGTGTCGGATTTCTCGTCCGACACGACACGAGGTGACATGGCACTTGGGGGCTGACATGTTAGTCATGGCCCCTACGTGTCCACCAAATTTGGTGTGTCGAAGTGTCGTGTACAGTGAGAAATGGGGCTCGAGCAGCAGGACATAGTGTAGGTGTGTGTACAGTGTATTCGTGTCCATTTTGGACACGGACACGACACGATAACGTGCTCAGTCCTAGTGTTTTGAATTCAGGATGTCTAGGGCTACCCAAAAATATATTTGTTTTGGAAAACAACAACTTTTATTCCTAAGTGGCATTTCACCAAACACTGTAATTTAAACATAGATACATGTCCGATACGGACACCAAACCAAACATATTTCCTACAAAACTTGACCCACAGCTAGGGTATACCTATATGCATGCAACAATGAAGATAAAACACAATATTAACAAGGTTTGGGGGTATTTACCTATTGAGTGAAAACTCTAGTAAACACCAAAGTAGGGGGTGTCCTCTTCAAATGATGATGCCCAAATGTCTTGAAAACCTTGCTAGCTAGCCTCCCTTAGCATCCTCAATAGTAGGGGGTTCCAATGCAAGAAACTAGGCTCAATTTGGAGCTAAAATGATTAAATGGTGAGGGTGTGAAGGTAGAGGGAAAAACTAGGTTTTAAGGTGTATGTAAAATGGCATGAATGAAGGGGGGTGTTCATATAGGATGGGGGCATGGTGTGGCCGGCCATTGGGGGGGGGGTAGGGTAGATATTTAGGGTTCCTACCACCTTGCAAACTTAGCTTCTAAGTCTTGGACCAAGTAGACAGATATTTAGGTTTCTAGGAAATATCTTAGATAGGTAATATCTAGATATTTGTAAACTAGATATTTATACATAAAGCTAACATCCTCTACTTAGTCTTCTAGGTTAGTTGCTAACCTCTAGATTAGTGCTAAACTAGGTTAGGAGCTAACATGACACTTAACAACTAATTAAATAATAATAAACTACATAAATCTAAATAAATTCTAATAAATTACCAAAATACCCTTTTGACTAAAAAGTGGTAATTTGATATCCTAATCACATGGTTAGGCTTACATGGTCATGGTTAGTCTCTAAGTCATATAATCTCTAGGGTTACATTAGGGTTACACTAGTAGTTAACCAAAGTCATAAGCCATGGCTTAGAAAATAGTTTTAAACTATCTAAAAATCACCAAAATTCATAACATGACTAAATCACCATTATTTAATAATAAAAATAATAAATTTTTAAAATATCCCAATTTCAGAAAACTGGGTGTTACAAGTCTACCCTCCTTAGAAAAATTTCGTCCTCGAAATTAAGATGGTCGTACTCCTCCTAGGTCAAACCCCCAGTTAATCAAAGTCAAAAGATAACATGCAATCATAGTCCTACTGGTCGTGATCCCACAGTCTCGAACAGGGTAACTATACTATCTAGTATAACACAAGCATATCCTGACAGGTACTAATGGAATCACACAACAAGATGGGAAAGGAAGGACAGGAAAGACAAACCTGCTAACCCGTCACCTACAGCGTTGGTCTCCTCAACCGTCATCGCAAAAGCTCCAACCCTCTGGTGCTGAGCTACAGGTGGCCTAGCACCCTCATAAGGAGGTACAAAGGGACAGTCTATCTTCTGGTGGGTATCAGACCCACAGGTATAGCAAACCTTCAGCCTCTTCCTACACTGCTCCTGGTGTGTCCCTGCTTCCTGCAGTATGAACAACTGATCGTCTTTGGGTCCTGACCCCGATACTGATGCTGCACCTGCTGAAATGGCCTCTGCTGCTGATGCTGAAAGTGTGGCCCCTTACAGTATACACACAAAGCTCCCTTCTGCTGCTGTCGGGGTCCCGGGGCTCTAACTGGCGGGGTCGAATAATGTGGTGTGGAAGGATGATATGTCTGCTGGTGTGGCGTCGACACTTTCTGCTGGAAAGCCTGACGCTTGGAGGGTCCCTCAATGTGTACAGAAGCCGGCCTCTTGCAAGACAGAAGACGCTCCTCGATACTCCGGGCTAACTCTAAGCTCTGGTAGTAGTCAGTCATATCGTTCGCCACTATAAGAATGCCAATGTCTGGAACTAGACCATGGCAAAACCTACGCGTCATCTCCTCAGGGTCAGCAACCAGACTAGGAGCGAAACGGCTCAGGCGACTAAACTCTGCCGCATACTCGTCGACAGAACGATTCTCCTGCTGGATGTTCTGGAATCGTAGCCCCATGGCTACCCTAGCGGTGGTCGAGAAGAATTTCTTCTTGAACTGGGTCTTGAACTGATCCCAAGTGGCTCTCCCTCTCGCAAACAACGGCTCATTCCGGAACCAAACCCCTGCCAAGTCTATCAGCAGAAATCCCGCTGCATCGACCTGGAGGTCATCCGGCATCCTAACTCTAAGGAGCTTCCTCTCTACCGAGTCTAACCAGTCATCTGCTACTACTATGCCCTCAGTCCCTAAGAACTCCTTGGGGTTTAGACCCATGAAGTCCTTAATCGTTCCTGCTCTCTGCCGCGGCTCTACAGGTGGTGGGACAACGGTACGTTCCTCAGAATGCTCCATGCTCTGGCGGAGTAGGGTGGTCTGCTCCTGATGGGTCGTTAGGAACCCCTGGATCAGAGTGAGCAGTTGGTTCCCGTCGAGTGTGACGGAAGCCTGGGTAGGTATAGTGATAGGGGGTGGTGGAAGTATCGGGTCCTGCTGGGACTATGAGGTGGAAGGTGGTGGAGGCATCTGGGTTTGTGGATCAGTGGAGTGGGAGAATGTGGTAGGTGGAGGTGTATCAGTCAACTGGTCAGCTAACTGGATGGGGAGTGTGCCATTCTCAGGTGTGACATACTGGGATGAACGAGTAAGCACCATCTAATTACAATAAAAAGGACTTATAAGGACTCTTTAAAGCAAAACAATCATAGACAAGAAAATCTAATTATAATAGCAAGCATGTGATGTATTTCCTATATTGCAATCCTAGTATTCCTCTAGGTGTTCTAAGCATCATTCCTAATGTTGTCTAATTACCTTAAGTTCCTAATTGCAGGCATGCTTCGTACAATAACGTAACCAAACAATTTAGTCTCGACCTGCATGGGCCATAACTAAAAACGTGTCACGATCCGCACCCTGTATAGGGGCACGAGAAGTGGGTACGTCCAGCCTACGCCGCAGTGTCGGCGGTAGTAAGCTGTCCTAGGTTGCTAACTAATCTCATGTAGTGTATATAATGTACTTGTCCAGATGTCAGCTCCGAATGGAGGACAAGTAAAGGATATGATATACTCAATCACAGTCTAAAACACGATAAGATAACACAGAAGTTATACCTAAGGAATTAAAGACAACAACAACTAACTACTAAAATAATACAACAATATCTCAAACAAACTTAATACAAACTCAATATCTTAACTTTAATACAACAAGTCAAAACATGAAAGCTAAAGTAGTCTACTAGCTAATCTCCTGAATCACTCCTGAGAGTCGGGACCAAAGGTAGCTAATCCCTCGCCAGGTCCATGGTAAGTAGGGCATGTGTCCTCAGGATTATCATCTGTAATATTTTCAACAGGTCCAATCAGGATAGGAACGAGTACAACTCATCTAGAAAATCCAAGTAAATGACAAAGAACTATAAATCAGTTATAGACAGTTTTATTGATGAGCATGGCAGTTTTATACAGGTAATGATGGCATAGAGAAACAGTAAGATACAAGAAAAGAAAGGTAACTAAAACAAGAGAAGAATCATGGCAATGAAGACTGTAATAAAAGCTAACTGAACTAGAATAACATGTATGAGTCCAGACAGTACGATATAAGTCTAATGTAATCCCAGTGTGAGTCCAGTCCATATAATCTGATACCATATGATTTCCGGTACAAGATGAGTCCAACAGTGATCAATGAATCTAGGGTGAGTCCAACTATGATCTAACAGTGTGTTTTAAAATACCGAGGTCGACATGTAAACGGCTGTAGGTATCAGGCACATCTCTCACTGATCAGGCAAGAGATGGCTATACTTCCGATAGATTCCAGTGGGAGATTCTGGATTTAGGGTATGTCTACATGTCTTACTCAATATTTCTCCGCCCAGCAAGTGAATCCAAAATCGACAAAAGAATCGAGATGAGTCCGGCCAATACATGATGATTCTAGAAATGATTCCGAAATGATTCCAATGACTCCAGTAATAGAGGCCAGCAAGTAAGGTATGTGTCGATACATGAATCCAGAAATATCCATACGTGTTGATACAGAGAATCACATAGAACTAACTAGAACTGAAATACAGTAATTGACAAATAAATGAGAGAACTATCAGAGAATGTACTCGCATGATACTCTGAAAAGAGTAGTATAATATCAGATGTCTGTACCAGGGTCACAATGTCCTAAAATAGAGTAATATAGTTATGACATGTCCAAAATAAAGGTAAATGAAATCTACAATGCAATCTATATGAATTCTAAGCCAATCTAGGTCAAAGTCAAACTTGGTCAACTCTTCAGTCAAATTAAGTCGTACTAGGTCACAAGAAGTTAAACTAAGTCATACAAGGTCAAACAAGGTTAAACAAGTCTAATCTAGGTTAAAGTCAACTCTTGGTCAAACATTCTAGCCAAACTAGTCAAGTTATCTAGGGTTTAGTCAACAATGGTCAGAATAGTCATTTACTAGTCAATATGGTCAAACTAGGTCAAAGTCTATACCAACTAAGGTTTTGGTTAAACAAAGACTAGTCAACAAGGTAATTAGGTCAATGGTCAACTATCTAAGTCAAACTCTATAAGGCTAACTCAAAACCAAACATAGGCTAACATGTCTTAGGATACCTAAGATACTATACCACAATGTTAAGGTATAACCAATTATCTATACAAAGTATATCACACATAAATACATATATATAATACCAACCTTAATCCTATAATCAAGCTAATTCCATACTCCAACTCAAGTCATGACTCAACTCTAAGTATCTCACTTAACCCCATACATATCTTAATCTACTTAGGACTATCCACATAACCTATATGGTCAAACCTAAACCAATTAGTTAGGGTTTAGTCAAACTTAAGTCATAAAGTCATCTAAAATCCATCTAAGTCAATTCTAGGTCAAGGTTGACCTATAGTTGACTTTGGTCAACAATAGTCAACAAGGGTCAACTTGCTAGTCAACCTAGGTCTACTAAGCCTATTGGTCAATTCCAAACTCACTAACCATAGGCTATAGGCTAGTGTAACTAGATACCATGTATAGGTATCTCATATAGGTGTCTATAGCCATACATCTATACAATATATATCTAATACCATATATTCTCACCTATAACCTACATATAAACCCAACTATATATATAATACCCACAATCTAATATATATATATATATATATATATATATATATATATATATATATATATATATATATATATATATATATATATATATATATATATATATATATGTACCCATACACATCTATATAACCCTATATAGCCAAACCTACATGATACCCACATATAACCCCTCTATATATATAATACCTATATATATGTAACCTACATATATATATAATACACTATATATATAATACCCTATATATATATGTATACTACATATATATAGAGAGAGAGAGGGAAAGAAGAGTGAGAGTGTGGCAGTGGCAGTGGTGTGTGTGTGTGAAAACACAGCAGGGGGGGTGCTATTCTCAGAAATCTGAGAAGGGGGGACACACACACATACATATATATATACCTATTTATATACACACATATATCTACATATATACATATCCATATACTCTAAGACACACACACCTACACACTCATATACATATGTACTTACATATACAGTATATATACATAAATACGCATGTATATATACATAAAAATCAATTTGAAATTCATTTTAAATACTGAAAAAAAAATAGGAATTACTGTTCATTACTGAACCCATAGGTAACCACCCAAAATCGATCTAAACCCAACTAAAACCTAAAACCAAGGGTTGGTAATCGTGCCCCCACACGTGTATGTGTCGTGTGTGTCCATGGGAGTCCACCACAACACGACACGGCATGTCCAGTGGTCAAAATACCCAATCGAGTAAGTTCAGACACTGTGCACTGTGTCACAGCGTCGTGCAGAGATGCACACGCGTGTAGGACACGACACACGTGTCCATGTGTCTCGTGGTCGTGTCCCTAGGTTCGCCTAGGGTTGGTCTAAGTGTCCCACAGCCTAAAACGTGTCCAAGTGTCGTACAGTGTCGTGTCCAAGCCCGTATCAGAGCCCAAATTCTACGTGTGTGCTGTCAGTATAAATTCGATGCACACACGAATTCGTGTCCGACACAACACTAGAAGCCACGAAACTTGGGGGGCATGTTCGCAGATATTGCCCCCTCGTGTCCACCAAGTGTCACCCCTCCACGTGTCGTGTCGTGTCCTACGTGAGCCCCAAGCAGCAGGGGACTGAACGTGTGCGTGGTGCGGTCTCGTACAGCGAGGACAGAGCCTCGTGGACACGACACACGCATGGATACGTGTCGTGCTTGTGTCAGGGTGTAGCCTAGGTCTAGGGCTAGGGTTTAGGCCTGACACTTTGTGTCCACGTCGTGTCTAGACACGACACGAAGGCCGTGTCAGTGCGTGTTTAACACTGTGTGCAGTGTAGTGTGTGGTCAGTGCGTGTCGGATTTCTCGTCCGACACGACACGAGATGACATGGCACTTGGGGGTTGACATGTCAGTCATGGCCCCTACGTGTCCACCAAATTTGGTGTGTCGAAGTGTCGTGTACAGTAAGAAATGGGGCTCGAGCAGCAGGACATAGTGTAGGTGTGTGTACAGTGTATTCGTGTCCATTTTGGACATGGACACGACACGATAACGTGCTCAGTCCTAGTGTTTTGAATTCAGGATGTCTAGGGCTACCCAAAAATGTATTTTGTTTTGGAAAACAACAACTTTTATTCCTAAGTGGCATTTTACCAAACACTGTAATTTAAACATAGATACATGTCCGATACGGACACCAAACCAAACCTATTTCCTACAAAACTTGACCCACAGCTAGGGTATACCTATATGCATGCAACCATGAAGATAAAACACAATATTAACAAGGTTTGGGGGTATTTACCTATTGAGTAAAAACTCTAGAAAACACCAAAGTAGGGGGGGTGTCCTCTTCAAATGATGATGCCCAAATGTCTTGAAAACCTTGCTAGCTAGCCTCCCTTAGCATCCTCAATAGTAGGGGGTTCCAATGCAAGAAACTAGGCTCAATTTGGAGCTAAAATGATTAAATGGTGAGGGTGTGAAGGTAGAGGGAAAAACTAGGTTTTAAGGTGTATGTAAAATGGCATGAATGAAGGGGGGTGTTCATATAGGATGGGGGCATGGTATGGCCAGCCATGGGGGGGGGGGGGGTAGGGTAGATATTTAGGGTTCCTACCACCTTGCAAACTTAGCTTCTAAGTCTTGGACCAAGTAGACATATATTTAGGTTTCTAGGAAATATCTTAGATAGGTAATATCTAGATATTTGTAAACTAGATATTTATACATAAAGCTAACATCCTCTACTTAGTCTTCTAGGTTAGTTGCTAACCTCTAGATTAGTGCTAAACTAGGTTAGGAGCTAACATGACACTTAACAACTAATTAAATAATAATAAACTACATAAATCCAAATAAATTCTAATAAATTACCAAAATACCCTTTTGACTAAAAAGTGGTAATTTGATATCCTAATCACATGGTTAGGCTTACATGGTCATGGTTAGTCTCTAAGTCATATAATCTCTAGGGTTACATTAGGGTTACACTAGTAGTTAACCAAAGTCATAAGCCATGGCTTAGAAAATAGTTTTAAACTATCTAAAAATCACCAAAATTCATAACATGACTAAATCACCATTATTTAATAATAAAAATAATAAATTTTTAAAATATCCCAATTTCAGAAAACTGGGTGTTACAGGGTCGGCGAGCCCAGAATTTACTTTTATCATATATATATTTCTTGTAAATTTTCGGGGCTCCTAAATACAAAGGAGATTCTGCCGAAATTTTTGGAAAATTTAGAAGATAGACAAATTTCCGACTTTCGAGAATTTTTAGGAAATTTCTTATCTAGGAAGCATTTGGGAGGGGAGAACAACTGAATATCCCTAGATATCCCGTAACATAAATAACTAAAACTGATCAGTATTTCGGAAATCTCATAAATCGGTACATCTAGTTTCAACTAGGGTGTACTAGCCCAAGGGAGGCTCGAAAATCTCGGAAATCAATGCATCTATTTGACAGTAACATCAAATAGATGAGTTTAGCCCAAGGGAGGCTCGGAATTCACAGCCTGATCCCAGGTTAACGGGATTGTTCACGGAAAATATTTAGAGGATTATTCAGAGTATTGTTCTCAAAACTGCATTACAATAAATTTCAGTCTTACTCCAGAAACAACACTGCCTATTGTAGGTGGGCAGTTTTCCCTAATTGCTCAAGAAAAGCAATTCTTACTAAAAGCTCAAGGGAAGCTCGAAAATCTTATTAATCATGGAGTAGGACGTTGTTTACATTCATGTTTTACTAAAGCAAATATATATATAGCAGTGCAAATTGACATACCCTGTTTCTTTTTTTTAATTACATATTTCATATTTTGTTTAACTTGCACCGTTCTTGGCCGAGGACTTGCTTGTCGTTTTCTAAACGACCTAGTATTTGTTCACTAGGTGAAGAAGAAGAAGACGCCTCCGCCGAAGTATCGCCGCACTACAACGAGGAGTAAACTGTCTGGACTACCCACAGTTATGACCAGCAGTATCGTAGTTATCTTGCAAATTTACTTTTATAATAATCTGTAACAGTATTGTTGGAAAAGTTCCCTGTATAATAGCTACACTATATTTTAATACCATGAAAACTCTTTGTATTTTCCATTCTGCTGATGATTACGGGCGACAATCGCGAATTTCGGTGCGTAGCCTGTGTATGTATTTACGACGTCACCATTCCATTCGGGAAGCGGGACGTGACAGAAAATTTTAGACCAATTAGAAACTCTATATCGTTCCCTGTGTAAAACTTTTTTGGGAAGAAGATGGATTTGACCTGCCATTTTTTTTTTATTTTGTATATCATCCGTTGGTTAGGTCCAACGGTTGGAGAAAAAAAATCAATTTTTATACCAGCAGCTCGAATGACATGTTGTTATTCCTCTATCTGCCACGTCACTATGTGCGAGTACTGGACTTGTACTTCGCTAGCTGCACAACATTTTTGAACCCAAAAATATATAAATAAATGAATGGAAGTAATCTACATTATAGTTAGAGAATTGGTTTTATTTGGATATATTCCCTTAGTTATAGTTGGTCTTGGTTGACTACTTTTAACTTTAATTTAATTGATTACAATTAGATGTAATTGATTATTATCATGCCATAAATGTTTCATTAAGATATAATTGACTACTTTGGCTTTAAAAATATTTTTTCTGACAAAAAGTGGATGCATGCCCGGCTCAAGGGGGAGGCAGGCTAGGCATGCACTTAGGGCCTCCTCTCCCATGGGGCCTCAAAAAATTTTTTTTAACAACAATTTTTTTTTGGTCTTCAGAAAAAAATAACAGCTTTGTCTGGCCCACGGCCCATGGGCAAAAAATAAAAAATTTAATTGAGGCCTCCCTGTGAAGTCCACTGTCCACGACGGCTTATTGTCAATCCCAACCAAATAAAAGCTAGTTTTTTTGGTTTTAAATGAAACGTTTGTCATTATGCCTCCATCTCCTCCCTCTCTTTTTGAAAATTGTTCTCAACAGAAAGAAAATTGGAAATGGGAGAAAATTGAAAACGGTCCTCTCCTTTCCGCAGGTATTTATATAATTCTCTTTTTTAATTCCAACGCCTCTTTTTTTCTTCTCTTTCTTGTGAATTTAATATAAATTTGAGCATTTGATTGTCTATTTGATATTTAAACATCATCTCTATGAGTCCGAGGCTCTCTTTATCCCAATCTCTAAATAATATTCTTTGCTCATAAGTAATTCATTTCTCTCTAATTTATTGCTTCGGCCGGATATGAGATATGAAGAGTTTACAGTCGCGGATAACAGCAATGTCGGTCCTGTATCGGTGGGGACTGGTTTGGTATTAATGGGTTCATTGGATTTGCTGAATTTAAAAAAAAATTATATAGAGAAATGATGGCCTCATTTATGTGACTTATCTAGGGCCTCCAAAATATTGGAGCCGGCCCTGGTGGGATATAAGTCTACCAAAATTAAAAAGTGGGATGTAAGTACATATTCATATTAATAAATGGCCAAATTTTTTCTTTATTTATTTTATTGGTCAGGATCAAATTTGCGTAAACTTTGAGCCCAATTCCCGGCCCAATATTAGGCCCAGTAGCATTGTTTCGACCGACAAATATTTCGATTCTATTGGGATTCCGCGTGTTCCTCCTCTTCTCCAAGCAAAGAAACCCAGAGGTCCCAGACTCTCTTCTTCTTCTTCTTCTTCATCGGTGAATCCCAAAATATTAGGGTTAGGGTTTCCTACTATTCGACATGCCGACTGGTAACGAATCGTCACCTTTCAATTCCTCTCGGTTTCTAATTAGATCACGGTTGATTTCGCTCCGATCGATCTGTTCGTTTAATGTACTATTTATTTTGATGGTTCCTTACACGCGAAATGTACTAATTTGGGAAGTTCTTCGTTACGGCTGTGACGAATCGGAGAAACGGAAATTTAGTTTCTAGGGTTCCTGATACAAGCTATTCTTACGTAAGCGATTGGATTTTAATGGGTTCAATATACGCAAAGTGCGGACCTTCAAAACTTGGCGATTTCGCTCCTTTTGTTGCTCGGCAACCCGACTTATTTGCTTTATATGTAGTAGCCGTAGGCCGATAGCTAGTGCAGCTGGATTCATGGTGGCCGGCATCTGCCGCATATCGATGGATTCATATAACAGATCAGTAAAGTTGAGGCTTTAGCAGAACATTCTTGCTTACGGGCCTCCTTGTTAACCAACCAAATTGTTAGCATATTGAATAGATTGGCCTCGGAGTCGCATTTATTAGTTTCGGTAGTAACAGAATGTGTTCCTCTTGGCCTAAGGCAATCGCTATTTATGTCGCACAGCACGGGAAAATGGTGTTTGTATCCATGTTGTGCCCACACCCGTATATGCGTCTGTATTTGTGCAATTTATAGAGAATATCCATATCCCATATCTTTATCATGTTCTTATTCGTATTTGTATTTGTATTTGTATCCGTATCCTTATTCATTCAACATAGCTCGCTGTCTATACTGATATCCATCTACTAAGGATATGCTATACTCTTCTTGGGATGTTGTCTTTAGACACCAATGGTCGTAACTAATTACCTCATTTGTTATGCTTTCGTTCTACATCCATGTCTTTCTTGATTTTTGTTTTCGGAAATGGTCGAAAATAAAGTTATTTATGGAAGATTGCTTGTATGCTCGTTAATTATTTCAGCTACTAATTTTCTTTGGATGTAGCAGTTATCAGATAAAGTTCAATTAGGGTTTTAGGGTTTTACTAGTGGAGTCATTGTAAGCTTTTGCAATTATATCCACGAAAACCATACTATTTTTTGTTGACTTTCATTTCCTTAATTTAAGCACAACCAGTCTATGACATTGAGCAAATGCTTCGTAGAATGCCTCAGAGGTATCCTATTTTAAAAATGTTTGTGCATTGTTCAGTCCAACCGTCCTGTTTTAAATTTCTAACATTTGAGGTTTAATCAACATATAACAGACAAGCCACATTATCCTCTTAGAAAGAATCTTGACCAGTCTTTCTTAAAGTTAGGGCCGGCCCTGAGCTCATTGGGGGCCATGGCAAGCTTCCAAAATGCCCCCCCCCCCCCCCCCCCCCCCCCCCCACCCCCCAATACATAATGTAAAAAATAAAATAAAAAAACTAAAATAAAAGTAAGTTAAAAAATGTTGATACCAAGAATTGAACTAAGGACCTCTCAAGTTTAACATAATAACCACTACACTACAACTATTTTGTGTTAAGAATGTCCTTGGTACATAACAGTTCTATTTTAGATATAAGATTATTAATATATTTATGTTTAGATTAATTTTTTGGGGCTCTCATGATCTGTGGGCCTTGGGCGGTCACCCTGGTTGCCCTGGGCCAGGACCGGCCCTGCTTATAGTATATACACATTACAATGGACTCCTTTGTACATGTGCCTTTACGTGAATAAACGGGTTCTTCTTCGTCACTGTCTTCCAAACAAGTTATAGCATTAGTGCGTCCTAGGAATATTGTCTTTTGTTGAGCAGGCTAGGCTGTAGATGCTTTTGCCTAAATGAGGTTTTATCAACTCGCTTCCAAATGCTATGTTGCGTAATGACCTGGTTTATTTCTCATCTCATTTGAAAGAAGTGTTTCTTCACTTTCTTGTAGCATTACCTTAACTTTCCAACACAAGTACACTCACCATGGATTCAGAACAAGTAGGAATATCAAGCTAAAAGGCCTTATATTTTATTACTATTTGACATTAACCATCTGTACCTGATCCGTGGTTTCATTGAAAAGCTCATGTATTACATCAAATTCTCCCCTTCTTTTACAAGTGCTCAAGTTTGTGAGATTTCATGGTCTTTCCAGGTTGTCATGATCACGCTGAACTTTACTTATTTTTGACAACTGTCTCCTCTTGTTGACCATGTAAAGCAAGATGGTGTTGGTCCCATAATCGAAATCCTCATGTTTATCTTCATTCATCATTCGTAGCTTTAACATTGTCTTAAATCCATTTTGGATTGGTATGCCCGATACCTTCTCTTCGAGAGGGGCACAGAGGCATTTTTTTGAATATATTTGACCTGACATGGTTAATGATGCTTAATTGGCATCATCACTCCTCCTCGAACTATATTAAATGAACTTTAGGTTGCTTTTGGTACAGGAGATTTTTTAATAAAATTCCTAGGAATCTGAGGATGGGAAATGATTACTTTGTTTGTCTTATGTTGTCAAATTCTTTTTACCCCTGTAAATTTATTCTTGGGAATCAATTGTCCTACAAACCTGGGAAACCTATTTCTTCCAAACAGGTGGATATTTGTTTTTTTTTTCCTACCAGGGGAATAAAATTAATGCGACTGGGTTCGGGTTAGGGTCCGTGGCCAGGTTGGGTCAATGAAGTTCGGGTCCAGGTCCATGTCCAGGTCAGCCGGGTGCGAGTCAGGTACAATATTGTTCGGGTCCAGTTCATTGGAGCATGGGTCGAAGTCGGCTCAATCGAGTTCAATTAGGGTCTGGGTTAGGTCTGGTCAAGTTCGTGTACGGATTAGCGGTTTCGGGTTAGGGTTACATGGAGTCTTGGAGATAATTGTTTGGTTGGATGGATGGTAACGCAACATTATTTTATTGCAGTTAGATCTTCTCCAGTCCACCACCTTTTTGTACTCACAACGTGCTCTACTTTCTCTGTAGCACACAGGTCAGATGAGAAAGAAAGAAATATGATATACTATATTATTTTCAGTTAAATTTGTTGAAATGGCTGGCACAGTTGAAGAAATAATAAGATCCGAAAAGAAAGGATGAAACATAGGGCATTAGGCAAAAGATTTATAGGGATGATGGTCTCTAATAGAGGATTCTTGTTTCATACCAGGTTTGCTGAAGATCCAATTTATACTGGATAGACAATTCACAGGATAGAAGTAAAACTTGAAGGACACTAGGTTCTTAGGCTCCTTTCACCATGATTGCATGTTCTGGCATGCCATTAACAAAGGAATATTTGTTTTCTCCCTTTTACTTAAGTACAACAGTTTGCATGGGAGAACATTATTTACTCCAGAAAACTCTTACTATTGATGTAAATGTAACGTAGAACTATTATTGTGAAGTCACAATGAACAAATTATGATATCTTTTGTATTTATGACTACAATACATGGATCTGTGAGATGGACAGCTCCCCTACTCTGTAATCTAACATAGCCTTACCAGTAGGCTTCACTTTGTCTATGTTAGCTTTTATTTGCTACAGATCTAGTCCAAATCAAGCAATACCATTGAACAAATTATAATATATTTTCTTATTAATTACGACTTTATTCTTCACAAGATCAGAGCTACTATTTACTAGGTGTATCTATATCAGGTAAAATCGTGCTCATACTTCTCAGTCTTCTTTTTTTTTTGCCCGCCTAATTTAAGTTTTTTTGTTAAGGATTACATATACACCTTTTCATTTTATTTGGTTATTAAATTCCTATTATTCATTTTTTTCTGACATTTTGGAGCTGAATAATTTCATACAGTAAGTGTGAAATGGCAAAAGGAGGTGTTTCCAGCTGTTGAGATTGACACAAGTCAACCCCCCTTTGTTTTTAAGTGCCAATTATTTGATTTAACTGGTGTACCTCCTGAAAGGCAAAAGATTATGCTTAAGGGCGGCCTTTTAAAGGTATGAAATACTTTATATCATCAAGCAAGATGTATATCATTTTTAAATTGAACTTACTATCTTTAACTTTCCTTTAGATGTTATTTAAAGTATACTGAATAATCTGTCTGTAAATCGTTTCTCTGGCATCTTATTGCAGGATGATACAGATTGGTCAACATTAGGTGTGAAAGAGGTAACAATAATTACCTTTCTTGTTTTGGCTTTTGGAATCATGTCTCCGAATTCTCCAATATGCCATTTATTTTTATAACTTTGATTCTTTTAGGGTCAAAAATTGATGATGATGGGTACTGCAGACGAAATTGTGAAAGCTCCAGAAAAGGGTCCTATTTTCATGGAAGACCTTCCAGAAGAAGAACAAGTTGTTGCTCTCGTGAGTATAATTAATCATTATTCAATGATTTATGTTTTGTTATACTATTTGGTTATTAAGCGATAGTTTACAACTCCAAATCATGATGTTTAATGTGACCTTTTGGAGCTTTTGCGATGTCTTACATCTTAGGATTTTTTATTCAAATAATTTAGGGATAGAATAATCAGGTTAGAGTTGGTTTCTGGCGTGCACGATGCTATCTACGGGCTCCATTTTGATATAATATTTTCTTCTAAATTACGATGTAATGTGACCTTCTAGTGCTCTGCAAACCATGGTTTTACTTACATTATAGGGATCCCTTTATTTGATTAATTTAGGGCTAATAAATGGTTGAAGTTGGTTTCTAGTCTGCACAATGTTAATGTAGAGGAGGGCCCCTTTTCTATTTAATAATCAGTGCCATATTCTTGAGCCATTGTAAACTTCTGGTGATTCAGTGTTGTACAATGATTGTGCAGTATGGAGCCTTCTTTCTGGTTAGCATTCAATTGTTATGGAGTTTAGGGGTCTATATTTGTTTTTGAGCAATCAGAATGCGAAATTCACATGCATATTGTTCAATGTTATAAATTTCGCTAGGCGGGTTCCGTGCACCAAAGGGTCGCCTAGCGCCTAGGTTGCTTAGGTGGCCAAATTGATTTTTTTTATATACATGTAATAGATATAAGTATTATGTATGTTAAATATTAACACAAATCTCTAAAGTCTAAAGGCTTTTGTGGTTGGTAAGCAAGGGTGTAAGTTAGCTCTCTCAAAGAGCCAAGGTTCGATCCTTTTTTTTTTTTTTAATATATAAAAGGGGATGAGAGGAGAGAGAGGGCACATACTTACTCCACACCCCTCTCTCCTCCCGCTCCTCTCTTCACCATCACCATAACCACCACCACCACTACCACCAAGCACCTCCCTCTCCTCTTCACTATCACCACCACCACCACCACCACCACCTCCAGCCGCCAGCGGCGACGGCGGCAGGCGCAGCAGCCGCCGCCGGTGGCGACGGTGGCAGGAGGCGGCAGCGGCGGTCAGGTAAAATTTTAATTTTTTTTTGTGTGTGTGGGGAATTTTAAGGTCCGCCTAGGCCAGCCTAGGGCCAGACAATGCCTAGGACCGCCGCCTAGGCCAAAATCGATGCGGTCGGCAGCAACCTAGCGCCTAGACTGCCGTCTAGACCGAAATTTAGAACATTGATATTGATACTTCTGGTGATTCTGTATATTATGGTCGCTTCAGGAATTTTTTTCTTGTAAACCAAATTGAACCTTGGGACCAAAACTGGTCCTTAAGGCATTATATCTGTTATTACAAATGCCAAGGAAGTTGGAAAGGAAAGTGAATACTTCAAGGTGGAAAAGTGATTCATTGCTTGGATGGATGGAATCATTCCCACCAACACCCCCCCCCCCCCCCCCCCCCCCCCCCCCCAATTTTCCTTCCATTGGGAATCACTTTCCTTTCCTCCTCAATTCCTTTGGCACCCAAACATAGGGAAATAATGACTTTCCTTTCCCAACCCACCCAATGATTCCGCGAACCAAACGAGGACTTAAGGATTATGTTGATTCTGACATTTAATTGGTTGGGTTATATATAGATGAAAGTTATCTTTGTTCTTTTTTCAGGGTCATAGTGCTGGCCTCTTTAACCTTGGTAACACTTGCTACATGAATTCCACATTGCAATGTCTCCATTCAGTTCCAGAGTTGAAATCGGCGTTGTTAAAGTGAGTTTCTTTTGTGCTGGATAGGTTTAACCTTTTGTTGTACCATATGTTCTAAAGGTGTATACTGACGAGCCTATCTTTCTCTGGTTGTTGTCATTTGTTTTCTCAATTTGTTTCTGGCAAGCAGTTATACAAGTTCTGGAAGAAGTAATGAACTGGATCAGTACTCGCATCTTTTGACTGTTGCTACTCGTGATCTTTTTAGCGAACTTGATCGGAATGCCAGGCCTGTCGCACCACTTCAGTTCTTATCGGTTAGTGCCATTGGAGATGTTCTTACATTTAAAAGTCGGAATCTATTCTGTGGCTATGTCAAACCATAGCTTCTCTGTATTACTGTATGCTGCTTGTCAACTGCCTAATTCTTTTTCTCAAATTGATATAGTAGTGACTCTAGTGAGACACTGTTGTATGCTGTTTTGCTCAATTGGTCTTTATCTTGCCAAAGTTGGCGAGTGGTATTTTATATCAAACTTTAGCTTCTCATGATTAACTTTATTAGTTATGAAGCATGCTTAATATCTGATTTTTTCCTTGATGAATTTAGTAACAGGGTTCTGATAAATTGATTATTTTAATACTAAAATGTTGAGCTCTAGTTCATTTAGTGAAGTTTCTCTGCTTGAACTATTAGTCCATTCTATTATCTTCTTCCTTGAAGTAGTTGAAAATTTATTTTCTACAAGATGTTCTTATCTACTTTAGGTTTTTGTTCCTTATACTCTTTGTCTGCTAGGTCTATTTCACTTAAGTTTTTCTCTCAAGTTTTTTTTTAAAAATCTTATTGTGGATAATACCTTTTTTTCTACCTTAATATCAGTAGTGCCAAAGTGCAAAATTGTTATCAGGTTCAGGTTAAAGGTCAGAAGGTCACTGATAAAATAAGCTGGATTGAATAAAAGGGGTTGAGGATATATCCGACCGCATGTTGCAGAGAAGCCATAGTAGGAGCCATAATTCTGTTTTAGTGCCCTCATTGACCTTTAGGTTTGATTGTGTAAAATGCCATTATATTTAGCGGAAGATTTCAAGCGCAGATGAAGCCTATGATAAACACATGATATGGTGCAATCTGCAAGCCTTCTAAAGCAATGCTAAGAAAGTAAATCCACGACTGTTCTAGTCGTGTTAATATATTCGGTTAAAGACATTGTTTAGTGTTACTATTGATCTCTACATTACCCCACTGCCCTCGGATAACCAGCATGGTTTGTTGCCCATAAAGATGATTTCTTTGTTAGAGTCGAGAATATGTTCCAGATTTCCAATGGCTGCACATAAGATGCTCTTTGGAGATACTCTTCTTTGTTAGAGAATATGTTCCAGATTTCCAATGCCCACGGATAACCAGCATGGTTTGTTGCCCATAAAGATGATTTCTTTGTTAGAGAATACGTTCCAGATTTCCAATGGCTGCACATAAGATGCTCTTTGGAGATACTCTTCTTGAATCATTGATTTAGAGCAAGCTAGGCAAACTACAATTTAAATTTATGACATATTAGAGGCAGCTTGATATAGACGAATAAACTTTGATCATTTCACGTTTCACTTGACGTTGATGGTGTAACTAATATGTCAGCTGCTCCAGTTGAGAACTATTGCCATGTGTTATACTAACTGTTTGAACTTGAACTTGAATTTTTTTACCTCGTAAATTTGACCAGCTTGAGTGTTAGTGTGTTTCCTTATCCCTATCGTCATGTATCTAGTTGTATGAGTGCCAGAAGTCTAAACAAATTATGTGAAATTTACACTGACTTCAGTAATTGCACTATCACTCCTTTGGGCAGGTGCTTCGCAAGAAATATCCTCAGTTCGCTCAGCAGCAAAATGGTGTTTACATGCAGCAGGTTTTTCCTTCATCTCCGAATTAGAAATGCATAGGCAACATTAGACATTTTCATAACTAAGCAAGTTGTTGCATCGTTGCAAATAAATTTCAGGATGCTGAAGAATGTTGGACCCAGCTCATGTATACACTTTCCCAGTCTCTGGGATCATCGGAATCAAGGTATTTTCTTGGTTTCAATAGTGCCTTTAACTGATTTGAATTTTGAAAGCAAGATTTTTTTCTTGTTTCAATTGTTTGCTTCTTTAAGTTCCTTTACGACTTGTTCTAGGTACTTGAGCTCCTTATTTTTTTAGTGTTGAGACCTCTTACGTATGGGGTATGGCTTATGTCTTATTCTTTATGAAGGCACACATGTTTTCTTGCTATCACTTTTTCAAAAGGAGAAGAAAATATCTTGGTATCACTTTTTCATGGGAACTTGGATGGTTTCCTTGCTTACATGACCTTAGGCTTCATGACCACAATGGTTGGCCTATCAACATGCCAACTGGCCTAAATAGGTTTTATTGCAAGAACTCCCTTGCTCATAGTACTAGGAATTTGGCACCAAAGTAGAGGTTTGGCCAATATCAACTGAGATTTATGTCATAAAAACTACAATTCTTTTTGTTCTTTTTTTTTTTGCTCAATCTGATGGGATAAGGCTTTGCCGGTGAGGAGGAGGATCTATTTCTCGACTGGCCTTTGATGAGCCTTGTCGGTGGGTAAGCCTTTGATGTTTTATGAGAAGCCTCAGTTGACAGCTAACAATAAAAGTTGGCCATTTCCTTGGGTTTCTTTTTTCATATTAATTTATGCTCCATAACTTGCCCCATTCTGATGGGAAATGCTTGGATAATAAGCATGATGATGGTTATCAGCTTCATAATTCAAAAACCAGTCAAAATTTCCTCCAATTGAATCTATCACAAGTGTAATGCTTAAGGTGAGGAGTCTAAGCAAGGATTGTTACTAAACTGTAGCTGCATTTTGATTTTGTTATTACCATTTTTTCCTTTTCTGTTTTAAGTAAATCCTGATTACATCCTAATTGGATATAGTATATTATTTAATATTTCATTATCTGTGTTCCTGATCTCCATCAAATATCACATTAATTTTCTTAACTACATTGTGATGATGCTACTCTGCTGATTGGGGAGTTGATACTGACGTTAATTTTATCTAATAATTTGCAGCGAGATATCTGCTTCCGTCAAGAGACTCTTTGGGGTTGATCTAGTTAGCAGGTATGGATAGACCTGTGTTGCATACCCTGTATTCTTTATATTTATAACTGTCTAGAAGCATATATGTTGGAACTCTCTCTAGGTTCTTCCATAATACAAATTTCAAATTCTTGCAAGTGTTGGATGTGCGTGTCATAGGAGTTTTAAAAAATTTCAGTGTGGGTCCTTATTTGGTTGTTTTAATTGAAACAAAGGAAAAGTAGTAAAATAAACAAATTGATCCATCATAATCATCCAGAACTAGAATTTTACCGTTTGGTTGTAAGTACAAAAGGAAGGTTACTTGCACAATTTTAGCTCTAATAGGACTGAAATGGATAAAAATTCTGAAGCATATTGGCTATTAAGTTATAGAACTATGTCGTGGTAGTATTTCGAAACCTTCAGTTATCAACTATGAACTCATACGAGATGGTAAATTTTATTCTAAAATCCACATGCTGTAGTTTTTTAAGTTTCTTATTTAATCTGATTGCTTGTCAAAGTTTGGAAGGTGAGTTCAGAGTCTTCAGACTGAATACTGTATTAATTAATTAATGTGTATCGACAATATTACAAATTCTTAGCCATCTCTTTTATAATATCAAACATTTCTTACTGTGTATTCCTTGTGTAATCTGTTATCCTTTTTTTACCTTCAGCCTGTAATGTAGCCTGGTGTAAGTTATTTGCATAAAATTTTGCTTAACGTGCTTATATTATTATTTCATGATGCATCATTGGCGTACTTGCTTCTGCAGCTTGCATATAGCCTGTAATTATAAAGAAGCCGTATCTATGTTGTCTTGATGTCGGTTCGGAAGTTGGAAATACTTTTTACCTTGGTATCTCTTTCCCAGGATCCACTGTGCAGAAAGCGGAGAAGAAAGCTGTGAAACAGAATCTGTCTATGCATTGAAATGCCACATCTCGCAGGATGTTAACCACTTGCACGAGGGGCTCAAACATGTAAGTTTTTTTTAGTAGATATTCCATCCTATTATAGAATTTACATGCTCAGTACCGCAAGACGAACCCTTATGCTATTCAAGAATTGGCCTCTCTTAATCAATAGAAATGACTTTGCATGGAAATATTGATGGTGCTAGCAACGTGGTGTGTCATTTCTCTATGATAATTATGGTTTGCTTGCACGCCCATTGTATGTCCATACGAATGTATCTTATTTGGTCGATGGATCATTATTTTGATTGAAGCTTTTCAACTTTGGAATAAGCTCGGCTGTAAAGAACGGCCATAACATCAAGATAGCTCAAGAAAAGAATTGCCCAAGCTGACAGGACACAAATCGTGTGTCCTTTGTGCAAATTCCTAACAAAGAAAGCTACGACTAACGGACTAAGTGATTGATTTCCATGAAAATACTCGGATATTCTCGTAGACTAAGGAAGAGCCAAGTGGAAGAGATACGATGATATAGTTTGACATAGAGAATTAGGTCATTAATGTGGCAGTTATTGGAGTTCTTTGGAGTCTTCTTCATGATGACTATAGCTAAATTTTGTGTATGTCAGAGAATACGTTGGGCGATCAAATGGATCATTGGTGATTTGATTGAATATTTGAGTTCTTTTCCAGTTTGAGTTGTTTTTACATGCCGTTAGGGATCATAAGGAACACTGCTAAGTGAGGGGATTGTTGTTGGAGTTTTGCTTCGCTGCATAGTAGGCAGAAATATTTGTTATGAAACCTGACATCAGTTGTGGCAAGTAATGTATACACCAAGAAAATCATAAGTACTCTATGTTGATTGTGAAGATAGTCAGAAGATAATGTTTTTAGACGATTAATGATTGACCTGGTTGACATCATGCTTTTCAAAAGGTGAGGGCTGAGGTCAAGGTTCAAATACTCGTTTTCCATATCGGTTTCAGGCCCTACCTCTGAGACCCCTCGGGCAATTTTAGAGGCTTTCGATGGTTTTGATTCAGTAGTTCCAGTGGTTTCTGGTCCTGCATTTCTCATCCGGAACACAGCCGAATTGGTTTCAGCCGATACTACCTTGGTTGAGGTTTTGACCCATATTACCAGTTTTTACCTGTGCTGAATTGGAAGGTTGCTCAATGTCGAATTTCATCTAATACCGGTAATTAACAGAGAAAGACATGGAGGCTGAGGGAGAAAATGGAGGATAGAATTTGCAATTATATAAAGTTTGCTAGCATTTTTGTAGCTTTAACATAAGAGGAGGTATACAATGCTGGAGGGAGAGGGAGTAGGTAGGTTGTTAGCTGTGTAATCAACATTGTCAAGAGGCAGCAAGAGTGTTTTTCGATTCGTGTGCTGATAATTTCAGCTAAAGTAACTGAGAGGAAAAGGAGAGAGAATGGACTGGAGAAAGGAAGTTGATAACTATTCAAATTGTGCTCATCTCTAAGCTCCAGGATGTCAATGTGCAACCTGCTTGCTAGTTCATGCAGAATTAAATGTGGTAGACACATTTTGTCATGTGGTTGGGGAACTTAAATTTTATGACCTTCCAAAAATAACTGAAGTAAACACGAAGAAAACAGAAGTTATGTGCGAGAAGGAATTGAATAAAATACCTAAAACTGCTACATGCTGAAAACATTGTGATCACTAGTTAACTCATTACATTAGTTCCACAGGTCTGTTGAGATATTTTGAGATATAACATGCTCATTGTAAGCAGGTTCTATCACTTTGGTACAAAAATACAACAATTAAATGAGAAGGTGCATGAGAACTTAAGAACCTAACCAAGGGTTGATAACTAGATCTTATTTTTTGCACAGATACGACTACGATACCGCATGATGCAGACATGCATCATGGATACGGCACTGACTTTCGTGTGTCCTAGTTTTGGAGTTTCCCTGTCATGTCTGATACTTATCTGACACGGGCATTATATGGCACAGATTTTGAAGTATTCATGCTTCCCATGAGCATTTATATGATATTATTAGTGCCCTTTTATTACCCAGTGAAGACCAATTAGGGAGGTTACTGTATTACCTACACTTGAAGGTAGCTTAATGCTTACACTGATTATGCATATCAAGTCTACAACTTCTCATTGCAATAGTCATTTATATGCTACAGGGCTTGAAATCAGAATTAGAGAAGGTTTCTCCTTCGTTGGGACGAAGTGCAGTTTATTCAAAGGAATCACGAATCAGTGATTTGCCTAGGCAAGTTCACCATACTTAAAAGGTCTATTGAAAGTGATCGTCTTACTTAGTTTTCAACTCCAAAATTTTGTCAGATATTTAACTGTCCAGTTTGTTCGCTTTTTCTGGAAAAGGGAGTCCAAACAGAAGGCAAAGATTTTGCGGGTAACTCTAGTTCTCTTTTGACATGTTATATTCCTTTGTGAATCTTCTCTTAAACAGAAAGAGAGAGAGAGATGCAGCAATTACATATTTGATCAAGTTTGCAAATAATCAATATTATGATTATATTATCAGTCTGAATAGTTTTTCCCTTACCTTTGATGGATAGAAAATAGACTATCCACTGGAGTTGGACGTCTATGACTTATGTTCTGCTGAGCTGCGCCAGAAACTGCAAGCCCCCCGTCAGGTTTCTTCTTTAATACTAGCTCTTTGTATTGATATAATTAAGACATATTGAATATCTATTTCTTATGCTGTCATGCTGTCGACTTTTGTCGTCTTCACATACACAGATTCTAAGAGATTTGGAAAATGCCAAGTTTGGACTGAAAACCAAGGGCAAGGACAGTAGCTCCATAGAAAATGATGTCCACATGTCAGAGGTATGTCAGTTGCCTCATTGAATATATGACTTATCAGATGATAGAGAAACCTTGTTTTTTTTTTTGTCACGTATTGAATATCTTTCTGGTCTTTCAGAAAGAATTTTTTTCGTTCTGACAGCCAATTTTGTCATCTTGTAAAACATTTGGTGTACATTTTTTTCATGAAGATCTGGAAGGTTAGGTGTCATTATTAGTGTATATTTAACAACATATTGGGCTGCTTATACTTAGCCCTGGGAAATTGGTCTGCTTCGTTCTTTTACATTTTCTATGAAGGATATCAATTGGGGATAAACAATTTTCTCGTGAATAATCTGAAAGTTTATGAAAAAACGCCATGCTCTTTTTGTTGCAAGAACATGCAATCTATCTAATGCTATATACTAAAGTACAAGCCACTTGAGGCATATTGCTTCCACGTGACGGCAATATATTAGACTTTTCCCTTCCAATACCATTGCAAAATATGGGAGCAATGCATGCATGGTGCATGGTTATGTAGTAGAAATAAGGGGCAACTGTCAAATTAAACAATGTGGGAATTAATTATAAAACAAGAACTTTGCTCAATTGCCCTTCATTCTTTTCTAATCACCTGATGTGGCACTAATAAATTGCATAAAATAATGGCAACTGATGTGTAAACAAAGAGAATGTATTCAAAACTTCATTTAATGCAACATGCAAAATAGTGGGAAAAGACAAATGGTTACCTTCTCCTGTATATATTCATTAGGAATGAGAATTTGAGCTTCCTCCTCTTCCAAGTATAGTTACAACACCAGAAACATGGTTGAAAGCTTGGATTGAGTGCACCATCCTGAAAGGGAGGAAAATTCTTTCTTTTGCCATGCTCGATTGTTCCGAAAAATTCTAAAAATTCATTCTTTCGCCAAGCTCGGTTCCGACCGTTCGTCAAAGATTTTTTTTTCTTTTTCCATGCTCGGTCGTTCCGGCTCTTCGACGAAAATTCTTTCTTTTGCCATACTCAGTCGTTTCAGTTCGTCGAGGAAAATTCTTTCTTTTGCCATACTCGGTCATTCCAGTTCGTCGACGACAGAACCTGATGGTTCACCACATTTGAACGCATCCATCCTTGTGTCATGATTAAAGGTATATAAACATGGTTATTTGTGTAATGCCTATTAATAAAGCTTGTATATAAAACTTTGAGATGTCTTCTTAGTCCATAATTTATTTCTAGAGTCTATATTGCATACAAATGTTTTGACATAGTTTCTACAAAGTCGCCCCAAAAAATTAATGGCTACTACTAGTGTTCTGATCGATTCATCACTTAAATGAGGATCCTTGTTATCTTGCTATTCGATTGTAGAAAGCATACACAAAACAAAAGTCAATACTATCACATATATCAAAACATTGACAAAGAATGGTTGACGTAGAAGAATATGAAAAGAATAGACAACTAAAAAAATGGCTGGCTACCATTCATGTCGATGGAGAGAAAAAAACATGGCTAATTACCATTCATTATACTTGTTCATGGAGTTCAACTAGACTGCTAGATATTTGTCATATTTATTCTTTCAAAAAAAATGAAGCCAAAGTCCATTCTTAGTGATGATATTCTGATACATTTTTATCCTGTTCTTTGGTAAGATAGCACAAAAAGCCATTGAACCATATGAAAAACAAAAGAAAAGAAAAGAAAAGAAAAAAAAAGAAAAGAAAAGACAACAAAAATTTAAAAGAGGGAGAAACCAATATACATTATGCATGGACATTGTAAATGAGACACCGTTTCAGTGAAATCATAATTCAAACTGGAGTATGGCCATAATGTATGTCCACTCAAGTGTCCAGAAAGATAAAACACAACCATAGCAATATGCAAATGCAAGAAAAATTTCTATCAAGTTTTTATCACACTTCAGAAAGCCGAGATTAAGCAAAAAAATGGCAGTACTCTAGGACAGTTTTATTTTTTTGGGTCTCCTAAGTAATTCCTTATTCATGGAGAAATATGTTAAATGAAGACAGAAATACCTGAAGGCCTATCAGACTTGAACCTTCAGTCGTCATTCCAGCTGTTGGAGCAGTCAGACACGAACCTTCAAAGTTCAAACACATTTCGGTGTTGAAACTAGACTGGGAAGAGGAAGAAGGTCCATCCATTTCTATTGCACCAAAGTGGAAAGAGGAAAAAGCTGAAATTTCTCATTCCTATTGAATACGTGTAGGAGAAGACAACCTTTTGTCTTTCTCTCTCATATTTTGTATGTTGCATTAGATGAAGCTTTGAATACAATCTCTATGTTTATACACCAGCTGCCAAGTCACCATTATTGAATGCAATTTATTAGTGCCACATCAGTTGATTAGAATTTTTTTTTTTTTAGAAAGGGCTATTGAGCAAAGTATTTCTATTAGTCCATCTCCAATGGGGGTTTCTATCTCCCCTATTTATGTGGTTACTTCTTTTAGAAAAACACCTCTTAATGGAGATTTCTATACCAATTTCTATCAATTGTGGCAGTGATGTATGGTGGAGAGTTTCTATGAGGGTTTTATACATGTAGAAACTCTCATATAAATTCTCCATCTTTCATACCAATTAATATTGGATCCCACATCATTAAATTCATCATTTCATTTGTTGTCACGTAGGATAGAAATGGAGAATCATTGGAGAGTGATTTTTTACGTTTGCAATTTCTATATAGAAGCTCTATCAACTAGTATAGAAATTTCCTTAAAGTACAACGACAAGCGGGATAAAAACTCAATTTTAGAAATTCCCATGAAAATTTCTGGGATTTCTAAAATTGGGTTTCTATCCTACTTGCCATTGTACTTTACGGAAATTTCTATCCTTGTTGGTAGAGTTTCTACATAGAAATTGCACACATAAAAATACTCTCAAATGGTTCTCCTTTTTCATCCTAAGTGGCAACAAATGAAACAATCAATTTAATGGTGCGGAGCCTAATATTAATTTGTATGAGAGAGGGAGAGTTTCTACGAGGGTTTCTATATGTAGAAACTCTCCATCCTACGTCACCGCCACATAGGATAGAAATTGGGATATAAATCTCTATTGGGAGAAGTTTTTTTTTTTTTCTTCTAAAATTGATTTCTACCATAGAAATATGGGAGATAGAAACCCCCATTGGAGATGTCCTTATAAAACAAGCTTTAAGTTACCCATTTCCATGTTCTCATTTAAGTCTATTGAGCATATAAAAATGAGCTTTCGTGCGTATTGTATCCTGATCCTGATCTCCACCTATTTAACTCCAAATTTCAGGGTCCAAATACCTGGTTGTCTTCAACATCCATTGCATCCTCTGAAGATGAGCTTTTGAGCATATAAAAATGTAGAGAATAATTGTTGTATATTTTATTGATTGGTTACTCCACTATTTATAGGGAGTCTAGCTCCTCTTTATACTACATTTTCCAATGTGGGACTAAAGTCCCTTATTAGTTCTCAACACTCACCCTCAAGATGGGCGATAGATATTAATCATTCCCATCTTGTTACATAGCTTCGACAGACTTAATGAACTAAGACCCTTAGTCAGACAGTCTGCCACTTGTTCTTCTGAGCGAACATGATCAATCTTCAGTATCCCTTGTTCCAGCTTCTCTTTGATGAAGAATCGATCGATCTCGATGTGCTTCGTTCTGTCGTGCTGAACTGGATTGTTAGCAATACTTATTGCAGCTTGACTATTGCTCAGAAGACGTAACGGTGCTCCCTTGTCCAGCTTCAACTCTGTCAGCAACGCTTTCACCCACAACAACTCCGACACTCCCAAAGCCATTGCTCTGTATTCTGCTTCAGCTGTAGGTCGTGCTACCACTGACTGTTTCTTGCTTCTCCATGAGACCAAGTTTCCTCCTACAAAGACACAATATCCCGTGGTAGACCTTCTATCGTCTATACAGCTCGCCCAGTCTGTATCGCAGTATCCCTCAACTTCTATATTTCTATTCTTCTTGAACCATATTCCTTTCCCCGACGACCCTTTCAGATATCTCAAGATCTGAAACACTGCATCCATATGACCCGTTCTTGGATCATGCATGTAGCGACTTACTACACTCACCGCAAATGAGATATCAGGACGAGTGTGCCCCAGATAAATCAATCTTCCTACAAGTCGTTGATATCTTTCACGATCAACTGGCTCTCCTGCATCTGCTCCCAACTTGCACTTTTGGTTAATTGGAGTGACTGCTGCTTTGCATCCTAGCATCCATGTCTCCTTCAGCAGATCTAGTGCGTATTTTCTCTGTGAGAGAACAATTCCTTGTTCGCCTTCACACACCTCGATACCTAAAAAGTACCTCATTGCTCCTAAATCCTTCAGCTCAAACTCCTTCGCGAGTTTTGACTTCAGCTTAGCGATCTCGACTTCATCATTACCTGTGATTACTATATCATCCACGTATACAGCAAGTATAGTGATGTGGTCTCTTGCATGCTGAAGAAAGACCGTATGATCTGCATTTGCTTGATGGTATCCCATGCCTGTAACAGCCTTTCTGAATCTGTCAAACCAGGCTCGAGGAGATTGCTTGAGTCCATATAGCGACTTCTTTAGTTTGCACACTTTTTCATGCGACGTCCCTCCGTCTGATTCTGTAGCGTAGCACCTTGGCGGGAGTTCCATGTACACTTCTTCTTGTAGGTCCCCATGGAGAAAGGCATTCTTCACATCTAACTGGTATAGCTTCCACCCATAGTTTGCTGCAATGGAGACCAGAGTTCTTACGGTGCTCATTTTCGCTACTGGAGCAAACGTCTCATCATAGTCGATGCCATATGATTGTGTGTATCCTTTTGCAACCAACCTCGCATTGTATCGTTCCACCTTTCCTTCTGACATCTCCTTTACTGTATACACCCATTTGCATCCCACAGTTTTCTTCCTTTTGGGTAATGGAACCAGCTCCCACGTCTTATTTTTCTCCAGTGTCCCAAGTTCTTCCATCATTGCAGCTTTCCACCTTGGATCTTTCTTTGCTTCCTGCCAACACTTGGGCAACGAAGTAGAGTCTAATGATGCAATGAAGGCTCGATAATTCGAAGAAATGTTAGAATAAGACAGGTAGTTGGCAATATCATATTCATAATCATCAAAACGACTAGGAGCCTTACCCGCATTGATGCGAGAAGATCTCCTTAAGGGAGCAATAGGTGGTGGAGAGATCATACCATCAGAGTCAGAGAGATCCGCATCAGAATCAGATTGATTCAGTGCGGGGGCAACATCTTCAAGAATTGGAGCAGGAGTAGACGAGGGACTTGGTACAGTAGGCACAGGGCACGGTACATGCATAGTACTGGACTTCTGCTGTCTCCTTCTGTAGACTTGGAGCTCCTTTTTCATTGTCTGCTGCTCCCCCTGTTTAACATATGTATCTTCTTCATCTTCTGTATCGGAGTCACTGCTTTCTCTCCCTTTCGTCCAGTTTTCTACGACCGGGCATGGGACCGATCCGACTACCACAGATGGGCTTAATTTTTTCCCCTCACATCTAACACCCGCTATGTTAGGTGTGTCACCAAACGCCGAACCATCATCCGAACCATAATATGGTTCCAGTTCTCTGAATGTAACGTTCATGCTTACAAACATTTTTCGCTCAACTGGGCTCCAACATGCGTATCCCTTCTGAGCTGCCGTGTACCCGACAAAGACACATTTAACCGCTCTAGGATCCAGTTTGCCAACTCCTGACCTATTATCTTGGACAAAACATATACACCCAAATACTTTCGGTGGAACAGTGTACGTGGTTGCACCAGTAAGCATCTCCAGCGGTGTCTTCCAGTCCAATACCTGAGATGGCATTCGGTTGATGAGATAAGATGTCGTTAACACCGCCTGTCCCCATAAGTGTTTCGGAACATTCATAGCCAGCATCATCGTCCGTGCGACCTCCAGCAGGTGTCTGTTCTTCCGTTCGGTCACACCATTTTGTGCCGGTGTATAGGCACAAAAAGTTTGGTGTAGTATGCCATGAGTGGATAAATACTCAGCAACCTTCCTATTTGTATACTCCGTCCCATTGTCAGACCGTAAGCACTTAATTTTAGTGCCATATTGAGTTTCTACCCGACGATGAAAGTCTCGAAACGCCTCAAAGACGTCACTTTTATTCTTCATAAGGTACACCCATGTCACGCGAGTATAACAATCAATAAAAGTGACGAACCATCGAAAACCGTTAATACCGGTTGTAGGACAAGGGCCCCATACGTCTGAATGTATCATATCAAAAGCAGCTGAACTCCTACTACCTGAACTCATATACGTGCTTCTGGTATGTTTATCCAACTCACAAGCATGACAAAATAACTTTTCTTTAGTAGCACTTTGGTATAAGGACGGATACATTCGACTAATAATTTTAAAAGAAAAATGACCGACACGCGGTGGTGGAGTAGCAAGTCATCTTCGACACTGCGCCGTGAATCTTCTGGTGGTGTGTCTACTACCAGAGATTTCAAAGCTTTGTCCAGTCCAGTCCTGTCCAAGTACCACAGCCCCTTATGCCATGTGCCAGTCCCTAGTCGTCGTCCTGTCCCCTTCTCCTGAAAAGTCACCGTAGGAATGTCAAAGGAAACAGTACAGTTAAGATCAAGGATAATGGCACTAATAGAAAGAAGATTGACAGGAAAAGGAGCATGTAAGACATTGGTGAGAGTGAGAGAAGGGGTGCATGCGACAGTGCCTTTACCCATGACAGGGCTGGAGTTACCATCAGCAGTCTGAATACTCTCCGGCGTCGGTAGGTGAGTATAGTCCTGGAACTCACCGCGGGATCCCGTGACATGGCGAGATGTCCCAGAGTCCATAATCCAACCGGGTTGGTGGACAGCTGCTGCAAGAGCACGTGCAGGTATACCTGTGCCGTTTTGGGCAAAGCAAGTGATGTGGTCCCCCGAGGTAGATGACGTCCCATTACTGTCGTCCGAACCCAGCTTCGTGCCGCGTAACTTCGCGAGGAACTCCTTCTCAAGAGGGGTTAACTCAGCCAGGTGATGGTCGCCCCCTTCCTCCACCAGATTAGCTTTGTGTCCTCCAGAATAATTTCTCCGTCTACCAGCATAACCGCCTCTACCACCACGACGTCCTCCGCGGCCCCGTCCACGATCACTCGGCTGACTGTGCAGGGGTTTGGGACAAAATTTGATGTAATGCCCTGAGTCACCACAGTTGTGGCAAACACCGGCCACAGAGGGAGGCTGATTGAAGACGGCAAGGGCAGACTTGTCAACAGTGGCTTGCTCTCCCTGAAAAGAGCCCTTGTTGGACATCAACTTCAAGCGAGCCTCTTCTTGTACCATGGCAGCTATGGCTTCTTCTAAGGTGGGAAGCATGGGCTGTGCCAGGAGTACATTCCTTCTATTCTCAAATACAGGGTTAAGACCCTTCAAGAACTTCATCATCCGTTGACGCGAAATATAATCCAAGAACTTTTGGAAATGTTTCCCAAATGCGGGTTCGACTTGGGCATCTTCCATCCCAAGAGGATCATAGTGATCCAGATCAGACCAGAACTTCTTCAACAGTGCTGCATACGCAGAGATGGTGCGGTCGTCCTGGACCACCCTATCAAGTTCATCCTGCAGTTGGAAGACCCGCATAGGATTGCCCGAGCCAGAGTACATATCCTTCAAAGTCCGTCATATATCAGCAGCAGCCTCCATCGCCTCTACATTGTCCGACACCTGGTCGGTCAAGGAGGCGGTCAACCATCCAGCCACAACATTGTTGACAATTTCCCAAACAGCAAACTCCTTTGAGGAGGGATCATATGGCGTCTTGGTTTGGCCATTGACGTAGCCAACCAAGCCACGTCCCTTCAGCGTCCGCATGGCATGTCGTGACCATTTCAAGTAATTGGACGTGCCTTCCAACTTCGTCTCCAACTTGTCCAGCTTCCCCATTTTGTAGGGTGATGTATCCACATCAGTATGGATCACACGTGGGGTCGCCTCGGTTAATCTCTTTGATAAAATATCATCAACCAAGGCCTTCATCTCATCTGTTGTCAGTTTACCACTGATCGAATCCATGGCGTCTTCAACGGTGATTCGTCGTCGTCGTCGTCTACGTCGGCTTCGTCTTTGTCGTCGTCGTCGTCTGTATGTAAAGTCTTCAACGGAGACCTTACGACTGCGCGTTCAACGTGGCCAACACCGACGCGCGCATGTAGATCCTAATTTGCAGATCGAGAACGGAAAACAAACAAAGCATTTGTAATTCCGGATGGCGTAATATAGGAACAGAAGGTGCAAATAAAGCATTTGACAGCCATCCGTCGTCGAAAAACCACCCACATAATCTCTCTCTCAAAATTAGGATTTTTTTTTCGAAAAGAAGAAAAAAAAAAGGAGGGGGGACGTCGGGGGGGGGGTGGCAGGGTGTGGGGGGGGGGGGACAGGGCGTCGGGGGGGGGGGACTGCCGGGTGGGGCGTCGGGGGGGGGGGGGGACTGTCTTGGGGGGGCGTCGGTGGTGGGGGGGGGCGGGAGGGGGGGACTGCCGGTGGGGGAAGGGGGGGGGGGGGTACTGCCGGTGGGGAAAAGGGGGGGAGGAAAAAAAAATTGTTTGTGGTTATGGCTCTGATTCCATAACTGCCGGTGGGGGAAAATGGGGGGTACTGCCGGTGGGGAAAAAGGGGGGGGGCAGGGCGTCGGGGGGGGGGGGGGGGGTACTGCCGGGTGGGGCGTCGGGGGGGGGGGGGGGACTGCCTGGGGGGGGGGGGGGGGCGGGAGGGGGACTGCCGGGGGGTGAAGGGGGGGTTACTACCGGTGGGGAAAAAGGGGGGGGGGAGGAAATTTTTTTTTTTTTTTTGTGGTTATGGCTTTGATACCATGTAGAGAATAATTGTTGTATATTTTATTGATTGGTTACTCCACTATTTATAGGTCCTCTTCATACTACATTTTCCAATGTGGGACTAAAGTCCCTTATTAGTTCTCAACAAAAAACATAACCTATGATAGCCTTATAACTTATTTTTCTTTTGTCATGTCGATCCTGGTTCCAACTGTTTTATACTTTCTACGACATCCTTTTTATGCCATCCTAGAGAAGAAGAAAATTGATTGTGGATTTTGACCTTTCTCAATGCCTTTGATAACTCTTTGGGTATACAAATAAAGTTTGACTATGCAAGTTTAAACAAGTTGGCGCAAAATATCTAGATAATCTGTGTTTTAAAGTATCATAGTAAGTTGATATTGGCCCGCTTGTTTAGAAGATAATAATTTGATATCTTGTGACAACTCCACCTTATGCTAATCACCGAAGTTACTTATTCCTTGTGATGTATAAAATTGAGTTCGGAGGTGCATCAGATGTCCTCTTAGCGTAGAAGACCACCATAGTAAGTTGATATTAGGAAATTGTTGTCATCCAGCACATTGGTGATGGGTGTAAAATTCTTCCTCCTTTTTGCGGGTGGTGATTGGTCGTGTTATTTGATAAACCTTAGACTGATGTAAGCTTTAAAGCCCAACTGTATGTGACATATGTCTGATCCTGTTTACAGGCATCATCAGCCAATGGGGGAGAAACGCTTAAAGTTCCTGAAACAGGTAAATGCATCATAATAGCCATCATCTGTTGGGCCATTGTAAGTCATGTTTTGATTTGTTCCTGCGGATATGTACACGTCTTTAACAATAATATTCAACTGTTTTACTGGAAATTTGAGATTGTGGTGCGATGCTTCATGCAATAGCTAGGTCAGATCACCAAAGCATTATCCATGGTGTCCTATCATCCTTTAGGTAAAAAACGAGTTTTCCCCTACAGTCTCAGAAAACCTAGGCTCTAATCCAGCCCCTCATGTTTTTTGGGTTGCCTCACATCATATTAACTTCCCTTACTGTTCAGTTTCCAGAGGCATGCCACTTGGAACTTGTCTTGTGAAATATCCATATTCAATATTCTTGACCAATGAGCAGTGCAATTTACTCTTTCATTTCAAAGTCTTCTATCCTTCCCGTGCTTTTAGAAGGAACCTCTACTAGATTGAGATATTAAGGTTATTATTTGGTGACAGGTCCACCTTATGCTAATCACCGAAGTTACTTATTCCTTTACTCCTTGTGACGTATAAAAGGGAGTTCGGAGGTGCATCAGATGAACTCTTAGTGTAGAAGACCACCATAATAAGTTGACATTAGGAAATTTGTTGTCATCCAGCACATTGGTGGTGGGTGTAAAATTATCCATATTCATGGAACTTGTCTTGTGAATTATCCATATTCTTCATACATTAGTATCTTCTTTGTTCAATACAATTCTAGTTGGTATAGTTCTTAGAAATATTCTTGACCAATGAGCAGTTTAATTTTACTCTTTTCATTTCAAAAGTCTTCTATCCTTCTCGTGCTTTTAGAAGGAACCTCTACTAGATTGAGATATTAAGGTGTTATTATTTGGTGACAGCTCCACCTTAGGCTAATCACCGAAGTTACTTATTCCTTGTGACGTAAAGGTGCATCAGATGACCTCTTAGTGTAGAGACCACCATAATAAGTTGATATTAGGAAAATTTTTGTCATCCAGCACATTGGGTGATTAGTAAACAAGTGACCAAGGTTCTTTTTGTCCACTTTATTTAAATTGAATGAGAGTAACGGAAGCTGTCATCAGAAAAGTTCTATTTCCAAGATCCTGTGTTTTGCCATTATTCCTTACTATTGGTCTTTTTTTGCTTGCCAGATGTGCCAGGAACAAATACACAACTAACTGGGATTTATGACTTAGTAGCTGTGCTGACTCACAAGGGAAGGAGTGCTGACTCTGGGCATTATGTTGCTTGGGTTAAACAAGAAAGTGGTAAGATGGTCAAAGTAAACTCTCATCATGTTTGTTATGATATTGAGCAAGTTTCGATACTGAGAAAGCGATCATGCAGGTAAATGGATTGAATATGATGATGACAATCCCATTCCACAAAGGGAGGAAGATATCACAAGGCTTTCTGGTGGAGGTCAGTGCCATAATTTTTTGTTACATGTTTGTCTTACCGGGAACCTTCAGAGAAGGTGGAAGAGGGGACACACTGGAATGCTTCACATCACATAAAAATGAACTATTCTCTATATAGGATAACCGATCAAAATATACTATTATCTGCTGAGTGTACCGGATGACAGCAGCATTGGTGCCGCTATAAGAGTATCCCATCTTTGCATTAATTAGTGCATGCTACTCCGAACGAATTTGATCAGGACTCTGAAGCCACCCAATATGTACTGTGTAGTGGTAGAACTTAGGAAACTGGTACTACATTACACAAGTCTGCTACAGACTATGTTAACATATTGCTTTAAACCAATATAGTTTTTTATTTCTCTCAAATTACATATGATCAGCTACCCAGTCGGTTCACTGTTTCACCTTGATCTTTCCATTTGAAACATTAAGAAACATTTCCAAACCCTTCATAGGAACCAAGGTTGTAAAAGATGCTAGTCGGGCGGACGTCTAGGTGGGCACGGTTTAAAACAAATACCCCACCCCCACCCCCCAAAAAATAAAAATAAACAAAACACTACTGAAAATTGTAGAAAAATTCCATAAAACTCAAAAACATGCATAGTCGGGGGGTGGGGGGTGGACTAGGTGGGTGCCTAGACGGACATCAGGCGCTTGGCCCCTAGGCTCTGCCTTGGCCTATTTTTAGAACGGTAATAGGGACACTTGGGTGCTTAAAAAAATTGATGCCGCTCGTCCAAGGGAAGTATAAGTTTGGATTGATTGCTCTGCCTATGTAAACCTATGGGTCTTGACATACTATTTGTTGTTTGCCATGAATCTGCACCATATTGAAGTCCAAATTTTTACTTAATATTAGACACAAAAACCCAACTTTTGATCAATAATTCCTACAAGGTGTTTGAATATATACATCTAAAGTTTATCATGTTAAAGTCTTCCGTTTCTTCGAGATTACTGATTGGCTACTATTCTGTTTTGCGACAGGTGACTGGCATATGGCATATATCTGTATGTACAAAGCTAGACTAGTTAACGTTTAGGTGGATCTCTTACGAGCGATCAATGTCAGGGAAAAAAAACATTTGTACCTATTTTTAGAGATGTTATACAGAAACTTTGTAGTTCATCTTTGTTCTATTTCCCTTCTTTAGCGAAGGCGGAACATGTATTTAAACAGAAATATTGCCTAGTTGGTTGTATCTTTCTATTTGATATGTTCATTAATTACGGAACAAAGAGAGATTCACAAGCAGTGGCTGGTATTTGCTTCACTGTATGCTGCTGAGAATATCTTGACAAGAAACTAATTTAGAGCTTACTAGTCTGAGTCTCCCCTCTATTGCATGCTGAATTTTCAAACCAGTAGTGTTTGAAATAAAATAAATTTAGAGCTTTGTAGTCGCGCTAAATTTAGATTTAAATTGGTATGTTCATAATGGTCTCTGAAACTAAATTCTAATACAATATCGTCTTTTGTAATAAAATTTCCACCATGAAAGGTGGCAGCTGCGTCGGCGGTCGTTAGTACAAGCTAGCATGGGAGGGGGAATTGTTTTGAAGATGCTCATCAGATGAATATAATGGCTATTTTTGCAACTAGATAACATGAAATAAATTTTCTAATAAATATAACAGAAAATTTGCTGTAGGGTGCTAAAGTTGAACGAAATTGGCAGGGGAGTAAAATCTTTAGAAAATTTTTAAACAGGTCCATTCGATCCCAACTTTGGTTTCGACCCATTAATTCAAACCAAACAAACCGAATAAACTAAATTTATTATTCGGTTCGGTTTCAATTAATTTGATTTAGTTTCGGTTTTGAATTTTTAGAATTTCGGTTTATTCGATTTTGGCTTATTCGGTTTGGTTGAAAGTGAATAAACAGAACGCTCACCCCTGTTTAGTCCTCTGTGAGTGTTACTATCTGCAGCCCTCATTTAAAGTTATTACACTACATAGTTGCCAAAATACTGCGGGCACATGTAAATGATATTTTCACTACATATCCTGCATCCCTTGCCTGGCATTATAGCATTACTGCCTTGAAGTGAAGAGGATAGTATTTCATTTCCCTTCGGGCAGTTATGCATTACTTGCAATCATTTCACTTCCGACAATTGGCTTGCATTACATACTTACTAAATCACACCACTGTGACACTGATGGTTCGTGCTACACCATGGTCATTTTGCTTCATTATTTCTGGAACGAACAAGCAGAATGGTACATGCTACAACGTGTTATAGCAGACTGCCAACCATAGAATGTGCAAAGAACAAACCTGAAAAAGCTTCCGAGAACATGATTGCCAACCATATGAGATTTAAGTTCTAAAAAGCAAACACAATAAACTAGCACAGCCATCTAAAATAACTGGGGGCAAGAAGCAAAACTGACATACATACACAGCCACATAAAAAAAAAGAGCAAGAATTTTTAAAAAAAAATGCAGATTATAAATAGCACAGGAGAGTATTAATACTTTTAATAAGGCCATTAGTTGCCTATACAAATAAGATACAATTCTAGAACAAACTACTCAAAAGATATATTATCACTGGTACTGTCAACAATGCAACAGTTCTTGAACCAAGTCCTCGAAAGATAGATTATCGCTGCTTCTTCCAAGAAAAGCAAGTTACACATGCACATCAAAATGTGTTTCCGGAGTATCCAAAGCACTTGAAACATGTTCATCAAAGTGTTGCCAGATTTCACCAAATCTTGTCCTGCGAATGATCAAGATGGCACTGTAGACAAGGGATAGAAGAAAAAGTTAATATAACATTTACATAACTGTTATTGGATTGAACTTAACTGGACACTATACAACATTTCACTACCGGCAAAAATGTGATCCTTTAGTGCTATTATTTAAAATTGATGAATACAGAGTAGCGGTCATTGGGGCTTTATTTAAACTCATCATTTCAGCATCATTTGAACAATTAAGAAGCAAAAAATGAATAATAAGAAAACCAGCCAATCAGCAAACCCGGCATTAGATATTTGGCAGTTAATGGTTATCATTTCGATTTCCGGCTAAGATTCAAATCTAAACTGTTTCACTTTTTTTTGGGAGTGTAACAGCTTGATCCTGACTGTGATTGAACTATATAATAAAATGCTAAAAAAGCAATCCCATTCTGATGGGAGAACGAATAAAATGCTAAAAAAGCAATCCCATTCTGATTAGCAAAATGGGAGAATGAATAAAATGCTAAACATACCACACCATATTTCTAGAGTCTTCAAGCTAATGAGCAAGTTAAGAAGAAAAACTATTAAGAAACCATCTCAAGGTACAGATCTCGAGGCAAATGACAAAGTTGAATAGCAAAATGGTAGAGATTGTCATCATGGATAATCAACACACGGAACACCAATAACCGCAAGAAATAAATCATTTCATTAACTTATAAAGCTAAAGTTAATATTAATATGAAAACTTTATGCACTTAATGACAGACTAAAATGTGTAGTTTCCAACGCCTTGGCTGCCACGGATGACTACAAACGCTAGACTAGTAAACTAGCTCTATGATCCAACAAGGATTTATTCTATGATGTCCGGCATGTCACTACTTAACTTAGAAACCCACGGAATAGATGAAATGATCTAGGGAATAGGAATGGTTCATGGGCATCAACACCATCAGGTTGCCTTAACTTTATAATTATATGCCCCAATCAAGAGTAATCTATGGCTCCATATTCCCTACCAATAAACCAAACAACTATTTGGTCCAATTATATTAAATGCTTAAAATAATGTGAAAGATCGTTTGATGAAACGTTAGGTTGGAATTCCAGTCGAGTCTGATACCTGGTTTGCACAGATAACTAGCAAAAACAAGCTCCAGGAACCATCATGGATTAATTCTATCAAGACCAGGTATGTCCTTTCTAATTAAGGGACCCTCAGAATCAATGACAGGAGCTAGAAACGATGACATAGGCTAGCCAAAAGTTCACCACACCAAGAACGGTGATGAATGTCCCTAAAACGAACCAAATGACTTTACTCAAGGACATCAACTGCTTAAAATAAAGTACAGGATCCACGTATCCTAGGAAATTTAATTCTCCCAGTTCAAAATGACTGGCATGATGATATACTCATGGTCAGCAAAGTATGAACTAATGCAGAAAACTAGGTGATCAATCTTTAAGAGTAAGAAAACTGTCTAGGCTGTAAAGGATATCTAATGTTCAACAAAACCATGCCCTGTGTAAAAGCTTCTTCCTTAATATAAAAAATAATGTGTTGTATTTGTACCAACAGGAAGTGGTGGTATGTTCAGGAGTACCGACTTGTATGCTAATTTCATTTGATGCTTGTGTCATAGAAAAATATTTTTATCAAGACAAGCTCTTCACAACCAGCAAAATGAATATTTCAACAAACAATTGGACATATAAGCAATGAGACTTACTGTAAGTTGATATGTCAATTTGCTCAGGAAGTTCCTTTATGTCGACCTCAAACCGCTCTTGGACCTATACAACAGGAAAAACTTTTCTAAGATCACATTCTTGGCCAAAGAAAAGAATGATGTAGCCTAAAAAAATACAACCAACCTGATTAAGAACATCTGAATCAGAGGCAGATGAAACAAACGTAATGGCCAGACCTTTGGTTCCAAATCGTCCAGCCCTACCGACCTGTAGCAAGAAGAGGAAGCGTAGTCAAAATAATAAAGTCAATGATAACAAGTTGAGTGTAAACATGATGTGATGAAATAAGATAATGACCCTGTGAAGGTAAGTGTCTGCAGAATCAGGCATGTCATAATTGACGACAATGTTGACACGCTCAATATCGATTCCCCTGCCCACAAGATCAGTCGCCACAAGAATCCTTTTGTGCCCTTCTTTGAAGCCCTTGTACCTTGTCAGCCTGAAAGACCAGCCCAAATGGAACTTATCATGGTCTATGCAATTTGAAAATAATAATCTTCAGGAAGAGCAACTGATACAGCCAATATACCAGTATATCTATACAAGAATGAGGAAGTAGAAGCATACTATACGTTCACAATATATAGGCAAGTTATTTTATAGTAGTTTCCTTATGTTCCGAATCAATTCCAAATGAATCCAAAATGTTAACGCCAGTGATGATCCAAAATGTCAAGGTACTACATATTGATGCCAATTATCTTGCAGAACTACTATTCCTGCAAAATTATATTCTGTTCCAGCAATCTCGAAACAATCTAAATGGCATCGTGGACAGAGATTTCCAATATTTCTTTCTACATAAAATCTAAATCTATTGTTGCTTCCGAAGACAAGCATTATGGACAGAGATCTCCAATAGCTCTTTCTACATAAACGTTTAAAAAATATGAGTTCTTATATATCAGTTTCCAAGAATGTATCTAACCCTTTTGAGTATCGTGTGCTTTATCTGGCATATGATAATTTTATTTGGCAGGAAATTTTGTATGATTATACCATCTAAGATGTAATTACCCTAATTTATGATAATTTGCAAACACTACTGTCCTCAAAGGAAATTTGGAAATGGTAATCCTGGATGCCAGAGGTCGGCACAATATGACAAAAAAGCTAATGACAACGGAAAGGGAAAAAGTTTCAATGTATGACGATCATATAATTTGAAGTCAACAGGTTAGAAGGCACTAAGCAGGTACAAAAGAAGTCTGGACAATGGAAGGAATACAATCCCATCCGAAAGAGTAAACAAACTTATTCTCTAGAAAAAAGATAAAAATGGATATTAGGACAAGATGAGAGAACCCTGTTAGGTGGTTTGGAAATTAAGTTGAAATTTTTAGAAAACTACACAAACGAGAAACAGGAATTAGGGGTGAGCAATCGGTTTATTCAGTTCAAACCGAACCGAATATTCAAAAACCGTATAAACAAAATTTAAAAAAAAAAAAGAACCGAAACCGAACCGAATCAATCAAAAACCGAACATATACCAAACCAAAATAATTGGTTCTGTTTTTTGGTTTATTCGGTTCTCCATAATCATTCACAGCATCATTAAAAAAATACCAAATCCATATAAATTGGGTTATGGAAGAAGAAGAGGACAAGGAAATGGAACCTATCTGCTTGCTCCTAATGCATTCACATTAAAATATAGCATGTCCACATTAACCACCAGAGGTGCTCAATCTCCACCTACATATCTTCTTGCCATTCCTATCCGTCCGCGACATCCCTCGACTGATCAAATCACGGCCGGCAACATGATACATTATTTGTTGGTCCAAGGTGTTACTTTTTCCATAGATGCAATAGTGCTCAAGTACATGGCTTGTGAATGTGGTGGTAGTAGTGGCTGTTGTTGGAAGTAGAAAAAAAGTGGCTATAGAGAGTGGGAGAAGTGAATAGTAAGGTGGGAGAGTAAGCATCAAAATGAGTGAAAGGAGCAGCGCCTTCTGTGCTTTCTTTGAACCGGCCAGCCTCCCCTTTGACCCCATGTCATCATAATCTTCCGCGAGAGAGAGAGAGAGAGAGAGAGAGAGAGAGAGAGAGAGAGAGAGAGAGGAGAGAAGTTTTAGGAGGAGCACCAGAAAGTTTTTAGAAGGCGGTTATCGGGATCCCTCACAGACAAGGAGGTTCGTTAGGATTTCTCTCCTCGTGGCGGCTGGAGAAGTTTTAGAGGAGAGAGAAATCAAATGAGAGGTTTAGGTTTTTTTGGTATATATAGAGGTAAGGGTAATTTTGTAAATATACAGTCTAATTCGGGTTTCGGTTTTGGACCGAAACCGAAGTCCTATCCCGAAACCAAAACCAATTAAGGATTTTGGGTTTTTGCATAACAGAACTCAACCTGAATCGCTTTCAAACCAACCGAAATCCTTATTCGGTTCGGTTTTCGGCCCAAAACCGAATAATGCTCAGCCCTAACAGGAATTATTGAAACATCAAGATTTAAAAAACACCACAAACCTTTCTTCTTGTGACATCCCAGAATGGATGCAGATTGATGGAAAATTGCACTCCGTTAGCAATTTGTTCAACTCTGCTGCTCTGCTGACACTTTTGACAAAAATCACCACCTGATTGAAGTCCAGTGCGTCCAAAAGATCATTCAACTTCCGGTTCTTTTCCAACTCACTGAGTTTGATGTAGTGCTGCCAAAAAAAAGAATATCAGTATAACGCCACCAACTTGATATGCTCGCTATTTTGAGTGTTTCTTATAGTTGTACCTGTACTAGACCATGCAAGGTAAGTTTCGCCTCATCGTCAACATAGATTTCCATAGGCTGAAAGGGAACAAATGTCAGATAAAGAGGATTAGGATCATGCCCTCAAGATAACTGTATCTTGTGCCAAATGAACACGAACAACTCTTGCAATCCATAGTCCAGTCCATACGTAATCAGCCTCCTTAGAGAAACTTGCTTAATCTCAAGTTCTAAAGAAGATGAGTAGACAGTCCAGCTGCACTGCCATTGAGTTCCAAATAGAGATCTTCTGCTTTAACCTTGTCTTGAAGAATACAGATGGAGTTATAACCAACTACAGTTTTCTGACCATCCAACTGTCCAGGCATTTGGCAAAGAAACCACAGGCAAAATGGCAAGAACCAAAATGTAAACCCAGGCTAGAGTAACTAGATTCACAAAATCAAAAGGGCTTTGCCTAGAGTAACGAGTAAAGAGAGCAGTGACATGGTAATTACTGCACCAACCCACACAGATAAAGAAGCATAACTGGAACAAGCAATGCTTGCTGAGAACAGGACTGCAAAAGCTGGCGTGTTATGATTTAAGCTTGGGATACCAAAAAGATGATCTCTAAATTTAAGCAACATCTAAATTTAAGCTGGCCATAGGACATTACATCTTGCATGAATCTCTTGCAAACAGGCCGGATCTCCTTACTCAGTGTCGCTGAAAACATCATGACTTGCTTGTCGTGAGGTGTCATTTTGAAAATCTCCTGTACATCTCTCCGCATGTCTACAGCACATAGAAAACCATGACATTGAATATCGGAAAAGAAACAGGAAACAAATACAGATACTAGAACTGAAGATATGGAATTATGAACGGAAAGACTCAAAATATATATACCAAGAGACTCCAGCATCTTATCACATTCATCGAGAATGAAATGCCTCACATTCTTCAAAGAAAGATCTTTCTCTCTAGATAAAGCAAGAATTCTTCCCGGAGTCCCAACCACAATATGCGGGCAATCATTCTTCAATATATCCTTGTGCTTCGAAATGTGAACTCCTCCATAGAAAACAGCAACTTTGGTGTCAGTCAAGTACGTACTGAACCGCTCAAACTCGTGGCAGATCTGCAAGTAGTAGATTATATTAACTTGTAGAAAATGAAGATTATAAGAAGTCGTTATTCAAAAGAAACAAAAGAAACATTGTAAGAACTTGGGGACAAACCTGGTACGCCAGCTCTCTTGTGTGGCATAAAACAAGCGCAGAAACTTGGCCTGGAACAGGGTCAATCTGTTGAAGAGTTGATAGGACAAAAACAGCAGTTTTCCCCATTCCAGATTTCGCTTGGCAGATAACGTCCATTCCCAGTATAGCTTGAGGGATGCACTCATGTTGTACTGGTGGAGAACCAAACAAAATTGGGGCGTAGCACCAACAGTAAGTAAAAAGTAACCTTCTGGATCCATCTAATGGAAAGGTTTAAATTCTCCTCCAAAATGAGGTTTGTGGAAGCAAATTTACCTGAAAAAGATATATGGGAAACGATTAGAATTACAGAAATCATCCAAAACAATACTATGCAACGAAATACAAAGAATGTTCAATAAAGCTGGCATCAGCAGAAAATAAATTGTACAATAACACCTAATTCATATATATTTAAGAGTGTCTGACCCAAAAAGAATTGTTATGTAATCCTAGAAACCATCCTAAGCATTTATTAGGCCTTTTTAAAATCCCTGCAAACTAATTCATGCCCAAGATTGGTAGAGGAAACAAAACACCTATAACACAGGTATGTTAAGCAAGTCTTGCATATTGAACTTTGACATCATAGCATTAAATAGTCTAGCTACAGAACAAATTGCACTTTGCAGTTAAGCAACTTTTATACAAAGGCCTAAGATAAAGACCAAGCAGACAAACTGAAAGTCAAATTTTGTGCATGTTTCAACCTAGGATCATGTAACCCTCTAATCAAAGACACAGAGCCCAGTGTGTCCAAGTGTTGCACAATAATGAACCGAGCAAGAAGATGGCAACCTCAGGCGGATCTTTCCTATCCATATTTAAATGAATTCTAGCTTACCTTCATCTCCAAACTGAACCCCTTATACTGAATATTTATACAGATGTCCTGCAGCAAGATTATAGATATAAATACAACCACCAACTAAACTCGGCCAACCTCTGATGGCATTTTGAGCCATGTTTAAGTTCCCCTTCAGCCGTCTAAAGTGACATGACAAGACATGATGGCCAACAATGGCACTATTAAATCATTAAACAATTGCTTCTAAATCAAGCTTGATGATTGATCATGCATTTCAACCTCAACCAGTATTAGATAATCTAACAGTTACATTTCTGTCTAGTGTTAAATCATACTTCAGCTATTTTCTTTGGCAGATTTAAATCACTGAAGGTTACTTGTATAATTACTATTTAGTAGTGCACCTTCAATCTTGTTAAGTATTAGAATATGCTGCTGATGGAGATCACACTTCGCTACGTTGCACAAATAAGGACACATACGGATAAGGACTCTATACGGGATATGGACGTTTCATATAGATACAATAAGTAGTAAATTATGTTGCTTGAATATGGACATGATACAAACACCATTTTCGAATGTCCGTGCCATAAAGCAGTTGCATTTTTCTCAAGTATTCAATCACACTTCTGTTGTTACCTTTGGCATAATATGTTGTACGGATAAGGACACACTACACGGGTACAGGATACGAGAATTTTCAAATAGGTACAATAGTCACCTGTGTTACATGAGTATGGACACGGATTAGAACACATACACCCTTTTCCCGCGTCCGTGTAACATGGGCATAATTAAATCACTGAAGGTTTAATTTCAGAATTACTTTGAATTATGCATTCCCAATATTGACAAGCATTACATTATGCTAGCACTAAGATTTTGGTCAATGTTTTAAATCATACTTAAGTTATTTAACTTTGGATTGAACTATTGGAGATATACTTTAAGTTACGCAGTTTCAATCTTCGCAACTATTAAATTATGCTAACGGTTACATTTTGGTCAATTGTTAGACCAGACTCCCACTCCTAAGTCGTAACCCAGATCATCACAAGATTATATTTATCACTCCTCCTTTTTTGATATTGTTAAATTCTTGACACCTTGATTATCTTGCTATGTCTGAGAATAGAAAGAACCAGTCTTAACTCCTCATCCCAATAAGTTAATAACCACAACCTCCTTACAAGAACGCACTAAATATCAATGAGATGAGGCTTTGCTATGTCTGAGAATAGAAAGAACCAGTCTTAACTCCTCATCCCAATAACCACAACCTCCTTATAAGAACGCACTAAATATCAACGAGATGAGGCATTTTAGAAAGGAAAAACTACAAGTTGCACTAAAAAAGTAGTTGACATCTCTAGAGTCTTAACACTATGAAACTGATGTGGGCCCACCCATCATCACGTACACCCGTCGTAGGAGACGGGGAGCGATTTAGGCCCAGGCCCACTGTTTAGGCCCAGGCCCACTGTTTAGGCCTTTTCTGTTATTTAGTCATAAAGGGTATTGTGGTCTTTCACCACAATAATCCCTTTAGGGTTTTGTTTCCCTTTTCTATTTATAGCTAGGGCTAGCCGTTTTTTGTTTTCATGCTTGTATTGAGAAACTCTCGCAAGTGTCAATGAAGAAGGATTTATTACTTTGATCCGTTCATCAAAGTTGGGAGTTTTGTTCTTTTTCTATATAAAAGATCATTCTATTTCTATTCCTCTTAGTATTTGTTGGGTTTGGTGAACCGATTGAGTCGATTCACATCATTTGGTATCAGAGCTTTCTACGAGCCATGGCCGATGGAACAAGAAACACGATCGATGAGAAGATCCGAGGTCTACGGGAGGACTTCACCGCCGAGATCGAGGGTTTGAAAAAATCGATGGAGGTCGTCGCGAAGAATCAAGCGTCCACGAACCTAGAGATCCGCACGGAGATACGGGATATGCGGAAGGAGTCGACGACGATCATGATGCTTTTGCAAAATATCTCAAACAAGATCAATGGCGGCGAAGCGGAGGCGGCGACAACCCAAACCCTAGGCGACCAACTAGGGTTTGTGCAAACGGAGGGGGAAACGACCGAGGATCGCGGCGGGCCGGCCGACGGGCGATGGCCCGCACCCGCCGCCACCACAGCGCAGCCGGACGGGACCCGGGCGGTCAGCGAGCAGCGCCGGCCGGCGGCAGACGGACGCGGGGGCCTCGCCGCCGACCGAGCCAGCCCGGGCGGGGCCACGGGCGTTGGGGGCGGGCGCTGGCCGGCCGCCGACCGCCACCCCTGGCCGGTCGGTGCCCCTGGAGCAGCCGGCGAGCGGCCGTGGCCGGGCGCCGGCGACCCGTACGGTCCCGGCGGATCGGCTCCGCGCGCGGGAGAAACCCTAGGGTTTGGGGCCCCCTTCGGGGGTCGGACGATGATTGCGAACCACGGAGATAAGGTTCGCGGGCCCGGGAAGGGGCTTGGCGGGAGTCCCGGTGTGGACGGAAGGAGCGGAGCCCCCAGGAGGAGCGAGGTACGCCGGAGGCAGCAATTTTTTTGGGGGAATGGCGGAGCCCGCCAACTTCCAGAGAGGGGACCTTCCCCCACGACGACCACCACGGGCGAGGGCAGTCGGTGACTACAGGGGCCCGGTGGAGGAGTGGGGTGAGCAGATCTGGGCTGACAAACGGTATGAGGAGGGTGACAGGGGCCCATACGAGACCCAGCGGAGAGATACACACCGCTGGGAAGGAGGACGAGGCCGAGATGATATGCAGCACGGTGACCTTAGCGCGGATCGCCGGCTGAAGAAACTGAAGCTGCCCACGTTCGAGGGTGAGAACCCGGACGAGTGAATTTTTCGGGCAGAGCGCTATTTCGAGATCATGGAGCTGACCGAAGCAGAGGTCCTCAGGTGCATCGGGATCTATTTTGAGGGTCAGGCCCTGGCGTGGTATCGGTGGAGAACGGCGAGGACCCCGTTCAGCAGCTGGACGGAGCTGACGGGCTACATTTTAGACCGCTTCCAGGAGACAGCTTCGGGTGATTTCTACGAGCAGTGGTCGTCGCTACGCCAGGAGGGGACGGTTCGAGACTTCGTCGCGAAGTTCGAACTACTATCTGGACGCGTTCGGGGGGTGTCGGACGAGTTGCAGATCGGGATGTTTATGAAGGGTTTGAAGCCCTCCATTCGAGCGGAGCTCAGGCTGCAGAGTCCGCGATGCTTGGAAGATCTCCTCCGCCTGGCCCACAAGGCAGAGGAGAAGTTGGCGGAAGAAAAGCGCCTCAAGGGCGCTTGGGGGACGACGGGACAGCGCAGCCAGGCGGGGACAGTTCTTCCTCGACCAGCACCAGCACCAGCACCACCACCGGTACCGCCTAGACCCACGGGCGGGACAGGAGGAGCCGCAGTACCAGGGAGACGCCTCTCCGAGACCGACATGAGGGCGAGAAGGGCGGCTGGCCTATGCTTCCGATGCGACGAGAGATTCACCCCCGGTCATCGATGCGCGAGCAAGTTGCTGCAAATCGTGATTCTACCGGACGAGGAGGAGGATGCCGAGGAGGAAGATACCGCTGTCGCGCCAGAGGCTGGAGAGGAGCAGAAGCACGTGCATATGGATGTTGCTGAGGTGACCCTCAACTCCGTGGTAGGGTTTACCCCGAACCATACCATGAAGTTGGCAGGAAAGTTGGGAGAGCAGACGGTGACAGTGCTGATCGACAGTGGGGCCACCCACAACTTCATCTCGCGACGACTGGTCGATCGGCTCGGTTTAGAGTTGAGTACGGTGGAGAAGTTCACGGTGTTGCTGGGCACCGGGAAGGTGGAGGAGAGCAAGGGCCTCTGCAAGGGGGTATCGCTCTCACTGCAGGGCTATCGGCTGACGGAGGACTTCCTACCATTGGAGTTGGGCAATGTAGACATCATATTGGGAGTCCAGTGGCTGAAGACCCTCGGGGAGATGAAGGTGGACTGGAAGCGCCTGCGGATGGAGTTTCGGGAGGGCGAAGCGGCGGTGGTGCTGAACGGGGACCCGACTCTCTGTTTTTCTATGGTGGCTTTCAGCGCCATCACTCGGGCGTTGCGGACAGGAGGAGAGGGGTACCTGGTCGAGCTCCAGGGGTTCTCGGGCGAGGAGGCGACTCACGGGGAGACACCAAGGGAGGTAGAGGCGGTGCTGGAGCAGTATTCCGAGGTCTTCCAGAGCCCGCAAGGGCTACCTCCGATCAGAGGACACGAGCACTCGATCGTACTCCGGGGGGAGGGGGCACCGGTGAGCGTGCGTCCCTACAGGTATCCGCATCTGCAGAAGGACGAGATAGAGCGGATGGTACGGGAGATGCTGCAGGCGGGGGTGATCCAGCCGAGTGTGAGTCCTTTTTCATCACCAGTACTGTTGGTGAAGAAGAAGGACGGGAGCTGGAGATTCTGCGTCGACTACCGGGCGTTGAATAAGGAGACGGTCGCGGACAAGTTCCCCATCCCGGTGATCGACGAGCTGCTAGACGAACTGCATGGGGCAGTTGTCTTTTCGAAGATCGACCTTCGTGCAGGATACCACCAGATCCGGATGCGGCCAGAAGATGTGTCGAAGACGGCGTTCCGTACTCACGAGGGACATTATGAGTTTCTGGTTATGCCTTTTGGACTGACCAACGCTCCTTCGACCTTCCAGGCATTGATGAATAAGGTATTCCAACCCTATCTTCGCAGGTTCATCTTGGTATTCTTCGACGACATCCTCATCTACAGCCGAAGCATGGGGGAGCACACTGACCATTTGGGGATAGTGTTTCGTGAGTTACTGACGCATCAGCTATACGCCAACCGAAAGAAGTGCAGCTTCGGTTTGGCGCAGGTGGAGTATCTGGGGCACGTGGTGTCGGCTGAGGGGGTAGCAGCGGACAGGACGAAGATTGCGGCCATGTTAGATTGGCCCGTGCCCACTACACTACGGGCCTTACGCGGCTTCCTGGGGTTGACGGGCTACTACAGGAAGTTCGTCAAAGGGTACGGCACCATCGCTCGGGCCCTTACGGAGCAGCTGAAGGAGGGCTTCCAGTGGGGAGAAGAGGCCACTAAGGCCTTTGAGGCGTTGAAGGTCGCCATGACGACAGCACCCGTGCTAGCATTACCCGACTTCAGCAGAGCGTTTGTGGTGGAGACGGACGCGTCGGGATATGGCCTCGGGGCGGTACTCATGCAGGAGGGGCGACCCATAGCCTATTTTAGTCAGGTACTCTCTGCTAGAGCCCGACTGAAATCGGTCTATGAGAGGGAGCTGATGGCGATCGTTCTGGCGGTGCTGAAGTGGAGGCCTTACCTGTTGGGAAGGGAGTTTGTGATACGGACCGATCAGAGGAGCCTCAAGTACCTCCTCGAGCAGCGGCTGGTGACTGAGGAGCATCAGCATTGGTTGTCCAAGCTGGTCGGGTATCGATTCACGATCGAGTACCGTCCAGGGCTGGAGAACAAGGCGGCGGACGCTTTATCTCGACGGGAGGAGGTGGTCGACCTGGGCGCCCTATCACGTCCTATATGGCGAGATTGGGAGCCGATGTTGCAGGAGGCAGAGCAGGACAGAGAGCTGCAGCAGATACGGCAGCAGATAGAGGGCGGCGATGGCGCTCCAGCAGGCTACACTCTAGCGGGCCGTCGTTTGCTCTACCAGGGGAGGATGGTGCTGCCAAAGACTTCGGCCTTTATTCCCGTTTTATTCCAGGAGTTCCATAGTTCTGCGACGGGAGGCCACTCGGGGGTTCAGCAGACTTATCAGCGGATGGCCAGGGAGGTGTTTTGGCCCGGGATGCGACGGGCCGTCGCACGATTGGTAGCCGCTTGTGACGTCTGCCAACGTCACAAGTATATGGCTATGGCCCCAGCCGGATTATTGCAGCCCCTGGCCTTGCCGGAGCGAGTTTGGGAGGATGTCACCATGGACTTCATCGACGGACTACCACGTTCAGAGGGGTACACGGTGATCATGGTGGTGGTGGACAGGCTGAGTAAGTATGCTCACTTCATTCCCCTGAAGCATCCTTACACGGCCGTTACTGTAGCGACGGCATTTCTTCGGGAGGTGATCAGACTACATGGGGTACCCGCATCCATTGTCTCGGACCGGGACAAGGTATTCATGAGTATCTTTTGGCGGGAGTTATTTCGGGTTCACGGTACGGTCCTGAAGAGGAGTACCGCATATCATCCCCAGACGGACGGCCAGACGGAGGTCGTTAACCGCAGCGTCGAGACCTACTTACGGTGCTTCGCATCTGATTCTCCCCGACAGTGGCACAGTTGGCTGGCGTGGGCAGAATATTGGTATAATACTTCGTACCATTCACGGGCGGGGACGACGCCGTTCCGGGTGCTGTATGGTCGTGACCCACCCCCCTTGGTACGGTTCGGAGACGCCCAGACACCGGTAGGGCAGGTGGAGGAGTATATGTTGACCCGGGACGGGGTCTTGGAGGAGCTGCGGAAGCATCTGTTGCGGGCACAGCAGGTGATGCGGGCACAGGCAGACAGGCATCGGCGGGACGTCAGCTTTCAGGTAGGGGACATGGTTTATCTTAAACTACGTCCCTATCGACAGCGCTCGATGGCGAGGAGGCCGAATGAGAAGTTGGCGGCTCGATACTTTGGTCCTTATCCAGTGGTGGCTCGGATGGGACAGGTGGCTTATCGTTTGGGGCTACCAGACACATCATCGATTCATCCCGTCTTCCACGTATCTCAGTTGAGGAAGGCGATTGGGGATCAGGCAGCGTCCCCCACTCTTCCTCCGACGCTCACGGAGGACATGGAGGTACAGTTAGAGCCCTTGGCAGTACGAGCTATCCGACGAGGACCCGGCCAGACGAAGGAGGTCCTGATTCATTGGGTCGGCCTGCCAGACTGTGACGCGACCTGGGAGGATTCTGCGAGCTTCCAGACGCAGTTTCCAGATTTCCACCTTGAGGACAAGGTGGCTCTGTTAGGGGGGGTATTGATGTGGGCCCACCCATCATCACGTACACCCGTCGTAGGAGACGGGGAGCGATTTAGGCCCAGGCCCACTGTTTAGGCCTTTTCTGTTATTTAGTCATAAAGGGTATTGTGGTCTTTCACCACAATAATCCCTTTAGGGTTTTGTTTCCCTTTTCTATTTATAGCTAGGGCTAGCCGTCTTTTGTTTTCATGCTTGTATTGAGAAACTCTCGCAAGTGTCAATGAAGAAGGATTTATTACTTTGATCCGTTCATCAAAGTTGGGAGTTTTGTTCTTTTTCTATATAAAAGATCATTCTATTTCTATTCCTCTTAGTATTTGTTGGGTTTGATGAACCGATTGAGTCGATTCACATCAGAAACACAAGGCTGTATGGCTCCAAAAAGCAAAAACAGACCACAATGTTTTTTAAATAGATAGTAATGTGCTTCTCGTAACCAAGAGTAAAACGAAATATATACCTATAAAAAGAAAGTTAAGCCACTTGAAGTAACTCGATATGATAACGGAATACTACAAGACCAACTATGCGGAATTAAATCATTGAAGATTTGCTTCTATAATTATCTCAATTATGCATTTTCAACCTCGGAAGGCATTAGATTATGTTAACAATCAGATTCCCATCAAATGAGTTTCAATTTGATAATTACTAGATTATGTTATTTGTCACATCAAGTGCAAAATAATACTCTATTATCTTTGGAACAACTAAATCATTGTCATCAGTTTACATATATATTAATTTTAGTCATGCATTTTCAATCTTGAGAAGTAATTATATTATACTAGCAGTTGCATTTTGCTGCAGTGCCAATTATACTTCCACTATTATCTTTGACAATTAAACCATTGAAGGTTTACATCTATAATTACTTAATTAGCATTCTCAATCTAGGAAGTACTACTTTATAGCACCAGTAAGATTTTGAACAAAGTGTGTAATCATTATTGGCACAAATGAACCATTAAAAGTTTTACTTTCATAGTTGTTTCTTATAATGCAGTTTCCATTTAGGCAACTATTATATTGCTAATGGTTACATTTGGTCAATTGCTAAATTGGTCAAATTTGAACAAAGTGTTTAATCATACTTCGATTAGTATTGACATAAATGCAGTTTCCATTTTGGCAACTATTGTATTGCTAATGGTTACATTTTGGTCAATTGCTAAACCATACTTCAGCTATTATTATGTGTTCCTATATACTAAAATGTTTAATAAATGAAAACATAATATAAACATCATATTTGGGGCTTGTGCCTCAGAGGGTCCAACACTTTATGTTGCACCTTCACCTCTTAAAAAATGCAGAAGATAGATAAAGAATACTTGGGACGATATCCTTCCAAATTGTAGTGCCCCGTCCCTACATCGTGCCCCGTACTCTGTCCACGGGGTGCGCGAGAAAGGAACACTGTCGCTATCGATTCGGTCGGGATCGACCGAGTCGATCGAACGGAACGGTTGAATTAAGATCCATTCCTCGTTATGGAATGTCTTCTTCGGAACCAAGTCCCATATTCAGCGGGTTGCGCCTCGAGGATTGACTCTGCGGCTGAGTCGGGAGAGACCTCCCGTTGCTCTGCTTTTCACGCCGCTTGCGTTGGTTTTGGCTTTGTTTTCTGAATGCGCTTTCGTGAATGTTTTCGATGATTTTCATGGCTTGTCATGCCAGTGGCCAATCACACGCAATATTGCACTTGGTATGTAAATGATAACAATTGACAGGGAAGAACATGGTAAGTTTCATAAGGCGCGGCGCGGCCCGCCGGGGTAAGTTTCAACGTAAATTTCATTATGCTTGTCATATGCTTATTTGAAATTCATTAGGATGGTTAGAAACATTCATACTCTAAGTCATATAAACTCATCAACCAAATGAGAGCTTGGAACTTAACTTGCCACGCACCAGTACAAAGTGTAATGTACTGATCCTCGCTCTCCACGCAGGTACCCCGAACTACGAAGGGCGTGCCACTTGAAAGCTCAAGGCGAAGAGAACCCTTTGAAGCCTCGTCCGCGTGTGAAGGCTTGTGTTTCTGAAATCCTTTTGAAGACTCCGCACTCAGTACAAAGAAGAATAGATGGCGGCTCGGCTTCCCTCAATCCCAGGTGGAAAGCATAATAGTTTTTGCTTGTAAAAAGGGATGTAATGTATGGAACAACTATCTCATCGGCGTTCATTTTGTAAGTCGAGTCACGTTGTAGCCCGCGCGGCAATGATTGTAAAGAAGTCAATGTAAAGTTTTTATTATCAATGAAAAAGTCTATTTCTATTTCAAATGTGTTCATTCAATTTCTCTGCGTACTCTAACTTGATGTTGTGTTTCGGATAACCTTATGACTATGCCTTGTGCGATCGCAACTTAGGTTCGCACGGCATCACGCCCGGGGGACGACTATCGATTTTACGGAATCGGGACGTGACATAATGGGTATCAGAGCACGGCTTTACATCCTTTGGCCTCGCGTCTAGAGTACCAAAACCTTTGACCTCGCATCGATGAGATATGTTGTTCCATACAATGAGTCCGTAATAATTTGTGACTGATGCGTTTACCTTCGTATCGCAGAAGTGACAGAACCCACGGCCGAGCAAGAACAGAGCGCTTCAAGCGGCTCTAGTAGTTCGCATCGTCCGCGGGCCGGACCTTCTAACGATACCATCGAAAGGATGCTGCGCATGATGGAGGCGCAGTGAAACCAGTCCGAGAACCGGCATCAACAGGTAGAGGAACGTCAGGCCCAGTTCGAAGCTCGCTTCGAAGCTCGCTTTGACGCACATGCCAAACTTCAACAAAAGCAGTTAGATATCCTGCAGCAGATCGTCCAGACAATGGCGGCCAACGGAAATTCTGCGACTGCGCCCACCGTCACCGCACCTGCTGCCACCGTGCCGACGATCCAACCCATTGAAGTCGATACGGAGGAGACCGAGCGTCAACCAGCGGCACCGAAAAAGTACAACTTTGAAGTGTCAGAATTCAAAAAGGCGTGCCGCACTTCCTTCAGCGGTACCGAAGGCCCTTCCATGGCGATCGACTGGTTGGAAGAGCTGGAAGATCACTTTGAGCTTCTTGGCATTGAAGAATCGAAGCAAGTCGCCTGCGCACAACTTCAACTACGGTTGAACGCGCACGACTGGTGGGCTGTACGCAAGCGAGCGATCCGACCGGACAACACCACCGCGCCGATCTCTTGGGCCACGTTCCGCAAAGCTTTCGAACTCCAGTACCTTCCATCAGCCGTTCAAGCGAAGGAAAATGAATTCATGCAGTTAAAGCAAGGGAGTCGGACAGTGGAACAGTACGCCGCAGAATTCAACAAGTTGTCTAAGTTTGCTGGCCAGTTTCTGCCGACTGAAGAGTGCCGTGTGCGACGGTTCGAAGTGGGTCTACGACACTCTATCGGTGCGCATGCCGGGGTCCCGGAGTACAAGACCGTGGGCGAGGCTCTGAATAACGCGCTCCGCTTTGAGAACCTGCATCCTTCCAGTGCTGACGACGTTGTGCGCCACTCCAATCACAAACGTCCTAGCTATACGGGAGGAAACAACTACACGTCAAAGCGTCCAAATAATGGCAGCAACAGAGGGCGAACCCCTCCGATTCCTTGCAGCAAATGTCACAACCCTGGCCACCACCCTAATGATTGTCGTGTTCACGAAGGAAGATGTTTCTTTTGCGGACAAAGGGGGCACCAATTCCGAGAATGCCCGGTTCGGAAACCAAATCATCCCAACGCACCACCACAACAACACCGTCAAGAGAATCGAGGACAGGAGCCCCGACCCCCTCAGCCCACTCAACCCGACAACCAAGCCTGACGCCCTAATGCACAGGGGCGTGTCTTTGCCATGACTCGAGACGAGGCGTATACTTCCGACACTGTTGTGACAGGTATATTAAATTTTAATAATGTACCTGCTCGTGTGTTATTTGATTCAGGCGCCTCGCATACTTTTATATCGGCGGACTTCGCCGTCGAGCACAAATTTCCTGTAATATCATTAGATCTCGACCTTAGCATAAGCACACCTTCGGGCGCGCCAATTCTCACAAACTTAGCTTGCGCCGGCGGGATTATCTGTATCGGCGGTCAAAAGATCGGTCTTGATGCGATAGTTCTAGATATGAAGGACTTCGACATCATACTGGGCATGGATTGGCTCGGTCCGTGCAACGCAACCATAGACTGTGCTGAAAAGGTCAGATTTCGTATACCTGGAGTGCCTGAATTCTGCTACTCGTGTGGTGAGGCGTCGCCGACCTGCATGGTGATCTCCGCAATATCTGCTCGACGGATGCTGCATTCCGGGTGCGAAGGCTATCTAGCTTCCGTTCGAGACTTGCGACAGGATGGTGCAAACGCGGGAGAGACCGACGTTGTGGCAGAATTCCCAGACGTGTTCCCGGACGAGCTACCCGGCATGCCGCCCGATCGAGAAATAGAGTTCACCATCGACACATTCCCCGACACCCGGCCGATCTCGAAGGCTCCGTACAGAATGGCCCCTGCAGAATTGAAAGAATTGAAGGCACAACTTCAGGAATTGCTCGACAGAGGGTTTATCCGTCCGAGTGTCTCGCCGTGGGGTGCGCCCGTGCTGTTCGTGAAGAAGAAGGATGGATCGATGCGGCTCTGCATCGACTATCGAGAATTGAACAAAGCCACCGTCCGAAACAAATACCCCCTGCCCCGCATCGACGACTTGTTCGACCAGCTCCAAGGTGCAACGGTATTTTCGAAGATTGATCTACGATCGGGTTATCACCAACTCAAAGTCAAGCCAGATGACGTGCCGAAGTCTGCCTTCCGCACTCGTTACGGCCACTACGAGTTCTTGGTAATGCCGTTCGGTCTGACAAACGTCCATGCCGTCTTCATGGATCTAATGAATCGGGTGTTCCGTCCGTTCGTTGACAAGTTCGTAGTAGTCTTCATCGACGACATCCTCGTCTACTCGAAGGATCGAGCGCAACATGCAGAGCATCTGCGGACGGTACTCCAAACCCTTCGAGAGAATCAGTTGTACGCGAAGATGAGCAAGTGCGAGTTCTGGCTGAACAGCGTCTCATTCCTTGGGCACATCATCTCCGCCGCGGGCATCGCAGTCGATCCGAAGAAAGTCGAGGCAGTTGCTGATTAGAAACGGCCCGCATCAGTTAGCGAAATTCGAAGCTTCCTAGGCTTGGCGGGATACTACCGACGCTTCGTGAAGGACTTCGCGAAGATTGCATCGCCGTTGACTCGCCTCACCCAGAAAGGAGTCGCATTCAAGTGGTCAGACGACTGTGAAGCTTCCTTCCAGGAGCTCAAACAACGGCTCGTTTCGGCCCCGATACTGCTCTTCCTGAAGGGACGGAGGGATTTCAGATCTTCAGCGATGCTTCTGGCCAGGGCTTGGGGTGTGTGCTCATGCAGCGGGATAAGGTGATATCTTTTGCTTCCCGGCAGTTGAAGCCGCACGAGAAGAACTACCCCACGCATGACCTAGAATTAGCGGCGATTGTGTTTGCGTTGAAGCTGTGGCGTCACTATCTCTATGGCATGGCGTGCAGGATTTATACGGACCACAAAAGCCTCAAGTATCTCTTCACCCAGAAAGAATTGAATATGCGGCAGAGGCGATGGCTCGAGCTGATCAAAGACTGACTTATCAATCGACTACACGTCGGGCAAGGAAAATGTGGTAGCGGATGCGCTGAGCCGGAAGTACTTAGCTTCGTTATGCATCAACGATCGACAGCTGCGTGACTTGGAAGGAATGGGCATTGAATTCCGAGTTCGTTTCAGAGACGTGAAACTAGCGCAACTGCGGGTGGAACCGAGCCTAGTGGAGAGGACCAAGTCTGCACAGAAGGACGACCGCTACCTGGAGAAGATGCGGAAGCTGATATCGACAGGAAAAGCGTCTGACTTTGCAGAGGACGAGTCGGGAGTGTTGCGCGTGAAGGGACGGCTATGCGTACCGGACGACGTAGAACTTAGAAAGGAGATAATGACGGAGGCGCACTATGCAAAATATTCCTTGCATCCTGGCAGCACCAAGATGTATAAGGACCTCCGCGTTGTCTTTTGGTGGCACGGCATGAAGAGGGACGTAGCGCTCTTTGTGTCAAAATGTATGGCCTGTCAGCAAGTCAAAGCCGAGCACCAGCGACCGGGCGGGGAGATGCAGAACCTCGCCATTCCAGAGTGGAAGTGGGATCACATCACTATGGACTTCGTTGTTGGCTTGCCGAGGACGCCGCGGGAAAACGACGCCGTCTGGGTCATCGTCGATCGACTAACCAAGTCAGCGCACTTTATCGCCATGAAAGTTACTTGGAGCGTCGACCGCCTTGCTCAGATATATCTTGATGAAATAGTTCGGTTGCACGGGGTCCCAGTTTCTATCGTCTCTGATCGGGATGGACGGTTCGTAGCGCCCTTCTGGAGTAGTCTTCATTCAGCACTGGGGACCAAGTTGAAGTTCAGCTCAGCTTATCATCCTCAGACTGACGGCCAAACAGAGCGGGTGAACCAAATTCTCGAAGACATGTTACGACTCTGTGCGATCGACTTGAAGTCAAGTTGGGACGTCCATTTACCGCTGGCCGAGTTTGCATACAACAACAGCTATCAGTCCAGCATCCAAATGGCGCCGTATGAAGCTTTGTACGGCCGGAAGTGTAGATCGCCCATTTGCTGGGATAAAGTCAGAGAACGGCAGATACTTGGTCCGGAGCTGGTGGAGCAGACTGTGCAGAAGGTCAAGTTGATAAGAGAAAGATTGAAGATAGCACAAAGCTGGCAGAAAAGCTATGCTGACACGCACCGACGCCCCCTCGAGTTCTCGGATGGCGACCATGTATTCCTGAAGGTGATGCCTATGCGTGGAGTTTCCAGGTTCGGTGCGAAGGGGAAATTGAGCCCAAGATTTGTTGGCCCGTTCGAAATATTGAAGCGAGTCGCCCCGGTAGCTTACCAAATCGTCTTGCCGCCTGCGTTGTCAGAGGTACATGACGCCTTCCACGTATCGCAATTGAGGAAGTATGTGCATGATCCGAGCCATGTTGTAGATTTGGGTAAGCTGGACCTGAAGGCGGACTTGTCATATGTCGAAGAGCCGGTGCAAATCTTGGAGCGCAAGGATAAACTTCTCCGCAACCGTGCTATTCCCCTCGTCCGCGTCCTCTGGAGAAACCATTCAGTCGAGGAGTCGACGTGGGAGCTTGAGTCAGAAATGAAGGGGAAGTTCCCTTCGTTGTTCTCGTAGAGGTAGGTTCTATTTTAAGTTTCGAGGACGAAACTTTTTCTTAGTTGGTTATGGTGTAGTGCCCCGTCCCTACATCGTGCCCCGTACTCTGTCCACGGGGTGCGCGAGAAAGGAACATTGTCGCTATCGATTCGGTCGGGACCGATAGGTCGGGATCGACCGAGTCGATCGAACGGGAACGGTTGAATTAAGATCCATTCCTCGTTATGGAATGTCTTCTTCGGAACCAAGTCTCATATTCAGCGGGTTGCGCCTCGAGGATTGACTCTGCGGCTGAGTCGAGAGAGACCTCCCGTTGCTCTGCTTTTCACGCCGCTTGCATTGGTTTTGGCTTTGTTATCTAAATGCGCTTTCGTGAATGTTTTCGATGGTTTTCATGGCTTGTCATGCCAGTGGCCAATCACACGCAATATTGCACTTGGTATGTAAATGATAACAATTGACAGGGAAGAACATGGTAAGTTTCATAAGGCGCGGCGCGGCCCGCCGGGGTAAGTTTTAACGTAAATTTCATTATGCTTGTCATATGCTTATTTGAAATTCATTAGGATGGTTAGAAACATTCATACTCTAAGTCATATAAACTCATCAACCAAATGAGAGCTTGGAACTTAACTTGCCACGCACCAGTACAAAGTGTAATGTACTGATCCTCGCTCTCCACGCAGGTACCCCGAACTACGAAGGGCGTGCCACTTGAAAGCTCAAGACGAAGAGAACCCTTTGAAGCCTCGTCCGCGTGTGAAGGCTTGTGTTTCTGAAATCCTTTTGAAGACTCCGCACTCAGTACAAAGAAGAATAGATGGCGGCTCGGCTTCCCTCAATCCCAGGTGGAAAGCGTAATAGTTTTTGCTTGTAAAAAGGGATGTAATGTATGGAACGACTATCTCATCGGCGTTCATTTTGTAAGTCGAGTCACGTTGTAGCCCGCGCGGCAATGATGGTAAAGAAGTCAATGTAAAGTTTTTATTATCAATGAAAAAGTCTATTTCTATTTCAAATGTGTTCATTCAATTTCTCTGCATACTCTAACTTGATGTTGTGTTTCGGATAACCTTATGACTATGCCTTGTGCGATCGCAACTTAGGTTCGCACGGCATCACGCCCGGGGGACGACTATCGATTCTACGGAATCGGGGCGTGACACAAATGACTATTAGGAGGTGAACATATAAAAGGATGTCCCAAGTCCCAATATTGTCCCCCTCTATTTCTTCCCCAAAAAAAATGAGATCGAAGGTCTAAACACTCTCAATGCAAGATGATACAGGAGACATCAATATGCAAGAGAAAGATGCAGATACAAGAAGTGAACACTTAAGATCCTGTTAGATTAACCAATGATGACAAGATGAGCGCCAAGTAGGCAGCTTAACCTATCATTAAGGGGGGAAAGTAAACAAAGAGGGAAACAATCTTACAGACCCAAGTTCAAAGCCGACATAGACAAGGAAACCATGTCACTGATCTATAAGCACTACCTGGTACTAATTACTGTAGAATTGCAGTAGTGATATTAACATCAGACCTAGTGCTCACCAACAAGGAGTTAGTCTAGCAGTTCATACTACCACACTTATCGTGCTTTGAAACCCAACCACATTTAGGACATTTTAAGAAACCCCATAATACCTGAAACATCTAAAAAAATCCAACCACATTTAAAATGCAGCTACAACTTAGGTCGTCAAAACCTATGTAAAATACATGTGAACCTCATAGGTTACGTCATTCTCAAGGAAATATACAAGCAAATTAAGTAATAACATGCCAAATTTTGTAAATTTGGTGAAACTTGACATTATGCAGTCAACTTTGTTGTACTTGTTGTCATTGTTGTTTTGGATTTTACAGGAAGCAAAAAACACATCTGATAGCAAGGAAACAATTATTGTATACAAAATTCTAGCACGTAACCTAGCACGACTTTGACAAAGAACCCACGATAGAAGAGTAAAATAACACACTATAAACTTCAATAACAAAAGTAACAGAAGTGTAAAATAACAGACTATAAGCTTCAATACCAAAAGTAACAGAAGTGCTTGCCTTCAGAAGGATGCTCAAACCCAGAATCAACAATGGCCCGGAGAAGTTCTGGTTTCAACAGGAAATCTCTGAACCCGGAACTGTGGATTCCAACATAGCCCCTGTATCATAGAATAATTATCTGTCAGCTTCCGAGCTTGCACAGGTCAAGCAAAATAAAGGCATAATAGTTATTTTTTTAACACAGACAAAATCAAAGTAGTCTCAATAGTCAATATACAACAACAAAACCTTTATCCCACATTTTTGGGATGAGTTGGTTGAATTCACTTCTTCCATTCGTCCCTGTTAAGGACCATGTCCTATGTAACGTTAACAAGAAATCATATCCTTCTTTAAAGCTTCAACATGATCGTCTAGGCCTACCTCTAGTCCCAAGGGGCTCCGTTAATTACTATGTCATCACTCCTTACAATAGCATCTATTGGTTTGGATAGCACTTGCTCAAACCACCTAAAGACTACTCTCTTATCTTGTCCTTAATTGGCACCAACTCTTACTTCCCACGGATACATTTTTTTATTATCATGTCCACTCATTTATTATCATTTCCTTTAATGTATTGCCACTCATCCATCTTAGTATTCTTATTTCCAACTTTCTGGACATGTTATTTCCTAATTACCTAACATGCTAATCCAGAAGCACGGTTGGCCTTATAGTGTATAGTGTTTCTTGTAGAATTTATTCTTTCGATTTTAGAGATATCTTGGGATCACAAAATATTCCAGAATCACTCCACTCCAACCATCATGTTTTACTTCTACGCATGACATCATTCTCAATTTTTCCGTTATGATGAATGATTTATCCTAAATACTGAAAATTGACACTCTTAGGTAACCCCGGTCCATTATATAGACTCCTCCCTTTACATCTCTTTGACCTCTGGTTGAAATTACATTTCATGTTCTTTGTTTTCGTCCTACTAATTTTATCTCTCTTATATTCCAAAGTTTATCTCCGCACTCCTATTTTAGCATCTAGACCTTCCTACTCTCATCAAACAACACAATATGTGCCAACAAACATAAAACACCAGAACAAGAAAATTTCATATGTTCAACTGATAAGAAAAACAAAATTCCATAATACATGGCATCACTGAAATACCAAAAGACAATATTTTAATTATTGCCCATCTGATTGCCATCTAGTCGTGTCTGTGACACATCGTGTTGGACACATATCAGACTCAACACGCTATCAAAAAAAAAAACGCCAAAACATAACAAATCGAGTGACTTGTTCGTGTCCCAGTGAAGATTGTGCCATGTATAGTATAAACATTAAATTTACACATCAGAGTTTAGTTTTCCCAAATTATTATGTAGTTACAAAAAGTATCAAATTTTAGTACTCTCGGTAAAAATTTAACTTCTACATAAGCACCCAGCAATGGGCTTTTACATAAATAACAATAATTCACATGTAGCAACATGTCCTGATCTAAAGAAATAAACTTGTACACGAGAACAACAAATAATTAAGCCAAAAAAAAAAAAATCAAGAAATCAATCATACTTCTTAACCGCTTCGCCGGTGGCCTTGGCCGCGGCGGAATCAGGGGCCTTCTCCTCGTCCTCTTCGTAATCGATAAGCTCCTCCTCGTAAGCATCGTTGTCCCTTACTTCTCCCATGTCTACCCACCAAAACAACGACAGAAATTAAACAAGAACCCATCAAAACCGACGAGAAACGCTCCGAATCGGACACAGAGCAGCAGGTGTTCACCTTCGAGTCCGAGAACGGGAATTAGGGTTTGTAAAGCTAGTGCTTCGCGGCGTCTGCAAAGAAAATTATAGAGTGAAAGGAGTAAAACCCTAAAGTTTAGGGTTCCGATTTTTGGGGGGGGGGGGGGGGGTGGGGGGGGGGGGGGGGGGGGGGGGGCGGGGGGGAAAGCTAGGGTTTCTGGGAACGGGAAACCGAGAAATTTGTCTGTAGTTGGGGTTATTTATAGGCGGAGATTCGGATCCAAAAGGAGAGTGCATCCATTATATGCCACTAGTAAAAACACGTGCACGTATTTTTCCTCGATCAAACGGTCGAGAATGATGGGGCTCCAGCGGGACTTCGAGGGCGGGACTTCCGATCCGCTCATATATATATATATATATATATATATATATATATATATATATATATATATATATTGGAACCAGGTAAATTATTTCTGGAATCGTTCCCACTGGAATTCGAACTCCTGACCACTCGGGCCGCATGCATCTCTCTTAACCACTAGACTAGAGGTCATCTGCTAGCTATATATATATATATATATATATATATATATATATATATATATATATATATATATAATTTAAATTTAAATTTAAATTAAATTTGTTATAGATATGTGTGAATAAAAGAGAGTTTAAAATTGTAATTTTTTAAATAAATAGTTGATGGTATACATACGGTTTAGACGGCTCATTTTTTAGATCGTTCGAAGCCGCGTTATATAGTCGAAGATTTAGTTTAGTGGACATATGAGTATTAATAGAGCTCGAGAATGCATTCTGAGACACAAATTTGTAATAAAAACAATAAAAGAATGGGTTGGATTTGTATGGAGGGGTATTCTCCTTTTTTAAAAATAATATAAAATCTATAATATATAAATTGCGATTCCAAATTGAGCCTTTTCTTGAAGCCCATACTAGAACTCGTGTGGTTGAGTTGTGACCATCCTAGAGCTCCAATTGAGCCTTATTATTCTACAAAATAAACTCCTACATTCTGAATCTAGAACATAGAAATTGTAATTAACCTTACTATAGATGTTCTTACACATTGTCATAACCAAAATTTTCTATAAATTTGTATATGAACAAAACATAGCATATTCATTATATGGTAGCTTACTAATATCTTCTCAATTCCTTCTCTCTCTCTCCTTCTCATAGTTCCAAGGAACTCCATAGTGGTTGGACTACAACATGTTATCAATCTCGTCCTATACCATGAAGGTTACATGATCCGTGATTATCTAAACGAAATAGTAATTAGATTTTTTTTCAAAACTAATATTTCTTCTTCTGCAGCCACTGTGAAATTGTCCATATGTGACATACAAAGTTATTTGCGAACTAACATGGTCGTCAGTGGCAGCAAATATGTTCATATGCGGCTCACAAAGTTCTTTCAGAACTGACATGACCGCCAATAGTAGAAAAAAAAGAGAAGATGAAACAAATCATTTGGATTTAAAAAAAGAAAAAAGAAAAAAGAACACCCCCTCCGCCCAACCCAATCCGTTAATAAATGTTGGAGAATATTTTTTAAAAACCTCCATTAACCATATTTGTCATATTAGGTGATTTTTTACCAAATATTCTCATTTCTTAGCCGTTTCTAAACGTTAATAGGATATTTTTGGTCAATTTGCTAAAAATAAGCAAATACTCCTATAACAGCAATATTATAAGTATATTAGTTGTTATTTGACGCCCGAAATTTCCTATAAATATAGCTTAATTAATTCATCAATTTTTACCACATTTTCCCATCTATTTACTCTTCTATTACTTACATGCAATATAATGTTCTAGTTGGTGAATTAGCCTATTTTTCAGTGCAATAGAAAATCAACAACCACAACAACCGCAAGATCAGCAACTTCAACCCGCGTCGCAACCTCAGGGAATACAATGACTTCAATCATGCGCGATCTCAGTGTGCACTAGGCTATGAACCAATGAATCATACTTGGATCAGAGGAGAGATTTGGTTTTACTAAAACGAAGTTTATAATGAGCATGATAACGAAAGGAAAAAAAAAAAAACTTAAGTGCAACTCTCGGTCAATGAATGCATTGTGGACAACGAATCAACTGGATACCTCAACGTGGCATAGAAAATTTACGTAGACATCTAAACAATTTTTTTGGTTTTTTCAAACCAGGCCAACTCGGGCCCAGCCCGGCCCCAACCCGTTCAGCCTTTTTCCGAGTTGTGGATCACGCCGAGTTTGGGTCCTGGAGTCTGAGCCCAGTCCGGCCTGACCAAATCGGATCAAAATCAGATCCGAGCTGGTCCGGACCGGCCCATTACACATCTTGATGTTTATAACTGTCGAAGTGTTTGACAATTGAACACTTGCAACTTCCAGAATCCAGACGCATGCATAAAAACTTAGGGCGACCCAAGAGCACCCATTTTTTTTTCTCCCAAAAATGCATGACAGTCTGACAAATTGAAACTTTGTTTTATTATATATATTGTTAATAAATAAACCATATAATTAAACCGTGATAATCAAGACGGGCAGCATAAAAAAATTAAGGGTCCGTTTGGATATGCTTTCTGAATTTTTTTTTTCCTTAAAACAGTTTTCTGAAAGTAAGTTAGGGTAAAGTGCAAAAAACCCCTCGTTAAATATGTTACTTTTGCACTAAAAGACCTTTTAGAATTTTTTGTCAGTTTACCCCTCCTTAGATTATATATCCGCTCGATTAGGCCCCTCCAGCCAAATTTTAAAAAATTTATACCAAAAATACCCCTCCCCACCCTCTGGCGGCGCCGGTGACGGCGAGGCCCCCCCCCCCCCCCCCCCCCCCCCCCCCCCCCCCCCCCACCCCCACCCCCCCCCCCCCCCCCCCCCCCGACAAACGCCGGCGATCCCACCCCCCCCGACACCCCCCTCCCCCACCTCCCCCCTCCCCCCCCCCGACGCCGGCGAATCACCCAGCCCCCCGACACCCCACCTCCATCACCGGCGATTCCCCCCCCCCCCGATCCCCCCTCGCCGGCGATGCCCCAGCCCCACCCTCCTCGCCGGCGAGCGCTCCCCCGACCCACCCCCTCCTCCTACCTCGCCGGCCTCGACCCCCCCCCCCCTTCTCCTCCTTCGCCGGCCCCGACCCCCCCCCCCGCTCCCTCGTCGGCCCCGACCCCGACTCCCTCGCCGACGAGCGACCCCCTACCCCCGCCCCCCCCCCCCCCCCCCCCATCCCCCCGCCCGACCCCCCCCCCCCCCCCCTTCGGCCTCCGTCGCCGCCGGCGAACACAGCCGAAGAAGGAGGGGGGAGGGAAGGGTAAAATTGTCACTTGGGGGCAAAATGAGCATATTTGAAACTTTTGGAAATTTTAAGAACATGAGGTCTTTTAATGCAAAAGTAACATATTTAACGAGAAATTTTTTGCACTTTACCCAAGTAAGTTATAAACTTGTTTTCTGAATATAGAGATTATGAGTTTGCGTTTGGATACTTTCATCTAGAAAAAAAAATTTATGAAAAAAACTGAAAATTACGTTTGGCAAATATTTTTAGAAAATAATTTTTAACGTATCATGTGTCCTTAATTCTGTGTCCGTATCCCTAGATGGAATCTGCCATGGGAAGAATCTACTATCGATCAAGGACATCCCGACGCCTCCGCCTCCCAGCCGCCACAAGAGAACCCTAACCCTAGCTCGAGTGTTTGGCTCAAAAAATCTTAGAGAAAACCCTAACCCTAGCTCGACCGGAGGAAGGCCTCCACCGCCGCCGGCTCGACGAGGAGGGCCTCCACCACCGCAGTGTCTCCGAGTGGGCTCGAGTTTGTCTTCGAGTTCGAGCGGAGGAGGGCCTCCACCACCGCAGCGTCTCATCGTGGCCTCCAGTTCGTCGTCGAGGCCATCGTGTCATCAAGTCGGCTGAGGCGAAGCAGGAGAGGGAGGACTCGACCTCGGTGCTCGAGTGAAGGACGTGAAGAAAAAGAAAAAAAATCTACGGCATCCGTGCTGATAATATCATGCACATATTAAACGCAAAATGTCGATGCCATGAAACTTCTGACCATATATGGCATTAAACTGTGAATTCATAATTAAAAACCGTCCACATACGACAATTGATGGAGAGTAGAGAGCAATACATAACTGAAAATACAGGAGGTATAGTTTTCGACGAGATATTTGTAAATTTTCTGACCAAGAATTCTGGTCCAGTAATCTCTAAAATTAATAGTGTAGATACATCCAGGGTGCTCTTGTCAAGCCAAAATTTGAAGAGGGCAGCACAAGCAGAATCCTCGCTACAACTGCCGCTGTTACACTTACATTACTCCGCAATTTAGCTACTAAGCATACCTCGTCTAATCTTGAGCAGTATAACAGCAGCAGAGGGCACAATCCTTGATAGCACCTGGGCTTCAATTTGAGCTAATTCAATACATCACTATCCTGTCACTTTTTGGATCCTTCCGACTTCTCAGCCAAATAATGCTCAAGCATGTCGTCTTCATCATCTGAAACTCATCAAACACGAAAAACCTTGAGAGCCCAAATTACACAAGGAGAACCTTACAGGGAACTTCGATATTGTAGTTCATCGTGTTAAACTTGTTTAGGGACACGATACAACGGATAATAAAAGTTCAAAGCATCACCTTCAAAGTCGTCGTCGTCGAAGTCAACATCCTCCTCCTCCTCCTCCTCAGATCCATCAGCGGCAGCAGCTGCACTTTTCTGAGAGGGAAAAAGGTCCAAAGAATGAGATGTTAAGTAACCCTGGCATCAAACATATTCAGAATTAATGGAGATAAAGGTTACCACTGCTGCTCTTCCACTCTCAAACCATTGCCTTCCTGAAAGTTTCTTCTCTTTGGGCGCCGTAAGTGCTGATTCTGGCATTAGCCTGCAGATACGAAGAAATTCTTTAGCAGCCTTGCGATGAAGCTGCAATTCCAAGTTTTCTCAATACTAAAGATGGTTGCCCATATTCATACATTAGAAACTAGACAGCAAAAAGGATAGCTACATCTCCCATTAGCATAATTACTGTATTAGTAAAGATAACCATCACAAACACCATACTAAGAAAACAGTCAAAAGCTTACTTGGCTCGCTCCAGTGCTAATTCTGCTTCAAATCGTTCTCTCCAAGCAAGAAATGTTTCAACAGTAACCGGTTCACCATGCGGAATTATAATCTGGAAGTTTGATATGAAAAATAAACATACAGACACGAACGGTATTATCCAAAAAAACAATCCAGCAACATCACTAGTTCTCCAAGAGAAGCAGAAGTAAATAGAGCAATTAACACTTTGGTACAGTTAGGCCTAGGTTACAACATAATATCTGGCAAAAAGAAGACAATTAGCAGCATATCTCCTCAACCGGAAACACGCTCCAAGCCTCCAACAAGAAAGAACAGCATGCATGAACCTTTGATTTTACGGACAAATTGAGAATGATTCATACAAACTAAAATCCACCTGTTTATGGAGACGATGCTCATAGACGAGAAATTTGTAGCTTGCATTTTAAAGCAATCACCCTTGTCCCTCGTACTAAGAAGGATGAGCAGAAATGGTAATAATTCCTAACCAAGATGGGTAAAGGTACCAAAAGGAAGTAGACAATCCAATCCTTAATAGACACTATGTCTGATGTCTTCAAGCATGTGGTGGTTAACTATTGCTTGTAGATGTTTTCTGTAATCTACTATGGGTCCTTCTTGCCGTACTCAACAGGTGAACCCAATTTGATGGACAAATAGTTGGGCAACAATGATAAAGAGTTACAATTCCATATAAAGGCATTACTGTGCAGAAGACGAGACAAATCATCCACTGAACTGCAAGTCTGCATATTCATACCAAAAGTTCCCAAATCTGCTGAGCAAAGCAGTAGCCAAGATACGACACTAGCCTCCCTCCACCTCACAAAAATGGATCAACTTCATCATCGTGTCCACAATCTTTTATATAATATTATAGCAAATTGTATCATCTTACCCCCTCCTCTAGACTCTTTATAGTCTAATGGAACTTGGAGGGTGCTCCTTGGTTGCATGAGCTTAAACTGTAAGGTAGGTCCACCTACCTGCCAACCTAGAAGAGGCTTGATGTCAGATCGACAACCAGTCATAAAACTTTTCAAATCATCTACAGAGCATTCTTTTGCTCCATAGACGACCCCATTCTATTAGGAGAAGGCTTGAATGACGATGATGAATGTGATGTCTCCATGTCTGGGTTGTGTCAGGTCCGTAGAAGAAAGTAGTTTTGGATATATAACTCTTAATAATAGCATTTGCGACTCACACAACAGCTATCATGATATGGACAGTTCTACATACACGTCCTACCAAAAACTTCTCCTTTACGTATAAACCCTCTAAAAGTCGTAATTTTACATGGTATAACCTTCTAAATGTATATTTTTGCATATGCATCCCCATAAAGTACAAGTTCATATGTCTATGCTCATTATATATAGCATCAACAGTTTTACACAAATCACAGTGCCTAAATCAAGTTGCTGCAAAATGCACATGAACTCAGCTAGGTGTAGAGCTGTTAACAGTGAAAGGTGCACAACGGCACAAAGGCTTCCTAGCGCCTCGGCATATGGCGCACATTTTTGAATTAAGGCACACTTTTTCCAAAAAAAAGAAAAAAAAAATCATTTATTCTACATTATTTATACGTAACAAAACAATCAAATTGAATTAACATAGAACAATATATAATTGAACCAAAATAAAGGGAAATTTTAGGGTTTCGATAGATGAATTAATTTCCACTTCTAAAAGGAAGTTGGATTCAAAAAAATTTATCCCCTATGAAAGACATTGATGCCTTTTACTAACATAATATGATTGTGCATAAGCGTGGAAAGAAATTAAAAGTGGGAAGGCCGTACAACTGTGCATATTATATGTACAAAATATAAGATGATATTATTGTATTTGAAAATAAGTGTTGGAAAGAAATTAAAAGTTGAGAATGGGCATCCACCATATCTCCACGAAATGGAAGGAGCGTACAAAATTTCCCCTTTTCGAAAGACATTATAAAAAATTATCATTATTTTATTTTATTTTTATTTTGAAACCTTGGTTAAATCTTGGAATAAATTTTGAAAGAAAATAGGGAAGGTCTCTCTTAAAAGTTGCTTCTGCAACAATCCCAAAACAAGCCCAAGGAGATACTCGCCAAACTTAATCATAGTAAACCCAAAAGATAGAGAGTAAACAAGTCAGGTCTTAGTATTGATATTGATAACATTATTAAGCTTCTATTTGTCCTAATGATCTCTATTTATATGGCAAGAACAACATATTATTTGATTTCCTCGGGTTCCAAACATAAGCTTGGAAAAATTAATAACGTATCTATTAACAATTTTGATGCGAAGTTCAGGAGTCGCAATTGCCAATATTTTTCTGTTGTTCATGAACAAATCCTCTGATATATATATTTTTTCCAACTTGTTACAACACCAAATCATAATACTTCGAAAAAAATTCAAATGCATATAATATTTTTTTTAAACTCCAGAACAACGAATAAACCTTTAAAAAAAGTGGGAAGAGAACCAAATGGTGCGCCTTTCGCCTATGCCCAAACCCTAAAGCCACGCACCATATGAGCACCTATCCAAAATTGCCTTGCTATAAGCATTTGAGGCGCTAGATGTGCGTTGCTCCTTGCGCCTGGACGTGCGCCTCAATGCGCCTTTGACAACTATGGCTAGGTGACTGCTTCCCCGTGCATGTACTGCACAGAAAAAAGACCATCTCCATCAGGGCAAAGAACACATTAATGATCACCCAGAGATCTTTCCTTTCATTTTGAAGAGTAGTCCTCCCCTTCCCTTCTCTCAGTATGCCAGATCTCTGCTTCAACCAATGTTGGCATGACCACCTATGGCTTAGGATGTTTACTTTCTGCAACTCGATCCCAGCTAGCAAATACAAGAATATTTGCAAAAGGGCAAGCAATATCGTTGCTTCTTCTTTCTTGCTCCTTCTCAACATAGCTGGCATGTTTGCTATTCTTAGAAAGGATAAATGATATTCACATGGTTTTTTTTTTGCAATGCGTTCTTGCTTAGACCCATTGCTTTCTTGCTTACATCCATTTTATTCCCACTCTGCAAAGCTAAGACATTTTTTACTAAAACTGATACTTTTACGGGCTTACTCGTTACAGCCACCTCCTTGTAATTTTAATAAAGCATAGAAAATCCAGTTTATGAGATGAATCTTTACAGTCCCACGACCAACTCCTCTCCCGGCATCAGGATACATTCAACATGGATTCAAAATGTTACAGGAACCATGAAAACTGAAAACCACAATATCTTATTCAACTACAAGATCTTATATAATAGCAAAGTCAGCTAATATCTTATCGCTCCTTAGATTACTCCTACCCCCAAACAGTTCTCTGTTGGGCATGTCAAGACCACCATAAATGCTTCTCTTGTGTTATCATCACTTAATACTACTCTTAACTATCCTCCAATGTTGCTAATTTTGTTCTCTAGTAACCACATTTCCATTCATCGCCATATAAACAAGCTCATTTCAACTACTCTATTTTCTGGACATGTTACTTTATTTTCCAAATTTTGGTCCGTAAAGCATGAGTAGTCTTATAGCTGTGCCTGCAGCAAAATATTTTCTCATCAATTTCATGGCCCAGCAGCAGTCACATAGTACAAAGTACTACACCTTTGCATCCTGCTCTAATGAATGAAAATCCTCCCTACTCACTTTCATGATAAACTATTAATCCCAAGTAACAATAAAGGTCTCTATTGGGTACCTCTTGGCACTAGTCAATAATCAATAAAACAATGAACATAAACTAGCAATTTCCCTGTATCAAAATTTTCAAAAGAGAGATCAGTTCTATCATTGCATAGCGCAAACATAAAATCCTTCGTAAACCGATCCTTTTATTGAACAATAGAATCATGCGTCCTTCGAAATAACAAAAACTGAGATGGATAGATTTTTGATAAGTTTCTCAGCACCACCAAAAACACGCAGAGAGAACCAACAGCAAGACTATTTGTGACAAAGTACAATGAGGATATTTAGTTTACTCTTGTTACCAACGCCACTTATTATTTGATTCACTTAAAAAGCTGACCCATTCATTCTAATTAGTGAACACTGAGCAGCCTTTAGTCTGCAGCAAGTTTACAATTACTTTATACTATCAATCCAAATTGTATTACATCTCTCCACAGATGTTCTATATTTTGCCATTTACTTCATAAAGCAGACTACCTCGCACAAATTATACCCTTTACCCTAACCAACACTGCAAAGCCACCCCATTTTTGCATCAATTCTACTACACATGACTAGAGCTACCTTAACATCTCCTTCGTTAATCGAAGGATCAAAAATAACTTCAATGTATGCGTTAAGTTCAGTTGGAATAAGGCCTTAGTTTCAAGGTTACATTATTAGCTGAAAACACAACATCAAAGTATTCACTTCTCCAGCAGCAATTAATGCCAAAAAAAAACATGAATCTCAAGATCATCTAGATTGAATGTAAATTCAAATAGCCCATCTTTCATCTTGGTGCATAAAGCACATTTGTCAAAGTCATTAACTTCAACTCGTGATCAGTAGCTGACACCTTCCTCTCTTGAAGCTCCCATAGTGGATAACCTTTGTTGTTCCTCGTCTTAAAGTATGTTACCGTATTTTATCTAAATAACTTTTCCATGGTGTTCCATTGTTCCTTAAAAGCTGGAGCATTTACTGAGTCGTGTACTTTATCTAAATATATTTTTCCATGTCAACATACAGCAGTGCAGAACCTTTCTACATGATCAATCCAAAAATTGTCAGAGACAAAAGACAGCATCAGTGGTGGACTTTCAAACCATGAAACAAAAGTTTATTCACGAAGAATGCTCATAGTCACTTGCTTTTATGCAACAAAATACTAGATTGATGTCAAGGAGCAAGATGGACATTAAAGAGGTTGAGCTGTGAAATTAATCCTTGACATTAGATACGGAACTATAGAAATAATAGTTTGCAAAATCATAGTTGCACCTTCAGTTCCTAATAATAGCAATTTTAGATATAGTGTTCGTTGTTTAAAATTAGTGTGTGATAACCAGTAAAAAAATATCCCAATTAACAGGCAATGTAGCTGCGTACAGGAAAACTTGAGAAAAAGGAAATGAAGTATATTCCTTCTTGCATGCTCGATTACTAATAACTGATATATGATGATATCGCAAGCACAAAGTCAAATTCCAAATTCCAAAAGAGAATTAAAAAAAAAAAGATCTCAAAGTTGAGGTAGTGAAATATCAGAAGTGAAATCTTGCTTATTAAACGACTTACTACAGTCATATATTGTTCAATTATTAGAAATTTAGTGAATTTATAATCCGTTCTTTTGTAAGATAAATAACAGCTACTTGTTAAATATAGAAAGTGTCTCCAGAAAAATTAAGACTCGAAACAACCCCGTACAGAGATGGTGTTAGAGTAATACAAGATAACAAATAACTAACTATGAAGGCCTTGGATAAGTCAAATAATTGTAGTCACAAACGTTTATAATATTCCAAACAGTAGTTAGCAACATCATATAAATCCTTCTTTGCGATTAACGTTGTTAGAGGCAGGGCATGCACAGCTATGACTAAAAACTGGCTGAGGGATAAAAAACACGAGTTAGCAACACAAATCACACATTTAAATCAGATAACAGAACACCACAAAGTTGTGAAAGTCATAGGAAGAACAAATGGCCATACATCATCTTTCTCTTTATCAGCTTCCTCTGAATCCTCTTCCGCGTCCTCCTGTCCGAACTTTTCACTCAACCACTCTTTAGCTGATGTAACAAGTGTATAGACCATTGCCATGCCAAGATTCTCACATGCCTGAAAAATATAACTATTATTAAGAAAGCATATATAAGCAAAACAAACAATACTGCATAGATGAAATAGTTAAAATGACTACAAGAACGAAGCCTTTTTCCAAACTTCCGGGGTTGGCTACCTAAGTCTGAGGACCTATTTCATCAGTTCTGTTCTATAGCCATCTTCTCGGTTACATTAGCAAATCTCCTATATTTTTAATAGCTTAATTGCATTTAAATACTATGAACTATCGAGTTTTGGCATTTTAATATCATGATTTTTTTTGGACAAGTTGCTACCGTAAACTTTATTTTCTCACTTGGATACCGTAAACTGTCATCTTTTTGCAAGTAAAGCCCCGTCCCAACATCGTGCCACACTCCTCGTTCGCGGGGATCGCGATTAAAAACATTCTCGGTATCGATTGATCGGACAGATTGAATTAAGCAATTAAGATCCTTTCCTCGTTATGGAATGGTTTCTTCGAAATCATGTCACATATTCAGCGAGTTGCGTCTCGAGGAAGCGACTGAGTCGCAAGGGACCTCTCCGCTGCTTGGTTTTCATGCCGCACTTGCTTCTTTGGTGTTGGTTTTATGAATGCGTTTTCGAAAATATTTTCGATAGATTTCATTGTTGCATCTTCGAACTTCGCATTTCATATATCGAATTCTGAAAGAAAGGAAAAGTATTGATCCTATGCTTATGCGATTGCAGGCGATCGCGTAGGCGATGCCCTATTCAATCAACGATGAGTGGCTTGACCTTTCTCTCCTTGACCCTCTTGTTCTCCAATCAATCAACGATACCGATAAAATGGAATGTTAGATGTAGATGCAAAGACACAATGTTGGAATGCTTACTTCCATAGAATTGTAAATTATAGAATTGTTGCATGTTACTTATGTATAACTGTTATAGAACTGCTATATCAAGAAACGGTTACATGCTTACTTATGTTATGCCTGCTATAGAATTGCGTTAAGCAAATATTGAATCGATAAATGAATGTTGCAACGAATATGCGAAACACACTATGAATGGTTAATGTTTTTATAAATTCTTAGATTATGCTTGAGTAACTAGTTTAGTCTTGTACGGTTATGGACAACTTGTGCACAAGGAATTTAGTTTCTCGAACGGTTGCCTAGGCCAAGGAACCGATTCGACCTAGGAGGAACGGGATAACAGTGTTGGCTTAACCGGCACGGGTGATTCGAGAACTTCCAAAAAGGACTTGCTACCTGCATTGAAAGGATCATCGTCTAACCCAACTATAGTCCAAGATGACTTGACATTGCCAGTGACCTTCACATTTATATATTGTTTTATCTAATGTTATCTGGTTGACATGGAAGAATATGGTAAGTTTTATTCAGGTGCGAATACAATGTCGTGGGTAAGATTTAACGTAGTTTTCATATGCGATGCTCTATCAATTGCTCACATGAAATTGACTATGATGGCTAGAAAGATCACTTAACTATTACATGTTTCACATAACTTCTTTAACAAATGAGATCGCGAGATTAATTAGTCATTCACCAGTACACGACAATATACTGGCCCTCATCTCTACAGGTATTGCGAACCAGGGAGGCGTACCAAGAACTTGAAGGCGACGCTTGAACCTTTTGAAGCCTTTCTCGAGTGCGAAGGCTTACTCAACTTTTGAAGATCCTGCACCAATCCAACGAAAAATGCCTCAACTTTCCCCAATTACAGGTGCAAGAAAATATTTTGGTTGTATAAAGAGGTGCAATGTATGGAACGACTATCTCATCGGCGTTCATTTTAAGTCAGTTTGTAAGCCCGCACGGCAACCCTTGTAATGTAAATGATGACCTTATCAACAAAGCAAAGTTTCTTTCTATGCAAGTGTTCAATTTATCTGCGTACTCTATTTTTCTCTGTTTATTGCCAGCTACGCAATCATCGTATTGCCATGCAGTAACCAGAAAAGAATCCAATTCATGTCGTGTTTCGGATAACTTTATGACCCTGCCTTGTGTGAATACAACTTACGCTCGCACGGCATCACGTCCGGAGGACGACTATCGATTCTACGGAATCGGGACGTGACAGTCACTAACTTACTAATATTTGTCAGTTCATTTGAAAGATTTTTATGGCTTCGTTGCAATTGTGTATAATTGAGAATTTGAGATTAAAGGCATCCAAGGAATATCTCCTCTCTTGTTTGTTGCTAAAATTGTGTCTAAAGCAAATTATTTTGTAGTTTGTACCCCCACAAGGCTGCAACTGATGATTCTGTGTAATTTTTGTGTTTTTGTGTATATTAAAACAACAATATGATGTATAATTCTAACTTTTTGAATCAAGATTTTGTATGTATAGGGCCTATATATCATGTGTGTGAAATTTTATTTTATTTTTTCTGTATGTCCAATTTTTTTGTGGAACTATGTGAACTTTTAATTTTTTATTACTTCTGGAAGCCAAACTTTGGGCTCGGCCCATAAGCAATAAAAATGTGAATTTTTTTATGTATATTGTATATAAAATTTTTGAAAATCCATAAGTCCAACTTTGGGCCCGGACCATCAACAAAAAAAAACGATCCAACCGTATAAACCGAACATATCAGTTCAGTTTCTATTGGTTTTTGCTAAATTCGACTCGGTTTGAATTTTTTTTCCTAAATATGTTTGCTCGGTTTTTGAAATTTTGGTTTAGTTGAAACCGAATAAACCGAATGCTCACCCCTACAAGCAACTTGCAAAAACTTAAAAGTTCAACGTATTTAAGTGCTCAAAAAATAACGGTAATAAATGCAGAACTTGATAGTTTGGTATATTTAAGTGTAAGTAAGCCTTTTAATAGCTCCAATCATGTTCATTTTGGTCTACCCTCTCTAGTAGCACCTTCAAATAAAATCCTATTAATGTTCTAATTTCTAACCATAACATCTAATTATCCCCTTCCCACATGTACAAAACAACTTCAACTACACGTCTAGGAGAAGATTAATCTAAAAAGGTGTTAGAAAGTCATATGAGAAGATTTGAGGCATATAGATTAAGCTGATAATTTTCATAATTTCGCATACAGAGAGGCGACAACACCCACCTTAGTCTTATCTTCTAGGATTTCATTCAAGAAATACATATTTAGAAGTGGTTATTAGCATGATATCAAATGTAGCAAAACCAAAGAATTTTTCTAGTCAGTATATGCTAGGTGAACATTACAAGATTATAGTCACAAAAGATATTTATAAAAGGAGCGCCGTGTACACTATCCATATCTGCCAGCAGGATAGCCCAATCAAAACCAAGAATTACCCTCAGCACTCTGGAATAAAAAACGAGAGTAAACAGGCAATGGCTCTTGTGGAAAATTAATATAAGTTGAGGCAGCAGGAGATGATGCTTGGTATCAAATTACTCCATGGAGGAAGATTTCTAGTAATGACATAGTCTCACTGGTAGGTTCTTATGATGCTCTTGTGCTCTCAGTTACAATGATGGAAGGAAGGACAAAACAGAGTTTTCAGCTAATCAACTCTTTATTAGTGAAGTTCTCTAGTCACCAAATAAAAGCAGACTATTTTCTAAAAACAAAAAGGTTGCATAGTAAAGAACAAAAGTTCATCAAAAAATTCACCTCTTGCTCAAGCTTTTCTTTCAGCATTTTAACATCATCATTCTTCACTCCTCGTACACTGTACACGATATCTTTTTAAGGCCAGGGGAAAGATGAACACCAACTACCACTAGCAGAAATCACATTTAAGATGCTTACCTGCATAAGAATACAGAAGAAAACAAATAAGCAAGCTGAAAAGTCTTCATTACGAAAACTACTCATAACTTTTTTGCAGAAAACTATCCTACACCAGATTGACCAATAATATTTACCACCAGAATACATGGTACGACAAGATTGTGCATTCAAAAATAGTAGGGAGAGAATTAAAGCCATAGAAGGTATACAATATGGTTGATATTGGAAACATGAAGGTAGCATGGTATAGGAAAAAGTGATTTGGTATTGCACTCTAAAACGTTGTTGGAAGTTGGAGGTAGTTTTCCATAAACCTGTAAAGAAACTACTCGGGATATAGCATAGGTGAATATTCGGACTCATCTAGATATAATACAGTGCTTGTGTGTGTGTGCATGTATGTGTATTTATAGATAGAAGGGATTTGTTATTGTAGTTTATATATACATACAGCTATGCTAGTAAAAGAAGCTGACAGTGACAATAAGAAGTTAGTCAATAGGAAGACAAGGATTCAAATAGTTGACCCCAACATTTTTGGATAATGGCTTTGTTGTTGTATATACATACATACACTGAATCAATGATGCTAGTAAAAGGAGCTACCAGTGAGAATAAGAAGTTAGTCAATATAGGAATCTAGTGTATAAGCAAAACTGCAACTGAGATACTTCTGTATTTCAGCCTGTAAGGAAATTGGATAAGGGTGAAATGCCCAACCTTTTGACATTCAGAAGCGGAGGTTCATCCGGGTATTTATCTGTGTGAGAGAATATCAGAGCCAATTCAACTGCAAAAAAAGTAAAAATTGACAATGAGTGAAAGAGCCAAATAGAAATAAGACTTTTTGCAATATACTTGACAAGAATAAATCAATAACCTGGATTATAATTTGACTCATCCAGATCATCGTCCTGCACAGCAGATAAAAGAAACTCAATATGTGTTACAAAATCTGAACTACAGCCTTCAAACTTAACCAACATAAGCACTTATTGAATGTAAATCGCTAACAGAATGCAATTACTGACATTCAGTTTTATAACTGAAAACTGAAGATGAGAGTCATATTTGCCTTTACTTCCAATGCATGCATATTCTGAAGAAGATGAGAGAGTATATGTGGAGAACTTTAATTCATCCAATTACAAGGCTGCAAGAGCACAATAAAAAAAAATGTTCGGAGCATGTCATATGCAGATAAAAGAAACTCAATATGTGTTACAAAATCTAAACTACAGCCTTTCAAACTTAACCAGCATAAGCACTTATTGAATGTAAATCGCTAACAGAATGCAATTACTGACATTCAGTTTTATAACTAAAAACTGAAGCTGAGAGTCATATTTGCCTTTACTTCCAATGCATGCATATTTTGAAGAAGATGAAAGAGTATATGTGGAGAACTTTAATTCATCCAATTACAAGGGTGCAAGAGCACAATATAAAAAATGTTCGGAGCATGTCATATGCAGAACTGCAGATGGACACTCAAAACAGCTGTGGCCCATACAGTTCAACTTGGTGATTGAAATAATGATATAGCTGATATTTAAGTAAACTAATCCTAACACATTGATTTTGTTGATTAGCCTTCAATCACTCTTCGACGAATAAGTGGAACCAAAACCATAATTTTGTTCGCTGTTATGACTCGAGATCTATGTTACTCGGACTAGAACACAACAGGATACAGACAATGATTTGACGACTGTCCCAATTTTGCTCTCCTCTAGGCATTTGACAAGGACAAAACACCAATGTTAGTGTTTGTGTTCCTAGTAACACAAAGGATAGCTACTGAAGTTTCATCACTTTTGAGCCTAGTTGATGATTTATTAATAGACTTTGACTGCTGTAGAAACAACACAAGAACATGATTCCAGTATCTAAAGCTAGATATACATATACATGCCTTTGGATATTTGAACGAGAAAAGATTATCAATAAGCAACATTTGGGAAAACTATACTTTTGGTCACTGAATGTTTGTCTGACCAAAGTTTTAGTCACCCAAAGATATTTTCCAAAAGTTTAGTCACTGAATGTTTGGTCTTCCAAAAAAATGGTCACTATGTTAAATTGTTGTTTGTTTTATTAACAAATTTTGTTGACATGGCATGTTATGTGACATGTCAGTCGTTAAGTATGACGTGGCACATCTACCTGGGCTATTTTTGGATTTTATTTTGTAAAAAAATTCGTTTGGGTATTAAGTTATGTGCCATGTTTCAATGTTTATGACATGGTATTTCATTTTTTATTTTTTTTAAAGAAACTTAATATACAACGAATTTTTTGAAAAATAAAACACAAAAATAGCCCACGTGAATGTGCCACGTCATACTTAACGACTGACATGGAACATGACATGCCATGTCAACAAAAAATGTTAATAAAACAAACAATAATTTAACAGAGTGACCATTTTTTTGGACGACCAAACATTCAGTGACTAAATTTTTGGAAAATATCTTTTAGTGACTAAAACTTGGGTCAGACAAACATTCAGTGACCAAAAGTATAGTTTTTCCAGCAACATTTGATATCTTTATATCCAAATGTCTTATAAAGATAAAAATGTGCATGTATATGCATCTGTGGGTATGTGGTGTTGGCAGCACCAAAGATTCTAAGTATTGGTATCCTATATCGTGATAGCATCCGGTGCCAGAAATACCCGCATTCTGTTTTGGAAAAAAAATTCTCTATACCATGTGCATTGCGTGTGTGTCTATACGTGTGGGATCACCCACTCCACCTCCCTCTCCCTCTCCCTCTCCCTCTCCCTCTCCCACCTCGTCCGGCATCGCGGTCGCAGGTGACTTAGCGAGACCAGTGAAGAAGCCACGCGAGCGGCACTGCCTCGGTGCGTCCGTCAGTCGCAATAGACACCAGCCACGAACGGCGGTGCGACCGGAGCTCGTGATCATTGAAGCGCCTGTGCCAGAGTACCGTCGACGAGGCAACGACGTCGGCGTCCGATCAAAATACGGGAGAAGAAAACTTTGAACCGCCGGAGATCGACGACACCATCGGAGTCCTCCTCCCCGCCAAACCCTCCTCCTCTTCATCATCATCCCAACCTTCTTCGGCTCCGGCAACATCCCACGATGTTGATCGGAGTAGCCGCCAAACCGGCCCACCTCAGTCGTCCAGTGCCGGATCCAGTCCGCAGGACCCTCCTGACGCTCGCGCCTCCTCCGGGTCGTCTATTGTTGGGGACACAGAATGGACACGGACAGAATTTTTGTTGGACACAGAATCGACAAGGACAGAATAAATGAACACAGTTTAAAAAATAAATTCTGAAAATATTTTGCCACACATAAATTTAACTTTTTTTTCCAGAAAACTATTTTTCTGATAAAAGTAACCAAATGCAAACTCAGAATCTCCAACTTTATAATATCTTGTCTGAAAACTGTTTCCAGGAAGACATTTCAGAAATATATCCAAAGGACCCTTAGCTTCTTATTAGAAAATCTATCTTTCTTTTTTACTTTTAGTAATTGAAATCCAAATCTTAAATCCCCTCTTTCATTGCCTGCCCTTCATAAATTCTCTATATTTAACACCTTGTGTTACATTGGGTACTTTGGTTCCACTTCCCTATTAAAGTGTTCTTTAACTCTAAAAATTCATATCTTCCTTGCATATTGCAAACAAATGTCTTTAAGGGTAAAAGAAAAAAGCACCGTCGGAAGAAGACAAAAGGACAGGAGAAAGTACACTCAATCTTTCGTTAATGGTTATAGGTTTTTTTTTTAAATTTATCATTATTTTACTTGAATAAAATTATTATACATCCGCTTAAGCCAAATTTTTAGCATAGAAAGTCGAATTATATTCTTTATTCGATACAACCCCTGTTTTTTTTAGGATCTATTGTGATAGTGAGAAAGACTTCTATACATCCGACCAAATCCCTTAATAATCTCATACCTAATAACCATGATAGCAATAATTATATTACAGCTTTTGTATGATCTCCGAGTGAAATTTTATTTGGTTCTTTAGATTATATGTTCACTTGGAACCCTATTTCACGGGTGATAAAAAGTTGATTGTTCATTCTTGTCATGTTTTCAATACGATTTGTAGATGATGAAGGTTATATTAGTTTTATTTATTCTTTGAAATCTCACCTTCTTGGAGGATGAACTTAGTATCACATTTGTGATGAATTCTTATATCAATTATTTTTTCAGTGCATAACATGATGTGATATGAATTTATTAACTTTCGGCCCCAGCTAGTTGAACCTTCAGGATATATATATATATATATATATATATATATATATATATATATATATATATATATATATATATATAGTGTGTGTGTGTGCAAACTTTCAAGGCTACATGGTATTATGATGCAACTAAATCCACGTGCTGTAGACAAAAATAATAACATACGGCATCATTTTCCATCACTATTTGCTTATGTCAATGATTAGTATTAACTTTTAAGCATAGTCACAATATTTGCGACTTATTCAAAATAGCTGCAAATAATTCACAAACAATCATCTTGCCGAATATGATCAATTTATCCGAATATGATCACAACATAGAGAATTGAACCCCCAGCGTCACCATAGCAATATAGCCAAGTTCATAAATTTTCATCTATTAAATACCCCCCCCCCCACCCCAAACATGTATCATCCCACTGCTGCCTTCATCACATCTGGGTCGAGTCTGAGTTCGGATGAATAATATCCAGAGAAACAAAAAAACATGTGGTCACAGAAAGACTAAAAATTGGGGCTCAACATCTGAGGCCTAGATGACAGCTCAGGATCCAAAAGTGATCCGTATCATTCAAGATGCAACAAACCCAAGGTTGAACAAAATATTGTCAGAAGTTTTTACGTGAAAGGTGATGCAGTCCAAACAATCTGATTTTGAATAAGGCCAACACCATAAACGTAGAGATTATGCAACCTATGATAGTAAAGTGCCAAAAATAAAACTAGACAATATTCTTGGATGACTTAAAGTGAAAATTTAAAATACTCAAGCAGACGAATATCCCATGTCAAGGGGGGTGCAAGGCCTACTTGTATAGTCCTCTACTTAAGACATTTCACACTTCTAGGTGAACAAAATGAAAGTTTGATTCGCCCCCAAAATCCATTAAGCCTTTAACCTATACAGGTATGCACCAACTGCAGGCATCTTCTCAGTCTTCCCTTGTACATGGCTCTACTCTCTACAAGATTTATTTACGGAACAGAAAATGGCTTGATTCACTAAAGTATGATTTATCGTAAATTAGGAAAATGAGAATCAAATGACTGTTTACATCTTAACCTGATCTTATGTTTCTTAAAAAAAACTAAGTGAATGTATTTAAGGTCCTGAAAGATGTATGCGCTATCCAAATTTCATATAGATAATAATTACCTCTAACGTGGATGATCATTTCCTCTCCTGCTGTAACAAGAGTAAAGTAAACTACATACAATGAATGATAAATGCTCATTATTGTAGCACATTTCACAACCAACTATCTTCCAAAGGTGTCATCAATGAACAATAAATAATTACATTACCATCCGTCGAGCCATTTGACCTATGGGACATGTGGAACCTAAGAACAAGCAGATATTAACATGTTCAAATGACAAGGATGAAATTGGAGTGATGTTTGAGGGTCAATAACATTAATATAATAATATGATACATTAAGAAAGAAAATTTTCCGATAAAAGTTACTTTCACCTAAATTTTTTTTCTTTTCTTTTTTTAGTTTCCTTCTTCTATTGGAGAAATCTAAGTTCTGCTTTGAAATCAACAAGACAAATCATGTCAGATTTATAGTTGATATGATATTCGTCTTTGATTCTAGGCCAGTGCAAGAAGCTTGTGTCATTGCTCACCGATGGAAGGATGGATATATTTTTGGGCCTTGCTGCCGCACCAACAGTTTTTTTACATGACAGTGTCAGTTAGCCTTTTCTCGAACTTTTTTTTTCTCTCTTTTTGGAAGTTAAAAGTCTTGTAATTGGGAACTTCCATTGAAACTTACAAGCCGTATCTTATAGTAAACGGTATAATAATTCATTGCAACTACTAATAAAATATTTTATGTTAAGTTGGACACCCATCTTGATTCAGAAAAGAAAAATAGACAAATAACAATTAAAAGTTTGAAACGATATCCATCTATTGACTACATCGTTATTGCTGCAAAGATTAAAAGTGATATTGTGATAATACAAGTGCAACTTTAATATGGTTTTCAAGTAGCTCAAGGTTGTTATAGCTGACCCTAGTCAAAAGGGATAAGCAAGTTAACCATCTAGACTACTAAGATTATGAGGAAAAAAAAAACAAAATGCAACAAATGTCGTGTCTATGCGGCGTTGTGTTGGACATATCTATTGGACACCGGCAAAGACACCAAAATCCACTAGGTCAAGGTGATCTAAATGGCAGTCGAGGAGGCCGTCTAGGCTGCGCCTAGGCACTAAGCGGTCGCTCTCCGTAACACTTTTACTGTTGGAGGTGGAGTAAGCGACCAACGAAGGTTTGGTGGCGTAGGCGTGCGCCTAGGCTGAGCAATACCTGACTAGATGTTTTGGTGAAACAGTTTTGCAAGCATACAAGACTGGAACTTCATAAATATTTGTTCTACAACTTAGTTATACATAAAACGCCCTTAAAATATGCATATTATGCACACACAAAAAAGTAGTAAAATAGTAAAAATGTCCAAAATGTATCAAGCTCCTAGGTGGTAGGCGGACCCTCTCCGCCGCACACCCGCCTACCGCCGTTTAGAACCTTAAGTCTGTGGGTCGTTAATGTCGTCCTGTCCTGTCCGATTCGCATCGTGTCGCAATCACGCCCGTGCAGCATTGTGCAGCGATAAAGTTGTAGGGTTTATGAATCAATTAACCTAAAATCAAGCAAAGAATCCTACTTTCTCCGAAATTGATCTCACCTGTGGAATGAGAACGATCTGGAAGCAGCGATTCTTCGTGCCTAGTCCGCTCTCGCTGTAGTCGATCTCTGCCGCACAGAATCAAAGCAAAGTGGGACAAACTACCGAAGGAAAACTGCTATAGATAGAAACCGAAATCGAAGAAAAAATACCTTTGAAATCATCCATCAGAATTGCTTCCAGTGCTTCGATCTCCATCTCCTGCTCCTGCGCGTAATCTGTGGAGAAAATTGTAACAAGGATCAATCGACTACAGCGACTGGAGAGAAATATTGGAATTTTAGGGTTAGTTCGAGAGAGAGATCACCTGTCATTGTCGCTGGAATTCTAGGGTTTCCGTTCGATTCCTAGGGTTTTCTTTCTTTCTTCTTCTACTTTCTTAGGGTTCTAGAGTTCTTCTGGATTAATTTAGACAATTGACAAAGGCACTGCACCTATCAAAAAGTGAAGTGTCTTTTATAACAATGACTGTCCAAATTTTTGACAGTCCTACATACAGTAAGAACTGCCAGAAAAATGGACAGTCCTTTTGTTTCACATGCTGAGACTTAGGACTGCCAAGTTTTCTGGCAGTCCATTCAGTTTGCAGGACTGTCCGAAAATTGGGCAGTCCTTGTTATAAAAAAAGTGAAATTTTTTATCAGGGGCTAGCCCTAATCCCTGATCAAAAGGTGCAGTGCCTTTATCAATTGCCTTAATTTAGGGGTGTGGGCGGGGTGGGGGAATAACGAGGCTGCGAAAAGATTTCTTCTTTTTACAACCTAAGACCATCTCCAATGGAGTAAAACTTTGATACCGAAGGGGGTATCAAAGTTTTGATACCCCCTATGTATGACAAGTGGGACCCCCTCAATATTTATGTATATATATATGTTTACACATTTTACGAAGAGGGAGGGGGCCCACATGTCATACATAGGGGGTATCAAAACTTTGATACCCCCTTCGGTATCAAAGTTTTCTCTCCAATGGGGGTTTCTATCTTTCCTATTTCTATGGAAAAATCTATTTTAGAAAAAATTTCTTCCAATGGTGATTTATATCACCATTTTTATCCTAGGTGGCAATAATATAGGATAGAAACTTTCTAGAAGGGTTTCTAGTTTTCTACATGTAGAAACTCTCATAAAAATTCTCCTATCTCTCATGACAATTATTATTGGGTCCCACACTATTAAATTGGCCCTTTTACTATGTGACACATAGGATAGAAATGGAGAACCATTGGAGAGTATTTTTGTATGTCTACAATTTTTATGTAGAAACTCTTCCAACTAGGATAGAAATCTCCTTAAAGTACAATACCAAGTAGGATAAGAACTCAATTTTAGAAATCACCATTGGAGATGGTCTAATGGATTTTCTACTTCCTACAAAGTAAATCAGTTTCTTGTTGTTGTTTTTTTAAATTTATAATTTTTTCCAATATTTATTTTTCGGCTTAAAAATGCCAATAAATTTGGAAGAAAAAGTGAATCATTTTTTCCTTCTTCTTCAACTATATAATGAGGCTTCAAAACGGCTCAAAAGTGAACGTCTAAGCCGTATGTATATCATGGTCCATTTTATTTTATTTTATTTTTAAATAATATAAAAAAAAATTAACAAATAATTAAATTTGGTATATATATTCAACATGGAGAATCAAACTCAACAAAATAAGAATAATACCTTAAACCTTAACCACATGAGTTAGAAGAAATATTATATTATAATTGAATAATAGTCTTATTATACGTTATTACACGTGCAGAGCACGTGTATTTAGTAGTTTTTATATGGATTGAACCATCTTTTCTCATGATTTTCTTTCTATTAACTTTCATTTCCTCGTCAGTTCTTTTTGGCACCAAAACATAGTAAATGAATTATTTGTCTTCTTCAGTCCCATGATTCTGTGAACCAGACGAGGCCAAAGAATTTGTGTTCAAGATTGATAATTCATTTAGGGACATTTACGTTTTCAAACACTTGCAAACATATATAAAACTTGACTGCAATATAGATTAGTCCCAAAGAATTTGTGTTCATTGCAACGGTCTAAACATATATTTGTTGTGTTTATATTCTAAATACTTTTTTATGCTTGTTAATTCTTAATTGTTTTTTTTTTCCAACAATCAAAACAATTTTTATTTTTTTCCTCCTAAATCCAATTCAATATCTCTAATTTTCCACCATCTTATGCGACTCGTCCAATGTTAAAAATCTCAATTAAAACATATTCATAAAGTTGCACTACTAGTACTAGCGATTCTCTCTCTCACACACACAATTGTCGATAATGTTTTATATTGTCATCTTTTAACAATAATTGGCCACCCATTAATATTCTCTCTTCCAAGTGTCAAAATCCTCGTCCATCGACATATGAAGATGTAAATTAAAAAAAAAAAAATTACCCATCATTCATAGTTTATTAATAATTTAGAGCATTTATTTATTTCGTGAACCCACTAATTAATGACAAACAAATTTTGCTAAGCACGTAAAAAATTTGAATATTATGTTTATCTCAATTTACGATCATTTATTTATATTGTTGTGGGTTTTCTAATTGTATTGATATTTTTATTGCATACATTTGTCTTTTTTTTTTTAAATGACGCATTATATAGTATTCCAGAGGCTTTGTCACCCGACAATGTAGAATTAAATTTAGTATACTTGTTCACACTTTATTGCAAAGGTTTTTTCTAAGGACACCACTAATTTTACTTGGGGGTAGCCCAAAAATATTTGCAAATATTACAAGTTTGCCATCAATTTTTTTTTACTTGGGGACAGTCCAACATTAGGTATAAAAGACAACTTTTCTAATTTTTCTCTCTCCCTCCCTCAACTCTTTTCCTCTCTCCCTCAACTCTTTTCTTCTCTTCCTCTACTTTTTTCTTTTCTCCCAACATTTCTAGTTCATAGAATTAAATCCTAGTCCAAAAAAAAATTCAAATTTTCTTCCTTTCTTTTCGAGAATTATCTCCAAAAAAAATCTCCTATCTCAATCATGTTTGGTACAAATTTTTTTCCAAATTTGTCTAAGATCAGCTACCAAAAAAAATTCCACTCATACTCAAAATCAGAAAACATAAACATAAATATTAGGTTTAGAATCACTTTAGGGTTCATGAATGAATTTATCGAACATGATCTCACATATTTCTTGAAACCTTAACCCTAAAACACGACAAATCGTTGTGGCCGTTCGGCTGTTACAGTCGTGGCTTACAACATTAGGACTGCCAGGGTTGTGGCAGTCTTAATGTAAAGTAGGACTGCTAAACTTTCTGCAGTCCTACATTAAGTTAGGACTGCCAGGGTGTTGGCAGTCCTGTATAAAAGAAAATGCTTGCGTTTGCTAAAAAGGTTTGCTAAATCAGAAAGTTTGCTAAAAAGTTTCCTAACTTAAAATGATTGCTAAAAAGTTTGCTAAATCAGAAAGTTTGGACCAGAACAAACGTTGAACAGAAGAAAACTGCTGAAAAGTTTGCTAAAAAGTATAACAGAACTGTCTTGCTGGGGTGGGGTGATGCAACAAACCTTGGACAAGCAATCGAACGCTGATGTAAAAGCTCGAACAAGCTGACTGTTAGAGATGAATCTCTCTTTTCTTTTCAGTCTCCAAGTTTTTTCTCCTCTATCGAGGAGTGTTGGTGCTCTCCTTGTATAGGAGAGACACTGGTGGGTTACAAAAGTGACATGAGTTTTGTAAATAGGACTGCCAGGACCCTGGCAGTTCTAATGAAACTTAAGTAGGACTGCCAGGGTGCTGGCAGTCCTATTTGAAACACCCTGTGATAGAGAGTTTTATACAGGACTGTCAAAACCATAGCAGTCCAAAACTATTGTAGGACTGCCAGGGTGCTAGCAGTCCTACCTGGCAGTCCAAAGAATTACCTGGCAGGATTCCATCTTCAATGCTGTAATGGAGGGAGCTGTGGATGCTTTGTAACCATCTTTACTATGTTATCTTTGGGTGCCCCTAACTCCTTTGACAGAAACGAAAAGCGAGAGGTCCACCTACTGTCAATCCTCTGGACCAAAATTTGGGGGCTCAGTTGTACAACTTTACTGACATCACTTCGCTTAATACCAACTTCCTCTACTAAATACCGGATTGTGGGCTTTAAAGAATGCTCAACACTATAAGAAAAAATGATGAAGCAGCACTTATTATATGCCCTATTCGGAAATCTGGAACTCCTATGTCAATCAAGAAAGCGACATGTGACTTCATATTATTTTCTACATGTGTACTTCAAAATCTGAGGCTGTCTAACAAGGATCCTTTTGATGTCCCGGGGTTTGACCCCAACACTCAACAAATACTCCAATCTTTCTTGGCATACCCCAAGTTTATATGTGGCCCTAATGGTTAGTCGGTCTTATGATTCCTTTTCTTGGTTGAATTACTTATGCTGGTTATCCCTATCTTTGCCTGAGTACTCGATCAACCATTGGATTGCAATTGCTAACTGTCATACGTGAGACTTCGATAATGGTATGCCTTTTCCACATTTCAATAGTATTGTCATGTAGGTTAGATTTTGGTAGTTGCTGGCATATTATGAGTCAATAATCTTATTAGCAAGAACTTGTATTGTAGCTCAGGGAAGGCAATAGATGCATTGGAATGCATTAACATTTGCCATAATGAAGAATAATCAAAATAATGTGACAGAATGTTTACACAATACAAACCTTCATAAACAGAACAAATTATAAATCTTATGAATATAGAAGCAACATTTCCTATCAAGAGAGCAAGTTTGCACTACTAAAAGAAACCCAACAAACAATTAACATCATTCCTTCTTGAAACCAATAATGTATCATTGCTCAAAGCATATATGGCCATCTTGCTCTCTTAAACTTTGTCGGAAATGCACCATCAGGAGTTGGAACCGTCACGTGATAGTAGTCGGCCAATAGTCACGTCGTCATCGGAAAGTCTGAGGACTAGGAGGAGCTCGTTGCTTCGACCGAGCAGGGGGAGCCGATAGCTGCGTCCGAGACAATGTATAATTAAATTTAGTATACTTGTTCACACTTTATTGCAAAGTACTAACTATTTTTTATTTTTGTTTTATGAATAGATGCCAGTGAACTGCTATACATAAAAAGGGAAAAAAAAAACTTATTTGTCCTGCGGTCTTTGCCGGCAAATCGTGACCGTGGGCCACGACGCACGTGTTAGCATTCCATCGTCCCTCCAATTTGTTTGGACCCGCCATCGAATGACCTGCCAATTGGGCGCTGATACGTGACAGACGGTCCAAAAGTAGAGCTATCCCGTGGTCTACATAGCACTGCCATATAAACAAACAGTAGTAAAGTTGTACAATAAGTTAAAAATTTGAGATTACGTCCAATTATCTCTTTAAACTAAACAAATATTAATATTGTTTTATTTATACGGATAACAACAAATAAGTGACTGTCCATATATATATAAATTTTTTATTTTGAGATGCCTGGTGTTAAATACGGGACTTTATGTACGTTGTATTGCATGTTTTTGGGTTCATTTTTTTTCAACTTCCACAATTTTTTTATGGGTTATTTTGTATATGGGTACCAAGTTTTTGATATAATTAGACTTTGGGTACTGGGTTTGTCCGTTTTAGACTTTGGGTACTGTAACTTTTTAGTGACACATTTTAGTGACGAACATTCGTCGTTAAAAGTCTTATTTCGTCACTGAAAGTCCACTTTTGTCACTAAAATATGTCACTAAAAAAATTCGAGTACCCAAACTCTAAAACGGACAAATTCAGTACCCAAAGTCTAATTATATTAAAAACTTGGTACCCGGATACAAAATAACCCTTTTTTTATAGATTGAAGAAATAATGCACTTTCGTATCTCGATCCACTCATATTCCGTCTTCATAACAGTCCATATTTAAATTCACATAAATCCAATTATTTTTTTAAGTCCAGTAGCTACTCAGCTATAAAATATTTAAATTCACATAAATCCTCCGCGTCTCTCTTTCTCTCTCCTCCGATCAAGGTTTTCTTCTGTTTTCCTCATCAACGAACAACCCCCCTCTCTCTCTCTCTCTAAGAAATCATCATCAATCACATTCCTCTTCGGCTTCAAGAAACCCTAATCTTCCCGCTCTGTAAAGAAAGGAGAAAAGATCCCGACGGATGCTTCCGGAGACTAAGAGCTTCCGCGCGTGAGAGATTTTTGGTCGGTTCTGGCTTCCGAATGGGGAGTTGTAACCAAGAGATCGACGCGTCGGCCGGGACTCTGGTCTGGGTCCGCCGGCAGAACGGCTCCTGGTGGCCCGGCCGGGTTGTCGGTCTGGACGAGCTCCCGGCGAGTTTGACCAAGCTTCCGGGAGCCAGGACTCCGATCAGACTTCTCGGAAGAGAGGATGGGAGTATGTGAGTCTCTTTTTTTTTTCCCCTCCGTTAAAAAATAGTTTCTTTCTAGATCTTTGGCTCTGCAGATGATCTTTTATGTTGAATTTCCAATTAAAAAGTATATGCTACCGGGAAAAAGAAGACATATTGTTCATACATTCACTTCATGCTAGTACTCACAAAAAGAACGTATGGTTGTTGCTTCCGAATTTACACCGACACGAATATGATACAATGCAGTATTTTGGAGTCTGTCCTGTGTCCAATTCATGCCCAACACGACACCATACATATTTGATGTGCTTCCTAGATTCCAATTCATCTATTTGTTGTAACAAATGCATGCAAGAAGAGAGAATTTTAGGTTTTTTTTGAACTGGGTTTCTTAAGCTTGTGATTTCAGAGGGGGAAAATGTGGTTAGAGAATGCATGTATGCAGGATTTGACTCTTCATAATGCGCGCACATTGAATCATTGGGTTTGTGTGGTGCAACTCAATGAGAATGCTGAGATGGATGAATCAGGATTCAGGGCACGGTGAAAGATGCCTACAATAAAAAATAAAGATGGAAAATTCTTAAGATGTTAATGGGCAGCTAGGAATGAGGGGATAATCTTGCTGTTTGAACATGGACCGAGACTAGAGCAAGCGAGAGCTGGATGGAGGAAAAAGGATCTATGCAAGGTTCTAAACGGCGGTGGGCGGGTGTGCGACGGAGAGAGTCCGTCTAGGCGCCACCTATGCAGTTGATACATTTTGGACAATTTTTTACTATTTTATCACTTTTTTTTTTGCATAATATGCATATTTTAAAGGTGTTCCATGCATAACTAAGTTGTAGAACAAAGATTTATAAAGTTTTAGTTTTCTAATAGTGAACCATAGGTCCATAATGCTTGCAAAATCATTTGGCCAAAATATCTTGTTAGGTATTGCTCCGCCTAGGCGTCCGCCTACGCCGCCTCACCTCAGCCTACGCCGTCAAACCTCCGTTGGCCGCCTACTTCGCGGTGTGGAGAGAGGCTGCCTCAACCACCTACCGCCTAGACGTCCGTCTCAACCGCCATTTAGAACACTGAATTTATGTACCCGAGCCCATCAGATTGTTATAAAATAGAATGTTGATTTTTTTTAATGTTTGATGCTATATTAATAACCAATAGAAAGAACTTTGGATTAAGTTATCATCGACGTAGGAAATTAGGGACTTTAGTGTGCCTATTGCCACGGCCTCAACTTTTTTCCCCCTCTTTTGTTACTTATGAATTATCTTTTTTAGAGAATGCTTTATGGATTGTTAGAGAATGCGTATGTCTATTGTTGACGAGGTTTCCCATTATGTTGATTATGCATATTTAATCCTATCTATAATTCTTCATCTCATGAATGTTGCTCCTTCCCCATATACTCTCTCTAGTGTCTAGTGAAACCCAAAATAAGTTCTCCTCCTCCACCAGATATAGGGTTTGTCTACATTGCCTTCCAGTGTCTAGATATTTCAACAAAGCAAGAACCAATGGAAGAAGTTCCAGCGCAAGCGTAGTTTCTATCACTTTGAAGCATTGTAGTATAGGACATTCACGTATATATGAAAAGAAGTTCACGCCTTCGTAGTCAGGGCCGGCCCTGGCCCAGGGCAGGCATGTCGACCGTCCAGGGCCCACTGATCCGGAGGGCCCAAAAAAATCAGTTCAAATATAAACATATTAATATTTTTGTATCTAAAATAGACCTAGTATGTTTCATGGGCCTCACTTAACACAACGATTATGGTGTAGTGGTTGCTATGTTATGCTTGCATATATGATATCCTTATCAATTCTTGGTGATGATAGTTTTTTTTAATTTACTTTGATTTATTTATTTTTATTTAATTTTTTTAATTAATTTTTTTACATTATGTATGGGGGCCCCATTTTGGAAGTTTGCATCAGCCCCCCATGAGCTCACGGCCGGCCCTATGGACAACATATACCCATTGCTGGTATCTGTATGCACTTCAAGCTAAGGCTCTGTGTGGATGAATAGAGTAAGGGAAATAAAGGTCAAAGACACCACAATATATGGTTAACCCAACAGATATCCATCGGTGCAACATGCTTACAGGGCACAGAGGCCATAATATATGGTGTCGTAATCATGTCTATGCAAAATAGCTTATAGGAATTGTTGCAGTGTTCTTGTTTCATTCAATTAGATTTGGCAATTGGCAAAAAGAGAATGGAGATTTTTACAGTTTGTGCAATAATTATATTAATCATGAACTCCACCAAGCTACAACAAAATGATGCCCCTTCGTTCGACAAATTAGGCAGAGATTTTACCATACCCTGTAAAATCAACCACGGCATCATATTGGTAACAACTAACGTGTATTTTTTTTTTCCACAGTTGCTAATTTGTCAATTGAATGATACAAATCGAAGTATATATTTGTAGCAATTTCCTTCAATATTTAAAACTGAATGCAAGTTCAAGAACTTGGTGTAGGACCTGTTTGTGATATCTTATGATCTTGAAAGATATTGCCCACAATTGACAGACCAACTCCAGCTAGTAAGTTGGCTTTGACCAATTTTTTTCCATGATACTTAGTCCAAAAAGATTAGCCATCCAATTGTAAGAGATTACTGGTGTTTAAGACCAAGTGTACTGGATCAAGCTCAAAGCAGGCTGATCATCTGAACAACTTTGTTCTTCCCGTTTAATAACTTGCAGTGTTGAGTTGTGCTGGATGAATTTATCAACTTCAACAGAAAGAGATTTCTTGTTTATAACTTACAATTAATTAATTTATTTATTATTTCATGAGCTATGCAATACTGCTTACTTAGAAGTGAAAGAACTTTGTAAACGTTGGGATCTGTCTTCTACTTTTAGCTTTATTATATTTATGTGGCCAGAGCATAACAGAGAAGGAAAATTGATAGGTTCTGCTGAACATTATGTGAATTTAATCAAAATGGTGTGTGGGCATAATATAGTATTTTCATGAGAAGGCATGGTGAAATTCACTGCTCATGTATCTTGCAAAACGTACAAGTCGTCTTCAACGTGTCACTGTAGCACATGAGCATTAAGTGTAGTTAGAGTAAGCCAGCCAGCCAGCCTTCAATAAATTATACTACTTTGGCACTATCTAAATTCCAGTCATCATACACGACTCCTTGAAACTTACGATGGTTAAATCTGCCTATTAGAGTCGGTCCTTGTCATATCTTTGACTTTGGATCCTGGATATTAATCGAATAAAAGTTTACATTCAGTTTTGTTACATGCACGACTGGTTTCACCCCTTGTCTTTAATCTCTTCATGGAAGGAAAACATACACTCCATCTCCGGAAAGTAAAGATTCAGGTTTCAGATGGTCTTCGTGCAGTGCAGATTGGGTGTGAGCCAGGGGGAACTTTTGGATGTTGTTGTCAGTTTACTCTTTTCTTGCTCTGGTGTTTAAGACCAAATGTACTGGATCAAGCTCAAATCAGGCTGATCATCTGAACAACTTTGTTCTTCCCGTTTAATAACTTGCAGTGTTGAGTTGTGCTGGATGAATTTATCAACTTCAACAGGAAGAGATTTCTTGTTTATAACTTACAATTCATTTATTTATTTATTATGTCATGAGCTATGCAATACTGCTTACTTAGAAGTGAAAGAACTTTGTAAACGTTGGGATATGTCTTCTACTTTTAGCTTTATTATATTTATGTGGCCAGAGCATAACAGAGAAGGAAAATTGATAGGTTCTGCTGAACATTATGTGAATTTAATCAAAATGGTGTGTGGGCATAATAATAATATTTTCATGAGAAGGCATGGTGAAATTCACTGCTCATGTATCTTGCAAAACGTACAAGTCGTCTTCAATGTGTCACTGTAGCACATGAGCATTAAGTGTAGTTAGAGTAAGCCAGCCAGCCAGCCTTCAATAAATTATACTACTTTGGCACTATCTAAATTCCAGTCATCATACACGACTCCTTGAAACTTACGATGGTTAAATCTGCCTATTAGAGTCGGTCCTTGTCATATCTTTGACTTTGGATCCTGGATATTAATCGAATAAAAGTTTACATTCAGTTTTGTTACATGCACGACTGGTTTCACCCCTTGTCTTTAATCTCTTCATGGAAGGAAAACATACACTCCATCTCCGGAAAGTAAAGATTCAGGTTTCAGATGGTCTTCGTGCAGTGCAGATTGGGTGTGAGCCAGGGGGGAACTTTTGGATGTTGTTGTCAGTTTACTCTTTTCTTGCTCTGGGCTTTAATGTAAATTTTTGAAACAAAACTTTCATATTTTCACAACTCTACTTGCGTTTTTCCTGCCTCAGCTCTGGAATACCTTTAGAAGTTGCTGGCACTTTACCATTTTCTTGCTCTGCAGTTTAATTTGAACTTTCAAAATACAACATACATAGTTTCACATCTCAACCTACACCCTTTCCTGACCTCATCTAGGACATTCTGAGCTGCTCTAGTCCATCGAGTCCCTCTATATATAGAGATGCAATCATTGATTCGATATCGTACCTCTTATCATCTGCTATCTCCTTCTAGATATGATATCTTCTTTTGAAAATTGCATAATGAAGGAAAATATTGCAACAGGCCTTCTTAGATTGCTAAAGCAGTTCAATCTCTGAAGAAAAATTATGCACCATCCTTGATTTTGCAGTGATCTGCTTGAAGCAGTCATGGCTTATGGAATGCAATTTACAACAACAATCAATCAGCTATATGGTCATCTTGTGAGAAAGGTCCATGCTTACAAATTGGTACAGCTGCACTATAATTTCAGTAAAAAGGTCTATTTGCCCAACCTTCTGAAACTGTTCTGAATTTTGAATTGCTGAAATAGTTTTTGCAGCTTTAGCTATTATTACCTCACAATTGCTTTAGTATAATTTTCCAAGTAGCAATGTACATTATTGTGAAGAATCACAGCAACCAAGGAAAATCGTTCTATATAAGTTATTTTGTTAAAAACTCATAATGTTGGACGTTCTCAATAATATTCCAGTCTACCTTGTTCATATATAGAATCTAAATCTGATGACCAAATTCCTGTTCACAGATACTAAACTTAAACTTGTACTTGCATTCAGGGACTGGTATAACCTTGAAAAATCCAAGCGTGTGAAAGCATTCCGTTGTGGGGAATACGACGAGATCATTCAGAAGGCTAAGGACAATGCACGTCGTGCGAACAGAAGATCAATTGAAGAAAGGAAATATGTTCGCAGGGAAGATGCCATTCTCCATGCACTAGAGCTCGAGAAGGTTCACTATTTTGATGGGAATTACAAACTTGGTTCTCCAGTGAGCAACTCGATAACTACAGCAGATAAGAATTTTGGCCTGCAATCAGCTAAGTCCTGCAAGAAAGCATTTTATGTGGCAAGGGCACCGAGCAGCTTTGAGAAGTCAAGACAGGAATTAACTCAATCTGTGGTGTCAATTGAACATCCAGATAAGTGCACTGCTAGTGACATGCATTCCATGAAAAAGAAACGAAGGGGAATACCAAATGATTCAGAGAATGATGCCACAGAAGGAATGAAGCGCATGAGAGATCTCGAGGGTCTAGGATTAGGAATGGTTATAAAATGTGAGCCAGATGTACGTCTGCAAACAAAAGGATCTTCTGACCTATATCTTCCCGACAATGCTTCCCTCAGCGAGTCAAACTTTGATAATGATTTTTCTGGAGTCAGTCCAATGAACAGCAGCAAAGATTCAACGGAAACTTTGAAAAGAAAGCGATCCCATGTGATCCAAGCTCGTGAGAATATGAGGAAGAAAAGTCGTTCTCTCTCTGTGGAGAAGGTCTTCAAGGATTCAACTAAGACAGACGGTAACTCAATTTATCATCATGATGATGTTGGAGGTCAATCAATTCTTCAAGGAGTGAAAAATAAATTAAGGGATCAAAATTCTACTTTACAGAAGCCAGACTTTCCATCAGTAGTTGATGATAGTTCAGACTCTTGTGACACTTCGTGCGAGGATAATTTGTTTGACACAAACGAGAATAACTGTAATGCTGCAACGGGCTGCTCTTATATTCAATTAGGAACAAAGGACCATCAATATCCAAGAAAGCAACAGTTGTTTGGAAATGATTTTTCTGGTGGCTTCATGGATGTTCCTGTTGTTATGGAGATGGAGAATGCGTCAGGTATGCTTTCAAAGTTCAAATATCCTACAATCATTTTGTCATTTTTCTAAAGGAGAACTAGACCAGTCTTTATTATTGAAGTGCTATTAGATGTTTTAACTTTCTGCTTGATTGATATTATAGATAGTTAGATACTTGTCCTGCCTCGCTTGTTACTGTGGCCTTTATATTGCACTTAGGCTTGTTAGAACATGGAATCAATGAATTTATTAGGCTCTAGGATAGGGGTATATATATTTCTGCTCCTTTATAGTGGTGACTGCGTGATACTTGAGGAGGTGCAAGAAGATGCCAGGGCAGCAATGGCTGGCGGAAATTGGATAACCTGTGGAGCAGCATCACTTTGGAACCACATCCACATTGTAAAGTGGATTAGGCAAAAAATCATTTGGGTTTCTTGAACCCCTACGCTAGAACAGCTTTAGGAGAGCACCCATTTGGACTTTATAACGGTCTCTAACATCTTTTTTCAACCTATGGCTCATTTACTCTGGCTGAATGCATTGGTTAGCTCGGTCACACACACACACATGCAGATACACAATCTGATGACCAAAACATGTCAGCCGTTTGAACCAAGGAATCTCTTCTATTATGTTATAATGAGATGCCTGTAACTAATCCCTGGGTCCTAATTCTTGGGTCCTTATCCATCTATATGGGGAAATGCTGCATGGACAGAAGTATGCCATGACACAATATGGATGTGGCGGCACAGATACAAGTATGCCACTATGCAATATGGACATGGTGACACTCACATGGCATTAAGTTGGCATGTATAGTGGAGTGGTTTCCTTGTCATGTCCGACACGGACACCACATGGATATGCCATCAATTTTGGAGTGTTCATGTGTTATGGGCTAGGAAACACAGTCCGAAAATTGGTGTCGTGTCTGTCTTGGACACATACAGGACACGAAGCAGCACACCGAAATATACAAGGGCATGCCAAAATCAATGACGTGTGCATGTCTCCATGTCTATAACCTGTATCATGTCATATTCGTGAGTAAGTCTGGTTGGAAATCTCTAGTCGGTCCCCATCTGTATAACAAAGTAAAGTTGCATTTAGTGACAAAAGATAAGAGGATAAAGAACAGCCAGGATCAACCGATAGAGTATTTCTAACAGAACATGAAATGTCACGATTAAAACGGAGTGGTCTTTCCCGACATGTATATATGTCATCTAAAGAAGTGTCACGGTAGGTCAATAATTTTAGAGAGATTATTTTAAAAATTGATTTATCAAGGGGTGCCGGAGGCACATGACAATTTATCAAGGAGTGCTGGAGGCACAAGAATTTATAGTCCACAATAAAAAAAAACCTTATCCCCATAACAAACTGCCTGTATCCCCAACAAAGCTGCTGCTATCAATTAGACGAGCTCCCAACCCTCCTTACATTTCAAAACTTTGTATATATGCTTGCAGTTGGGTTAACTCATATTTAATAAGTTTGTATACCCTTGTTCAAGCATACCCTTAAATTAAGCCCTTTGTTATACAATTTCTGTATGGGTTTTCTTGTTATTTTTTGTTATGACCTAATTTGAACAATTCTGTGACTTGATCTTTTGGCGTGCATGCTTCACCTTATTGAATACTCATGCATGCTCATCATGCTTATACCATAGTCAGACCTAAATATAGAAGATACAGGTCGTATTGCAGTGGATTTAGGAAATAAACTGTAGAGACAACTCTCATGTAGAAACCATTTTCTCTCTAATATTTACATCTGGAAGATTTAACTTGTGAGCCGTATCCCACCCCTCTAAGGAACCGCTTTCCCGTTAGATTCTAAGAATGTTGTTTCTTGGTTGATTATTGGATCTCAGATCTTTTTGTTACTAATATGAGGAATTGTGATTTTTGCTTGTTGCTGCTGCATGTTTTTTGTGGATGACCATATCATCTCAATACATTCTGATCAACTTGATCATCTACACTTTTTTATCTTGCTAGTTAGCATTTTATATCTTTCCCTATGCTATCAGTCAATATTGTAGTTGTCGAGATTATTACCCTTAGAGCATCATTATTTGTTTGCTCAATTTTGTTTTTACATTCCAGCATGGACTACCAGCTTTTCCGGTATTATGTAATGTTGGGTACTAGGGAGTCACAGTCTCCATGAAACCATCCTTGGATCCTTTAGTTTCCTATAATTCTATAAAATAGATTTAGCTGGGTAAATTAATCATTTCTGCACATTTCTTTTTGAAATTTGCTCTTTCTAGTTTGTCCAAGCAATCATGGATGCCCAATGCCCCATACGATGTATTATCTTCTGGTTCTTACTATTCTTTCTAGCGAATCATAAAGAGAATCCTTGTAGACTAATTGCAAGCACCAATATAGTATTGAATGCATATAGATTATAGACATATTTTGCTCAGATATCGTTCAAACATTAGAGTAGATTACATGAAAGCATATTTGTGAATCTGGCCTCAAGTGACCATCATGTGTTACCAGTAAAGTTGCCCTATTGATTGCATTTTATTTCTATCCTGCCAGATCTGTCTCCTTCATCTGGACCGTGCTCAGCAGCAACGCTCGTCCCATGTGCTGAAAAAGACCAATCTAATCACTGCATTCAAGTTGGTGTAGTTTCACAAATAAATGAAGGACTTGGTGATACCTGCTCCACCGGATCTGCAACGCATGTTAATCATGTCGGGCAGCCCATAGATATGGGTGCCTCAGAGTGGTGTTCCAAAGGGAAAAGGAATTTAAGATACCCGAGTTTGAGTAAAAATGTGGATTTATTAGGAAGCTTTGTTAACAGGTATAATCAGTCTGATTCTTGCCTTGTCAATAGAATCGAAAAAGATATCATGGGCAGCAATTCTGATGAGTCCCCGACACCTGATAGCAGTAGACAGCTAACAAAATGTATGTTGCTTTCGGAAGTTGGTGATGTGCCTGGTGACGGGAAATATAAAATATCCTCCGTGCATGATAGGAAATTTGATGTTGCAAGTGAAAACTGTCATGCCTATTCAGCTGAGGCTTTAAATGCCTGCAACTCGGTCCCTTGTGCACAAGAAAATGGAAACTTTCTTCCAAGTGTGTGTTGGAGTGGGTGGGGTTCCCAACCTATGTGGAGAAGATCCCGGAGTGCGACGAGCGCCGTCCGATGTCGGAGAAGCTCGGGAGTAGTTGCTGCTGCTGCTGCCCCAAAGGGGGTTCTGGACCAAGTCTGCCGAGTTCGGGCCGAACTCGGTCCCAGGCCGAGTTCTGGCCGAACTCGGTCTGGCCGTTCCAGGGTTTGGCCACCCAGTGCTGGTTGCCCCACACAGAGTTCTGGCCGAACTCTGTGTGTCGGGGGGCTGAAGCGGATTTCAGGATGAGTTTTCATCATTGGATCTAATCCAACGGTTCAGGTTGGTTGCGGGATTAGGGAGATATATATTGAGTTTTCTCAACCCTAATTCATAAGTGCAACATAACACAAGTTTGAGAGAGAAGGAGGCAAGAGTGCCATTGCAACTTCGGAGAAGAAGGCGGAGGATTGAAGGTTGATATTCGGAGGAGATCGTGTTCGGGTAATCTCTACTCGTCGTTCTCGTTCTTCGTAGCCTTGTGATCATTGTTCTTGTCTCTGAGTGTTGTGGGGATCCGATTTGGATCGGGAGGAGTTTGTAGAGGGTGTAATTCTTCTATTCCATTAGTGGAGGCTTCTCAGGGTTGGACTCCGATCGTCCCGTGGTTTTTCCCGCAAGGGTTTCCACGTCAAAAATTCTCTGTGTCTGCGTGGTTGTTTTTAGTGTGCTTGTTTTTGGGTTCGTGCGTTGTTTGCTCGGTCCTCTCGCAGGTACTCTCCGGTTTGGGGAAAGGTTTCCGCGCTTCTTTCCCAACAGAGTGGTATCAGAGCTTTGGGTTCAAAGGGTGTCAGGAGTTGACAGAGGAACCAGAGAGGAGAGATGGACGCGAAGCCGGTGCGCATGGTGAACCTTAATGGCACAAACTATCATTATTGGCGGAGCAAGATGAAGGATTTGCTATTTGTCAAGAAGCTGCATCTACCTGTGTTTGCATCCGAGAGGCCCAGTGATAAATCCGAGGAGGACTGGAAGTTCGAGCACATACAGGTGTGTGGGTACATACGGCAGTTTGTTGATGAGAACGTGTACAACCACGTTGCCAATATTGAGCACGCGAAGACGTTGTGGGATAAGCTGGAATCCTTGTATGCGAAGAAGACCGGGGTAAACAAGTTGTTCCTGATCCGAACGATGATGGGTCTGCGGTACAAGGATGGGGCGTCTATTACGGATCACTTGAGTGATTTCCAGGGCGTGGTTGACCAGCTATCTTCTATGGGAGTCAAGTTCGACGACGAAGTTCAGGGACTGTGGCTGCTGTGTACCTTGCCAGACTCGTGGGAGACCGTACGAGTATCTATGATCGCTTCTGCTCCAGAGGGCGTAGTCAGTCTGGAGTTTGCCAAGAGCGGGGTGTTGAATGAAGAGATGCGGAGACGTTCTCAGGGCACTTCATCCACATCCCACTACTCAGAGGCACTTGTTTCAGAGAGCCGCGGAAGGGGCAAAAGCAGGGGTCCAGGTGGTGGCAGAGACAAGAGCAGGGGGAAGTCCAAGGGTCGGTACGAGGACTCAGAGTGTTATCATTGCGGTAAGAAGGGCCATATCAAGCGGAATTGTTTCGCTTGGAAGAAGGAGAAGAAGGGCGACAAGGGGAAGCAAGAAGAGAACACTACAGCGACGGCCTCGGTGCATGGAGGCGATGTGATCGTCGTAGGTGATGAGGTCATTACTAACCTCGCCTGCGATGACAATTCTTGGCTGGTGGACTCAGGGGCTTCAGCACATGTATCTCACAATAGGGCACTGTTTGCCACTTACACGACAGGCGACTGTGGCGTGTTGAAGATGGGCAACGGAGATGTGTCGAAGGCGGTTGCCATTGGAGATGTGCATTTGAGAACGAAGACGGGTGCGGTTCTTGTTCTCAAGGATGTTCGTCATGTCCCTGATATCCGTTTCAACCTGGTGTCGGTTGGAAGGTTGGATGACGAGGGATTCTTCAGTCTCTTCGGGAATAGTCAGTGAAAGCTTTCCAGAGGTTCGATGGTGATTGCCAGAGGAAGCAAGAAGTCCGGTCTCTACTATATGGAGGGGAGCGCAGAGGGGGTACAGGAGGTGAACGCAGTCAGTGACGCGTCTACCGAGTTGTGGCACAGGCGGCTCGGCCATATCAGCGAGAAGGGGATGAGCTACTTGGTGAACAGGAAAGTGATTCCGGGGCTCAAGTCTACAAAGTTGGAGAAATGCACGCACTGTTTGGCTGGGAAGCAAAGTAGGGTGTCTTTCCAGAGTCACCCAAGTTCGAGGAAGCCGGCGTTGCTCGAGTTGATTCACTCGGATGTCTGCGGTCCTATGATGGTAAAATCTCTTGGTGGTGCTTCTTACTTTGTGACTTTCATTGATGACTGTTCCAGGAAGGTTTGGGTCTATGCCTTAAAGACCAAGGATCAGGTGCTGCCTACTTTCAAGGAGTTTCAGGCCTCCGTTGAAAGGGAGACGGGCAAGAAGTTGTTGTGTGTTCGGTCCGACAATGGCGGCGAATACATCGGTCCCTTTGATGCGTATTGCAGAGAGCAAGGGATACGACATCAGAAGACTCCGCCAAAGACACCTCAGCTCAATGGTGTAGCGGAGCGCATGAACAGGACACTGATGGAGAGGGTGCGGTGTTTGCTGTCAGAAGCAAACTTGCCGGGCAGTTATTGGGGTGAGGCTCTTCTCACAGCTGCTTATATTATTAATTTGTCTCCTAGTGCTCCTTTGCAGGGTGATGTGCCTGACAAAGTATGGTACGGCAAGGAGCCGTCATACAGTCACCTGCGGGCGTTTGGTTGTAAAGCCTTCGTGCATGTACCGAAGGACGAGAGGACCAAACTTGAGCCGAAGACGAGGCGATGCGTCTTTGTCGGCTATGGTCGGGATGAGTTTGGCTATAGACTCTACGACCCAGTGGAAGGAAAGCTCTACAGAAGCAGGGACGTGGTGTTCGTCGAGGATCAGACCATGACCAACACTCAGGATTCCGAGACGCCTTCTGAGGCTGAGGAATTGCCTGAGTTAGAGTCATTTCGCTTCGAGCAGTTTCCAGAGGACATCGCAGAGGATCCAGTTATGGGGGAGCCGGTACATGGAGTTGCTCCCAACCTTGATCATCAGCCTGCTGATGGTGGTCAGGGTGTCCCTCAGGAGGATGAGCATGCCGGGGAGGCAGTTCCTGAAGGGGAGGAGGCTGTCGGTATACAGCCAGCACCAGTGGCTCCACTGAGAAGGAGCAACAGGGATCGTCGACCATCTACGAGATACTCGTCGGATGAGTATGTGCTACTGACTGACGGGGGAGAGCCCGAAAGTTTCGCAGAGGCTATGGAAGACGAACACATACAGGAGTGGATGGTGGCTATGCAGGAGGAGATGAGTTCCTTGCACACCAATTCTACTTATGATCTGGTGCGGTTGCCAAAGGGCAAGAAGGCTTTGAAAAATCGATGGGTGTTCAGAGTGAAGCAGACGGATGATGCTACTCGCCCTCGATACAAAGCGAGGCTGGTAGTCAAGGGCTACGGTCAGCGGAAAGGCGTGGATTATGATAAAATTTTTTCGCCTGTCGTCAAGCATTCGTCTATTCGGGTGGTGCTAGCATTAGCAGCCAGTTTCGACTTGGAGGTCGAGCAGATGGACGTGAAGACGGCGTTCCTCCACGGTGATCTTGAGGAGGAGTTGTACATGGAGCAGCCGGAGGGATTCTGTGAGAAGGGCAAGTCACATTTGGTCTGCCGGTTGAGGAAGAGCTTGTATGGTCTGAAGCAGGCTCCGAGGCAGTGGTACAGAAAGTTCGAGTCGTTTATGGGGGAGCATGGTTATGCACGGACGACGTCGGACCATTGTGCATTTGTGAGGTATTTTGCCGATGATGATTTTATCATCTTATTGCTCTATGTTGATGATATGCTATTAGTGGGTCGGAATGCCACTAGGATAGCGGAGTTGAAGCGCCAACTGGGCGCGGCCTTCTCTATGAAGGATTTGGGCGCAGCGAAGACTATTCTTGGGATGGAGATCAGCCGAGAGAGAGAGTCCAAGCTGCTACACTTGTCCCAAAAGAAGTACATTCACCGGGTACTTCAGCGTTTCGGGATGGACGGGTCGAAGAAAGTGAGTTCTCCCCTCGCGGCTCACTTTAAGTTCACTGAGGAGCAGTGTCCATCTACCGAGGACGAAAAGGAAGATATGGAGCGGGTTCCATATGCTTCAGCTGTGGGAAGCCTGATGTATGCCATGGTGTGTACGAGGCCAGATATTGCTCATGCAGTTGGTACGGTTAGCAGGTATCTTTCGAATCCTGGAAGGGTACATTGGAGTGCGGTCAAGTGGATTCTACGATATCTTCAGGGCACTGCTGGTTGGAGACTTTCCTTTGGTGGTGACGAGCCGAAGCTGGTTGGGTATACCGACGCTGATATGGCTGGAGATGTAGACACGAGGCGATCGACTTCAGGCTACGTGATGATGTTTGCGGGAGGAGCAGTGTCGTGGCAGTCGCGGTTGCAGAAGTGTGTTGCCTTGTCGACGACGGAGGCGGAATACATTGCGGCGACGGAGGCTTGCAAGGAGCTGTTGTGGATGAAGAAGCTGTTGCAGGAAATGGGACTGAAGCAAGAGCAGTATACTTTGCTTTGCGACAGTCAGAGTGCTATCCATCTTGTGAAGAATCAGACGTTTCATAGCCGGTCCAAGCACATCGAGACTCGGTATCATTGGATACGGGATGTGGTTGAGAAGAAGGACGCGGAGCTTGAGAAGGTGCATACAGATGACAACGGAGCTGATATGTTCACGAAGATTCTACCAAGGGGAAAGTTTGAGTACTGCAGGCAGGTCGTCGGGATGACGACGTCCTCCCCATAGTTGTGAAGGGGGAGATTTGTTGGAGTGGGTGGGGTTCCCAACCTATGTGGAGAAGATCCCGGAGTGCGACGAGCGCCGTCCGATGTCGGAGAAGCTCGGGAGTAGTTGCTGCTGCTGCTGCCCCAAAGGGGGTTCTGGACCAAGTCTGCCGAGTTCGGGCCGAACTCGGTCCCAGGCCGAGTTCTGGCCGAACTCGGTCTGACCGTTCCAGGGTTTGGCCACCCAGTGCTGGTTGCCCCACACAGAGTTCTGGCCGAACTCTGTGTGTCGGGGGGCTGAAGCGGATTTCAGGATGAGTTTTCATCATTGGATCTAATCCAACGGTTCAGGTTGGTTGCGGGATTAGGGAGATATATATTGAGTTTTCTCAACCCTAATTCATAAGTGCAACATAACACAAGTTTGAGAGAGAAGGAGGCAAGAGTGCCATTGCAACTTCGGAGAAGAAGGCGGAGGATTGAAGGTTGATATTCGGAGGAGATCGTGTTCGGGTAATCTCTACTCGTCGTTCTCGTTCTTCGTAGCCTTGTGATCATTGTTCTTGTCTCTGAGTGTTGTGGGGATCCGATTTGGATCGGGAGGAGTTTGTAGAGGGTGTAATTCTTCTATTCCATTAGTGGAGGCTTCTCAGGGTTGGACTCCGATCGTCCTGTGGTTTTTCCCGCAAGGGTTTCCACGTCAAAAATTCTCTGTGTCTGCGTGGTTGTTTTTAGTGTGCTTGTTTTTGGGTTCGTGCGTTGTTTGCTCGGTCCTCTCGCAGGTACTCTTCGGTTTGGGGAAAGGTTTCTGCGCTTCTTTCCCAACAGTGTGGGACTTCTAGGCACTGTGATGCCATGCCCAAACCGCCACATTCGTCTCCCATCCAGATACCGGGATTCACAGCAGCAAGTTTCTACTGGCTCTCATCTATATGATGTTGAGTTGAATGTACAGACGAACTATCAGGGTAATCGAGTTCCTCTAGTTTCTCTATCGAGCAAATTGAATGGCAGAGCTATTGTTGGTCATCCCATCACAGTTGATGTTTTGGAAGATGGTCTCAGCCATACCAGCAGCATCAACGATCTGTTAAAAGAGAAGTGCAGTAAATCTCACACAAAGATCAAGCACGTAGGACCGCAAAGGAAGTTGTCTGGTGCAGCAAAGGTCGGGAGTCCTTTGTCATTAAGGAAATCTAACCATGGAAAGAAACTGGGAATCTCTCCCAGAAAGATTCGCAGGTTATCTTCCCTTGTTGTTGACAAGAAGAAGGAAGATCGAAGGAGATCGGTGGTGGAAAAGATGGGAGGGCCTGCTGTTTCATGCATCCCACTCAGACTTGTTTTTAGTAGGCTAAATGAAGCACTAAGCAACTCAAGACAATTGGGCATGGCTGAAAGACTTCATGTTTCTTCTTGATAAACTCCTGGAGCAGACAGCAGGTTTCCGTTCTGCATCGCTCGCTTATGTTTAGTTGCGACTTACAGGAGACGACATTGTAAATTTTTTCCGTTCATACAAGTTTGAGATGTGGCAATCTCGTTCGTATCTTCTGCCTGTCGTCACATGTAGAAATTATGTTGCAGTAAGGGGCTGTTTGGTTGGCAGCATTTCCACTGCAAGTGTCTCTTTCCGCTGCAACTTGAGGTTTCTTTCACAGCAGCTGGAGGTAGCAAGTGAAGAATCTCAGTTGCTGTCCCCCTCCCTTTTTGTCATTTTCAGTTGCTTCACAAAAGGGGGGGGAGCTCTATCTTTGGCGGAGCACGCGCCCGCCGGAGTGCCTTCTTCGGCGTCGGGAGCCGCGCGGGATGGGAAAGATAGGAGGGGCGGAGGAGAGGGAGGGGAAGGTGGAGAGGGAGGGGCGGAGGGGCTCCGGTGGGATCTGGCCGGCCAGGGGCGGAGGGCCTCCGGTGGTTGTAGGCCGGAAGGTGGAGAGGAGGGAGGGGTGGAGGGGCTCGGGTGGGATCCGACCAGCCAGGGGCGGAGGTCGGATCTGGCCGGCCATGGCGGAGGGGAAGGAGAAAGATGAAGAAGAAGAATATGAAGAGTCAAGAGACAGAGAGAGAGAGAGAGAATCAATAGCTTAGAATTAGTAGCATAATTCATATTAATAGATAATTACTAGCTAATTATGACATATAATTAGCAGCTAATTATTCTAGATAATTATGACATATAATTAGCAGTTAATTATGGTAGCTAATTAATTTATTTAGTTTAATTTGTCTAATAAAAAAAGTACACGAGGTGGCTAATATTCACTTTCAACAACCATCCATACAAAAAACTCATTTTTTTTCCACTTGCAGCAGACAAAAATTATTCTATCCAAACACATTTTGGAAAGTGTCACTTGCTGCAAGTGTCCTGCAATTCATCATGATGTAAGTGCCACTTTCATACTTTTAAAGAGTTATATCTATCCAAACAGTACCTAATTGATTGAGCATTTAAAGGTGGTTGCTGTATATGATGTAGGCTTTATTGCTCAATTTTTTGTTACATAGAATACACGAAAACATTTTCATCCTTATGGATTTTCTTTATCATTACGTCCCAAATCCTGATCTCCAGGTGGTGGTCATTGTCAGCATAAACAAAGTCTACTCGAGCTGAATATAATGATCTGTGAAGTGTCCATAGATTGTAAAATGTTGTGCTTGAATGGTTTAGGGTCCGTTTGGATATGTTTTCTGAAATTTTGTTCTGAAAATGATTTTCTGAAAGTAAGTTATCCACTGTTATTATCATATAGAATCAATGTTTTTTTATGAGACAATTGCTAAGCTATTAGCCCGTCTGACTGTATAGAATATACCAAGGGCCCGTCTAGTTTGCAGGGTTAGACAATGTAATATAATGCTAATGCAGCATCAGGTGTTTGGTTTGGTTGAACACGGTGGTGTTTGGTTGGACAAATTTTTTTTTCTGGATGTAATTTAATTGCGATTACAAAGGTGATTATATTCCATCACTTTTTTTAAACCAATTATGTCATAAAGGTAATGTAATCGCGATTATATTACTTTTATATGGTTTGATTATATGTTCCAACCAAATATGGTAATGGAATTATAGTTCAATTACATTACAAATTTAATTTTATTACCAATACAATTATATTACAATGAACGCCCTAAGTTCCATTTGACTGCTTATATGGATTTTAACAAAGAGAGTGCTTTGTCCCGTTTATTGATGCCAAGCGGCTGGGTGCAAGCCATTCAACAGAGAAACTAAAAAAAAATAAAATAAAAAAATAAAATAAAAATCAAATATGGTGTAAATATTTATTCATTTCTAAATGTTACCAGACTTTGGCCATTGGAGGCTACAGGTCAAGTATGTTCGCAGTTCCTTTCAGTGACGGCATAATCTTAAATTTTCTTTGAAACAATATTCTGAACAGCACAAATTGCAAATTGCATACAATTCGGTATAAGATCAGTGAGAAAAAAGAGTGTAATGAGATAATACAGGAACACAATTTTATATTCACCAAACCATTCATATATTCATATTAACACATCAAACCATAATAAGTGGTGGTCATAGTATCTACTGAAGCATTCAACACAGACAAGAATGTGATAAAATAACTTTCTCAGCTTTTCTGACATTTTACTTGCTATCAAGTTTATACAGAAATCCAGATTTCCTTCAAATCCAGAGTTACATGTTTCTGTTCACACAAACAGTCCAAACAGTTTCCAAAGGTATCATCCATGTATACACATAAAGATGCCGTCTTTGAGAAAATCCAAGCACACTTTTGTTTCGAGTGTGGGCCTCCTAGGTGTTAACACAGCAGGAAAACAATTAAGTTGAATATTAAGAGCAACAGCTGCTCGTCTGGGCAACCGGCTGCCCCCGCATCTGTACTCCCGTCGGTCTGCCAATATTTGCAGCTGGCTGATTCGCCATCCTACAGCCACAAATAGTCATGATGGACACAATATGTCGAGTATCGAAATATATAAATGAGATCAACACAAGTAGTTCAGCAAAAATTCACTGGATGACGATACAGTAAAATACTGATGAATGAGGCCCATTTATTCAGTTCTACTCAAAAATGATTAAAGAGAAGTAAAAGTACGGAAGCCCAAAAGTGAAAATCAACAGGACTTCAAACTTTAGTGAGATTGGATTCATTTGTCATATCTGAATCCCAGAATCTGTATCCAGTAGGCAAATCAGAATAGGATTGGTTTCAAATTTACACTCATTTCTTCCTATTGCAGATAAGTTCGTTGGAACCAGTTCTTCAGTGTAATGGTTAGTTTTCTAATAGTTGAATTACCAGGCTTCTAATATGAAGATCTTGCTAACATTCTTTTTTCCATTTCTATTACAACTTATATGATAAATTTACCCAAAGCTAAGTAGATATCATTCTCATTGACGAACTATCAATTTATATATACAATTTGTTGGGACAATCCAAATTTTAGTGAACACAAGGTTGCAAAAGTCGCTAGGCGCTAGTCGGATGGGCACTGGACGCCTAGCCTGCCTGGGCGCCCCGCCTAATTATACGTGGTTTACAGAAAAACATGCCGAAAATTGCAGCAATTGTCGATATAACCCGAAAACATGCATAGTCGGGCGTCGGGGGGCACTAGGCGGGCATTGGGCAGGCACCTGCCGCCTAGGCCGACTTTTAGGACAGTGAGTGAAGATATATCTAATGCTAGACATAGTATGCCAAAGCACACATTACACTATAGACGTTGTCTTCGGGTTACGTGTGTTCGTGTAAAAAAACCCATCAGGTCTTTCGTCAGGATGTTTCAAGTATGTAATCCAACCAATGTCAAATTTAGATGAAAACTCCACATCAAGCTATCAGTTCACCAGCCTAGCAGTTACATCCTAAGTGACAATAGAACAGAAAAAAGTATATACTCACCGGTTCTTGATCTCTGCTGCCATCATCATAAAAGCCTGTTCTACGTTTGCAGCACTTTTGGCACTAGTCTCCAAGAAAGGGATCCCAATCTCATCTGCAAATGCCTTTACAGAGGCAGTTCAATACTATCAGAGAACAAAACCAAATGGCAATCTGGAGAAGGCAGCATTGATGTCTATATAAAATCGGGTAATGAAGGACAGAAGCTTCAAGAGCATTTACCTTGCCGGTTTCGTAAGAGACCACCCTTTTATCAGTTAGATCGCATTTGTTTCCAACCAAAAGCTTGTTCACGTTGTCACTTGCATAACGGTCAATTTCATTCAGCCATTGCCTTATGTTGTTGAAACTTTCCTGGTCAGTCACATCATATACAACCTACCAAAAGAACTAATCATATACTACTCCATAAACACAGTAGGTTCATCGAAATGAAAGAAAATAGAAATAAAATTATAGCCTACAATAATGCCATGGGCACCACGATAGTAACTGCTTGTGATTGTCCGAAAGCGCTCCTGTCCAGCCGTATCCCACTAAGCAGCACAAGTTAAAGCAGTACCATCAGCAAGCATAAATGTAATAGAAAGAAACTAACAGATCCAGTGCTTACTATTTGAAGCTTAATAGTTTTCTCATCCTGCTCTACTGTCCGAATTTTCTGTTGAAGGAAATGATATAAGAAAATGGTCTGACAATGTATGTAAACATAAATCATAGTATTTCTAATCAAAAATTGATTTCACTTACAAAATCAACACCAATTGTACTGATATAGCTCTCCAAATAAGAATCATCCTGCACAGTGATAAATAAGTCATTCATAAATGTCGAAGCATGCGGACAGTCATGCAAATGCCATAATATGAAAACATTTCCTGCAGCATAAGTAGTCTACATGCAAATGCCATGAAAACAAAATCCAACGTGTAAGAAAAGTTTGTAAAATACCACACACAGAAAAAGACCAAGTTGAACAATCAAATGCTCATTAATCAAGGTCCTACCTATAACTATGGGTGAATCAGCAATAAATTCAATGATAAGTAGAAGGAACAACATCAACTTCGGGGCTTCTGAATAAAGACAAGCTAACATATTCCAAGAAAGGACACCAAGATGCAAAAACATAATGAGTTTCATTTGCATCTTGTGCCATCATGTCTGTGTGTGTATAGGGAAAAAAGGTTCCCAGGACGTCCTGTGGGCAATTTCCTAAGAGGAATTCATGTGTCAAAATCCGGATCAGATACCAATGCATGCATGTATCTCACCAAATTCCAACTAAATATATTGGAGAAAATGGTAGGTATTGAAGGATATGATGGGACTACCCTTATATATATATATATATATATATATATATATATATATATATATATATATGTGGGGTTGCTTGGCCTGCAGATAACATGCTTACCATCCTCGAGTTGCGGGAGCAGCCTCAACATATATATGATCGATAAGGCTGCATACATCTTGAACCTCCCCGGACCATGGATAAGCATCTTGTAACCTTATTTTTAGACAACAAATTGGAAATCTTATGAGGTCTCATTAAATTGAAATTAAAAGGAGACGACAGCAAGAACCATGTACATTGGTTTGGAATGTAGGCAATTAAGAAACATGTCCAAAAAACGTGCACATCAGAAATGAACATGCTGACATAGACGAGTGGAGATCATTACAAGATGAGGTAAGAAAAGAGTGCATCTATGATGTTTGGTGTTCCATCAATTGATAGGACTAGAGAATTGCTTGAGACGATTCCGACATTTGCAATGTATGCCAACAAATGATACAATAGTTATGAGTGATGAGATGTTAGTTAAAGGAGCTGCTAAGACTAGGAGTAGACCCATCGAAAAATTGAGAGGACTGGAATTGCTAATGTCAGAGAGGATATGCCCCTTAACAGAGCTGAATGAAAGATAAGGATTTATATAGGAAACACCAAATATTTAAAAGCTTTGCAGTGGCTGCATTTGTCTGCAATAGATGGTGAATGTGTTCGTTGATGGGGTTTGGGGGTAGGTAAAATGGTCACGATCAAACCTGGTGAACGGCTAGGTACAAATGGGGTGATTAGCATTTTTACATTATACTTCAAGAAAATACAGGTTCCCAAATTCGGATTTGACATCATTTTAGTTTTAACTAGCCAAGAGCTACTATAGAAGGACTGAAATGTGAATCATCAAATACCATAATAAGAAAATGAATCTGAAGAAAGGGGGCATGGAGTGCGAAAGAACAAAACATTCTTTCGTAAATTCCCTCAGCTTGTGTTTTTGTGTGTATGTACATTGTGTGGTTTAAAAAAGATATGTTTCGCTGACAAAAATTACTTTTTTTATTAGGTACACTTTCTCTCTGTGGTATTCCACCTCTTGCTATTTTCTTTATCCAAAGACAATTCAAGGATAGTTGGTTATATTCACCAATTTTCACAGTAATAGATTCCTTCACAGCGGCATTAACTGCATTTTGTGTTTCAGATGAGCACATACATTCTGTGCATTTGTCAGAGCTAAAATTTAAAGTTCGTACGCGCACCATTTCTGACAAAGAGGCTATTTGCACCATTTAAAAATATGTACAGAACAAAGTAAATCTTCATATAAATACCAGAACTTCATTTGAAAATATTAACAATTTCAAGTAGCATAATCATGAGGTGCGTGTGAAAGTTACTACGATACAACTAATTTGTCATTTGTACTATAAATAGATAATACATGACACAATCTCTCTGGATAACTATGTACAAAATAGAGGGAGTAAATTTATGAATGAATCAAGCATTTTATGCAGAGAGCGGGAAATTGATAACTAGTTATCGCAACAGCTAATAATACAATCTCATCTAACCCATGACATACATAAATAACTGCTTAATGCATATAAGAAGCATAAATTTCTCATATTCCTATCGGTTAGAATCTTTGCTCACAAGCTACCTCCTGAAATAGAACATATCACTCACATTAAAACAATATTCCTTTGGGGGGGTTTGGGGGTGGGGGGGCACGATGTTCAAATGTTAAGAATCACATCCACATTCATTTCCAGTAATTTGTTTATATGGATCTTATCTTCTTCTTTTTGTCAACCACTAAATGATCTTATATACAAAAAATGCTGGCACACTTTTATACACCGGTTGGACCAAAGAAGTCTGTGGTTGGGGATGAGGTGATGCATAAGCCATCCTAATGTCAAAACGTATAACATTTTGTGCTTACTAGAAATTGTGCCAACACGAGAAAGGAATGATACACATCAGAAGATGAAAGATGGTTCATGATTAAGATAAACAAATAAGATCCAACTTTTTTGCATACTCAAGAATTGGCAAACTACAGAAACAGCACCATGAATAAACCCCCCTCTCTCTCTCTCTCTCTCTCTCTCTCTCTCTCTCTCTCTCTCTCTATATATATATATATATATATATATATATATATATATATATATATATATATATTATCAACACATATCCTTCACAATGGACCAAAAGGCACACTACAAAAATCCAATCACCAAGCTTGTGATGGTAGAAGATAATAAGAAATTGCCAAATAAATCAAAGAGTAAAATCCAGCTTCTATTGAAGGACATGTTAAAGCCATACCGCAAATCTCAGAAGAAGACACGACTTCCCGACTCCAGAATCACCAATGAGCAAAAGCTTGAAAAGGTAATCACTACAAAAAAAATCATTAGTCAGACTTGAGGTTTGTGCTTGGTTTGAGCAAAGGATACCAAGAGAATTATATATAAATACACTCTCAAAAAAGAAAAAGCATGTTAAATTCATTTATATTCTAGGCTACCTAACAATACGTTGCATCTGTAGTAAATTTCTATTGGCGTATATTATCATGAAAGAAAACAATCAGAGTATACGATGAATTCTATATTTCTCGGGATAGTTAGAACTTAATAATGGACATTTATGGACTTCAGAAAATGGATGAGAGCACTACTAATGTATAGAATATCACAGTGATATGAACTTGATCCAACTCCAGCAGAAACTAGTAACAAATGGATAGGATCTAAAATAAATTTCAGACCGAAACACTCAGAATATCATGAAGGACATGGAGGTATATTGTATAAGAAACCTCATCTCAACTCATTCACCCCCCGCCGCCCTTAAGATACAACATAAGAGAAAAGCCAGCCATTCTAAGCCTTCTTCATTTTAAACATACTCCGATTCCTCCTCCACACTGAATTTTGTCTCCAGTTTTTTTCCATAGGATTGCATAAAAGGGGATGGGCCATTTCATGTATCTTTATTTACACTTATATACAGACTTCAATATTGTAATCCACTAACAACAAAAAAGCACATTCTACTAAATTTTGCCTACTATATTTAGCATAACCTGACACCAATAATAATAAAAAAGGTCTGGAAACACCACTTATAGTTGTAACTGCACAAAATCAACATAAATCATCTATCTCGATAGATAGGTAGAGGAGAAAGAATAACTTGCATGTTGACATTATTGGAGCTCAAAAATGGACAACTTTCGGTCCCTCGATCTCCGAACCTTCCATGATGCCCCACTCAGAGTTTCGGGAGTTCTGTTGTCCATTCAGCGGATGGGGATCGAGGGGGCAACAACTCTAGTGGGGGTTTGAGGGCAAAGTCTCCAAAAGCTAAACAGATTTTCAGATCGATGAACAGAGAAAAAGTAGTGTTCCCTGAACACTCAGCCTCATAGAATTTTGTCCGCATGATAGTCAGCGAAGCAGGATGCAGACCCCACAGTATGTAACAGTCGTTGAATCGAATGAAAGAAGCTATCTCACAGAATTGAACTATCTCACATGATTGCATCATGTCGCAGGATTAAAGCCTTACAAGATGAAGCATTCACAAGAAGGAAATCTCGCAAAATTAAAGTCTTGCAGGATGAAGCCACTATCGGATCTTCGCCGGATCAGGCAGCGCAAGATGCAGGAGCACGCTATTCAAAGCTATGCCGTCTCAATTAAAACTAAACAACCACATTAATTAAGAATCATTTCGTTTTTCGAGGTAACACCTCGTTTAATGAGAATGTTACTGTTCTCTTAGACGACAGCAGCCCACGTGGGTTGTTGCGTTGGTAGGATGTTTCTATTAGAATTACATAGGACATGGCCCTTAACATAGACGAATGGAAGATGAGGATTCAAACAACCTAGACTAAGAATTGGGGATAAAGGTTATATATATATATATATATATATATATATATATATATATATACTCTAATAGTCTAATACCTCCCTTAGGTAGCAACTTGAGCTTGCCATACTATATACAAATGTGAGAAGCTTCGGTCTCATAAATAAACAATCCATGATAAGGTCGATCATGGTTACCTAAGTCCAATTCATGATGAAGTCGCTTTGCAATAATTATTTAGTAAGACAAGGCACGATCATGGTTACCTAAGTCCACCATATAGGTAGCATTCGACGATCCAGGAACGCTTGTTTTGCGATCCAGGAACACGTGGAAATCTACCAAATTGAAATCTACGTTCCGACAAGTGAACATATATCATATACTTTGCATGATTTTAAAAGGATGAAGATGCTTTGCAATAATTGTTTAGTAAGACAAGGCAAAACCATGTTTTTGTAAGACAAGGCAAAACCATGGTAACAATTCATGATGAAGTCGCTTTGCAATAATTATTTAGTAAAACAAGGCACGATCATGGTTACCTAAGTCCACCATATAGGTAGCATTCGACGATCCAGGAACGCTTGTTTTGCGATCCAGGAACACGTGGAAACCTACCAAATTGAAATCTATGTTCCGACAAGTGAACATATATCATATACTTTGCATGATTTTAAAAGGATGAAGATGCTTTTTCTGTAATGTTTCATTATAAGTTTTGAAGTCTAAGACATGCTACTTCTTCTTGAAATTTTGAAAATAAGTTATTACTAGGATCGTTCTTTTACAAAATAAGTTACTGCCATGACTGGTTAGAATGTATGGAACTTTTTTTAGTTTTGAGTTTTTGATGATGCTATACTATTGCACTCGATCAACTTTTGGGTCCCAAATATACGTTATATGGTGTATTCCACATTCCGGATATACATATTGCATCCGTTAGAAGCCTACCCCCTAACGTACCACATACCACGTACCAGGACCCTTGTGCACCACGTTCCCGCTTTCATTCTGCATTCTAAAGCATTCCACATTCCTTGTAACCATGAGCACAACATTCAGTGATAAAATAATAATAATAAATCCACTTATCTTTGCTACATCTGTCTACCCAAATCATGAATTCGCATAAATATTACATGGTGAGCCGTTTTTAGAATGAAGCCACAATACAATAATTAAACATGAACATGTGTATGAAATTGCTTAAAACTCGTGGTATCTTAAACTCTGGTTTACTTTTACATTTTCTACCAGAATATTCATTATAACATTTTATTAGCTTAGCATATATATCCAATCAGGCAATCACCACGCGTAAAGAAATCTAATTATACCATTACATCACACAGCAAGTGTTGTACAAAAGGATTAAAAACGGTTCAGACAAGTAACCGGACTTAATTATATTAATTGTTTGACCAATTAATCAAGAATTCCAAGCAGCGTTGTGCAATTGTGATTACTGGCCAATAAAACCATCCATGAGCCGAGTATGTAATAAGAGCACTTAACATAACATTTGCACACATCAAAGGCAGACAAGCACGAACCATCACTCGGACCTCTACAACTGATCTGTTGCACCAAGTGCCATAAAATTGGCAGATAGTTATCTATCACATTTGTCATGCATAACCAGTGATTATAACAGAGCGCAAAAAACTCAGTTTATCTCACACATGAGTCTTGATTTCAGTAAATCAACTTTTATCTTTTAGTTGTTGTGTAACTTTTAATAAAAGGATTTGCCAACATCAAAAGTAAAAAAAAATTGCATGAAAGAAAAAGTTACTGTAATCGGATTACTATGCCCCCCCTTGTGAGGACTCTCCACAGCTCGCCCGTGTGCCCTTAAGTTACAAAACCACTATTTAGATTAACTATGTCAACATTTATCCAAATTAGCTGAATTTCAAACAAACAATCCCCATCATCCAACACACTTGCCTTCGCTACCAATAGTCTTTATTCTCTCCTCTGTGTCAATATCACCGAACCCGTCCAAAATTGGAAGCTTCTTTCCTGGGGTTGGTAACAACCAAACCCAATATGATGTATACACGATCTAACAAACATTGATTCCAGTTACCATTCATCACTGAGTTAAAAAGATCTACATAATTGAACATTGTACAAGTCATAAAAGAGGATATTCAACTTCTTAAGAGCTAGATAGTGGATGTCATTCTACAATCATCAATCGGAACAAGAAGTCCTCTGCGGTATGAAACCTAATAACAAATTATTCACGTATATACTAAGTTACTACTTACTACTTTAGAAATCATCAATCTACTTCATCCCCAAATATTCTACTTCCATCTTCACAAACTGATCCATCTCGCCTCTTAACTATTTTCCCATGTCAAATGTTCATCTCTCAAACCAAATAGATTGGTAAATACAATAACCTAGTAAACGACAAACCCTAAAAATTATAAAAATAATCTAAAAAACAACATAATTCCGACTAATCCAAGAACAAAGACTATAAATCAGCAACCAGTACCAAACCTACGTATTTTTTTTCTAGGTCAAGTATCCATCTCTCAAACCAAACAGATCGATTAAAGTTATAAGAAAGTTAAAAAATAAAAAATCAGCAAATAATCTGAACAAACCCTAGAAATCAACCAGCGGTCTCAAACAGCATGCTCCTAATAATCCAAGAACACACCCTAGAAATCAGCAACTTAGTATGAAACCTATATAGCTTAGAACGGAGAAGAAGCTTACTATTCGGGATTCATGGCTGCTGGACTTCTGATGGCGACCGGTCCGACAAAAACCTAGAAATCCTCCAAATTTAGGGGGACGCGATAACTTTGGGGGGTGGGGGTGGTGTGGTTTGGTGGGGGGGGGGGGGGGGGGGGGGGGGGGGGGGGTTGGGTTGGGGAGTGGTGGGTGGGTGTGGTTGGGGAGAGCACTGTACGCTAGAGTTTTTGTAGAGACGACTATCGCTGAACCGTCATATTGCAATTTTTATACGGACTTTCCGAAAGGTAAATTCTATAGCCATTACACATTTTACTCCACAACATTCCTTACTTCATCACACTTTAGTTTGGTATAAATTTTGGCTAATTACAAGGGCACAGGTTTTTTTGATCGGAGCTAGCCAGAATTAGGGCTAGCCAGATTTTGAGAAAATTTTACTCGGGCTGTCCAAATTTTTCATTCAGGGGCTGTCCAAACCCCACACCCCCCCCCCCCCCCCCCCAAATCCGAAAAATTACTCTCATTTCAAATTTTCACTCTCTCTCTTCACAACCCTAGCTTTCTTCTTCTTCTTCTATCCATCTTCTTCTTCTCCACCATTTCTATTCTCACATCTTCATCAAAACCCTAGTTTTTTTCTCATCATCATCATCTTCTTCTTCTCCACCATTTCCATCATCACCATCTCCATCAAAATCCTAGTTTCCTTCTCTTTCCCAATTTCGATGGCACCCGAAAAATTAAATAAACCCTAAAATGTATGAAAATAAAGGTTAAATACTTCTTTCCTCACAAAGAATGCATGAAAATAAATCCTAAAATGCATATTTCACTCTATTATCAAGATTGAAATAAACCCTAACATGTTTTTTTCATTCGGGAATGTCGACTTTAGGACTGCCAGAAATTGTGGCAGTCCTGAAAGGAACTTGCTGTACAGCAAGTACCTTTCAGGACTGCCTCAATTTCTGTCAGTCCTCAATATGTCTAGGACTGCCAGAAATTGTGGCAGTCCTGTTGTAGAGCATGTCCCTTTCAGGACTGCCACAATTCCTGGCAGTCCTCATTATTTCTAGGACTGTCAGGAATTGTGGCAGTCCTCATTACTTTCAGGACTGCCACAATTTATGACAGTCCACATTATCTTTTATACCTACCACTTGGATAGCCCTGAGTAATTTTTTCAGTGGCAAACTTGCAAATAATGGAAAACTATCACTTGGACAGCCCCGATCAAAAAAAAACTGTGCCCTTATAATTAGCCTAAATTTTAGGGTCCGGCTATACATACCACAGCATTTACTTAGCACACCTTATTAAAAAAAAATCATATTATACCCTTGCTGAGCACACCCCATATTCTGCGATGAGCACGACAAATACTGGTCGAACGGACAATGGTCTGTTCGACAAATATTGGTCGAACATGTCTTCTTATGCTCGACAAATACGGGTCGAACATGTCTTCTTCTGTTCGACAAATACTGGTCGAACATGTTCTAATCGAACATGTCATCATATGTTCGACATATGTTGGTCGAGCGTATACACTATAGTTCGACTGTCATGGGTCGAACATTCCTCTGTGAGGTCGACAAACCAGGGGCGAACCTACCCGTGAATACACCCAAATTGTTTTCAATTTTTTTTTTTTTCAACAACAGTTTATGGGGTCAGCCGTCGGGGATCGGGGAGCGGGGGTCGGGGGAGGAGGAGGAGGAGGGGGGTCGGGGGGGAGGAGGAGGAGGAGGCGGGTCGGGGGGGGGGGGGGTCGGCAGAGCGGGTGGGAGGGGAGGGGAGGGAAGGGGAGGGGAGCAAGGGGGAGGGTCGGAGGAGGAGGAGGAGAGGGGAGGGGAGGGGAGCATGGGGTGTGCTCAGCAAGGGTATATAGGGAAGAAAAAAAATTAATGGGGTGTACTTAGTAAGTGTTGGGGTGTGTATAGCCGGACCCTAAATTTTACTCATGACATCTCCAATTTTACTTTGTATCATTGTTAGCAATACGACAAACAAACAAAAACCGGGACGACAAAACTACGAGTATAAATCCGTCCAATGCAAATAAAATATGTTCAAATATTCAGTCAAATATTCGAAAAATAAAAATATTAAGGTTATAAACTTCACAATCTTAAATATGTTATCAAATTTGGTTAATTAAACTGGTTCCCACCATAGTTTTGTGCCAAAATTTTCAATAATTTATACGGAACATGTTTAAAATCTTGCATGCTTAAAATTTACGTACTTATTTGAATCTGTCAAAAGTACGCAAGTATTATACGTTTTGTGAAAGATACAAAAAAAACTGTGTATAATACGAGTTTTATTCGGGTAATTGCTTTCAAGGCTTTGTGCTGCCCAGTCTTCCTTTAGGATTGTTAAACGAAGTTGGCAGTCCTAACAGACGGCCAACTTTGGTCAATCCTATTTTATGTTAGGACTGCCAATTGACAGTCCAAATCCAAATTATCTAAGTTCTTTAGGACCGCCAACAAACTTGGCAGTGCAAATCTAAATATGTGGGCTGTCCTCAAGTAAAAATTTGTTGTGCCAATCTTGTAAATAAATTGAAAAAAATTGGGCTGTCTTCAAGTAAAACTTGAGTTACCAATATAATTTGCCTTCGAAAAAATACACAATCGGGGTATGAAATAACCAAGAGAGTTTTTTTTTCATAACATCTTTAAATAGGATACTAGCAAATTCATAAAATGATTTTTCCCCTCTTTTTTTATATTATACAAAGAAAAATATTATACATATTTTAATAAAAAATTGTTATATGTATATTTATATTTGTATCATAATTTATTATAGATATTTTTTTTAATTTGCTATGGATTTATGTGAATAATAGAGAGTTTTCGAGAAAAGATAAAACTTAGAATTAGTATGTATTTTTGTAAGAATAATAGAGGGTTTACAAATGACTTAGACAATCAGTTTTGAACAGTTTTCAAGCCTTCTTATAAAGTGTAGAGATATCAATTGTTTTTTTTCCGTCTCTACCTATATTCCTACAATTTGGATTGATTGGGGGTTACAAATTAAATGTAGAAGCACTATATTCGTGTGTTTAATGTGGATATATTCATCTCTAAACTCGTGACATTTTTTTTCTTTGTAGTGTATGTGACTTTAAGACACAAATTCGGAGCCTTCCAATTTGATTTCGAAAGAGAACACTCTTGTTTGGAAGTTATATTAAGTATAATACATGTAATTGAAAATTGACCATGTTTATTTTGCATTAATTAGAATTGTGGACGCATTGGTACTTCCAACACGATTTTCAAACGTGTCCAACTCGATTTTCGAGTCCCGCGACATCGTTTCAGACTAATTCTATTTTCAACCTATAAAGAGTGGCAACTGAGTATATCTTAGCATCGGTATCATTTAATATTGAGCATAAGTCGTGTCAGGGCTAATTTTTAGTCTTTGACCATAACATGATCCACATTTGTGTAGTGATCCATTAGGATTGCAATATCATAATCGATATACGAACGTACATACCTAGTGCGACAATTTGGACTAACTCTAAAGTAAGTGCGACAAATTTGAACAAGGCCGTAATGACTAATCGACATGCGATTGCATGTTCATAGAACCTATAAATTCAAATATTGTGTTGGATACAATTAGACGACACGACTAATTTCAATCCTAATAAAAATCCAACATTTGTATTGTTCACGAAGATTTCATGATTTTGATAAGTACAACTTCACATAAATACTTAATACAATCGCATGTCCATGTAACCAGCTTACATATTTGTTGTTGTCGTAAAATTTTCATAGTGTTCTTAAATTTAGACCTATGCGGACTTTTTTTCCCCTTATAGGGTCAGAGTTTTTAATAATATTTTTTTCTTATTTTTTATATTCAAAAGATACGACTAAATTTTACTCCTTCATGACAAATACAAATAGATTATGCAACGTGGATACCAGACGGGGCCAACATAGTTTGAGCCCCTCTACCGTAAGGACGTGTAGGTGTGTGTGGGGTGTAATAAAAAAATAAATAGATTATTTTTTGGCAAAAATACAAATATAATTGAACGTGGAGTTTGCACATTTGGAATTGCATCTATTGTTTGTGACCATCATTTCTCCTGCACACATTTTTTTTGAGAAATTTTGAATCGCACCCAGTTTTTCTTATCAAATTTCAAGGTGCTCCCAATTGTTTTATTTTTAATCAAAATTAAGGTGCACCCACCCAATTACCACAATGCAAGAAACTTTCCACTTTTGACGGAAATCGTCTCCCAGTATCAGTAAATTCGACCAAAATATTTTGTATTCTTCCCGCGCTCCCCTTCGCTGCCCCCACCCCTTGTCACTTCCCGTTCCCAGAATACGTATTTTAAATCCATGTACTATTTTAGTGTAATTTTATTTAAATATTTGTCATGTACTGCTCTGTATTTAAATTTCTTTAATTTTCTGTTAATTAATTTTCGGCAATTTTATTTCTGTATTTTACTTCCTGTTTTTATACTATGCTTTAGCTTTGCTTTAAGATCGGCTTAGATTGGTTTATTTATGTGGTTCATCATGAACCGAACCAAACCCCCACCTACCACCACTCCTTCCATTTAAAGCCCATCCCCTTTTCTCTCTCTTCATTACTTCACCATAACTCTCCTTCTTCTTTCTCTTAAACTCTTCCACCAACCTAGGAGAGCTAGGCAAGTGCCAACTTGCTTCTTGATGGATCCCCATTTTTATTGTTCCATCATCTTCCTTATTTGATTCTAAGTCTCTTTAGTACTTGGCATTTTCAATTTCCATGGCTTATTTGTTGTAGATCTAAGTTTGATGCATTTTCGGATTTCTTAGGTTTTGATCTAGTAGACTTTGTTATCTTCAAGTTTTGATGGTTCCATATTGTAGAGAATTTCGTTCTACCCTATTTTGACCTATGGAAGTTCAGATTTGGGCTTAGAATGAAGGATTTAGAGAGCTTGGAAACAATGGTTTCCAAGGTTCTGTCCTTAGGAATTCGGAGAAGAAGAACAGTTCTGGCCACGTAGCAAAGCTTGATCGCATGAGCCTTCATGCGGCAAGTCCCCTGGCCGCATGGACATTCTAGCCGCATGGGCATGGGCAGTTCCAGCCGCATGAGTTCATTCGTTTGAGCCGCATGAGACTGATTCCAATCCCAGCCGCATGGGCTCAGTCAGCCGCATGAGACTTATCTGCCGCATGAGTTCTTAGTTAGCCGCATATGCATTCAGTCCCGCGGCCGCATGGCGCTGATCATTTTCGAGCCGCATATAGAGGGTTGCACTTATTTCTTAGCCGCATGAATTTGGTTGTCCTTAGCCGCATATAGGCTTGTCCCATGTTCAGCTGCATGTGCGCATGTCAATTCGAGCCGCATGGGCGCATGTCATTTCGAGCCGCATGGGCGCTGTATTTTATAAATAAATTCACTTTATTTATTGTGTTTCTGGAAAAATTACAACTGTAGGAATTCGATCTAGAAGACGATCGCTTTATCCCTTGGACGATGCGAAGAAGAAAAGCTCTCAAAATTTTGACAGTAATTTAGATAACTATGTATCTGTACAATGAATGAGAAAAGAACCCTATTTATAGAGTCAAAAAAATAACTGAAAGGATAACTGTCTTCACAACCTGTGCCTAGTTGAAAATCACGCAGGATCTAACATACGCAAGGTTATGAGCAGTTACTGGACGTGGCCTGTAACTGTTGGACACATGGCAATCATGCATGAATCGTGTGCAAGTTACAGGACATGCGGGTGAGAGATCAGTGGCATGGCTGCCACGTACTCCAATTTGATGAAATCCACGCAGGTTTGTTGAAGATGAAATCCACGCAGACTTGAGTCAGAAAGCTTCAAAATCTACGCAAACTTGGGGCAGGAAGCTTCAGAATCCACGCAGACTTAGGGCAAAAAGCTTCAGAATCCACGTAGACTTGGGGCAGAAAGCTTCAAAATCCACGCAGACGTGGGGCAGGAAGCTTCAGAATCCACGCAAACTTGAGACATAAAGCTCAAAATATACGCAGACTTGAGGAAGGAACATAGAAGTTCAAAATACACGCAGACTTGAGCCAAGACTGACAGCTGTCTTGATTCGACATGCCTCGTCTGACACAAAATCTCTGACAGTGATTGCCTTGTCAGTCGCATTAAATGACAATAAGCTCTTTTGGTACGCCAACTTGGTGAAGGCTGAGTCTTATTGAAGAAGATTTCAAAAGTCACGCAATAGTCGGCTGTGATCTCTCGAGTTCCGTGCATACGTGGCATACGAGGAGACATTCTTCGACTGTCGTGCTGTCAGTCATAATGAAACTTCTGACAAATGATGAGCTGTCTCTAGCGTGATTTTTAAACATTGTCTTGATCAACTCAGCGTGACTTTTAGACTCTGTTCTGATCAACTCAGCGTGACTTTCATTTTTAAGGCCTACAAAACCCCCATCAAAGTTTTCGAAAAATGATAAATTATTTCGAAATACTTTGAAATCAAGATGATAAAATGAATTTAGTCACGCTGAGATGACTTTAAAGAGATATTTACTCCTAAATGATTGGACTGTTGGGATTCTGTGCAGTTAGGATCCCGTATCAAGCTCCTAAATCGAGGCAAATAATGATGTGCCGTTTGGAATTCTTCATGAGCCTATAAATAAGCCATAGATCACTTCTTTTCTTCTTTACATGCTTTAGAAAGATAAAATCCACAGAAGAGAACTTCATCTTCCCCGACGAACTCCATCTTCCCCGACTTCTTCTTCTCCTTCTCAGCAGCAATGGCTCCCAAGAAAGCCGATGCTCAGGCCAAGGGGAAAGCCCCTGCGACTTCTTCGCGTGCCACTACTGACAGACTCCCTCGACACGAAGTCCCACAACCTCCTATGCATTGAAGATGACTTTGATGAAGATGAACTCCACATAGAATTTTTTTAGGATCTTAAAACAAATAACGAACTTCAGAAATATATCCCCCTTCTTAGGACAAAGGATATTAATAAAGTATGCCCCCTCTTTAGGGTCGGCCATACTGCACATCTTCGTGTTTACGAAGCTCTGTGTTTCACGCAAAGGAGCATGACTCTCATGACTCTGCGTGATTTTTCATGTTGGCAGAAATGTCCATGTTGAAAGTCACGCAGACTTCTGAGAGTCATCCTCTGGATAGATTAGTCTTGATCTGTCAGCGTGTTTTTTGTCATTTTCACTTAAATGTGATTCTGGCAAATGATGCGTGACTTTCATCCTAATCTGTCTGGACTTTGCGTGAATTAATCATCTGCGTGAATAAAGCATGTCTTGGTAGTATATCTGTCTGAAGTCTGCGTGACTTTTGAAATTTCCTTCAAACACTGCTATACACGCATAGACATAGATTTTACTGAAACATATCTGACCTTGTCTTCTTTCATTTTCTGTAGTGAACATCCGAAGCGAAGAAGCAGATTATGAAGGGCACTTTAGTTTTTCATTTAAGCATGATTTATCTCACGTGCAATTTGTCACGACTCGCTCCCGAATAATCGGATACGAGTCGGACACGCCCAGCTTTCGTCGAAGGACACGACGAAGTAAGCTGTACAATTCTAAGGAAAACTCCAAGATACAAGAAATGTAAAACATCACAGCTACTATACACGTTTCCAGAATCACCACAATCCACAAGTTATTTATACAATATCATTCGGAGACAAATCCGATAATATGAATTATATATACAATCCTGAAATCCTCAATACAATGCATGATGAAATCTTCTAAAAAATAAATCTAAGAAAATACCTAACTATAACTCTGAAATTCTAAGTCCATCCTGAGGTAGAACTCTATCCTGGCTTCGGGCTCTGGCCCATGAAGAAGATACAACGTCCCCAAGTAAACCTGCAACGATCCTGTCAGGAAAAGAGCAAAGTACAACCCCGACAAGAAGCTCTAAACAATGTAAACTGAAGTGCATGAAAAAGAATCACGATATGAACTATGATACAAGACAGGAATATGAAACTGTGGTACAGGAATAACAATGAAACTATGGTACCGGATCCAGAAACAATGAAACTATTCTATCAGTGTAACATGCATTTGAAATAACTATCAGAGTATGTGACCGGCTGGGTAAATAGTGAACAGTGAACAGTGAACAATGAACAATGGTACGGCTTGGAGTCCCACGTGCACGATGTGAGACCCAAGCTATTAGTCAATGCCTAGCTAAAATAGGATTGGTCACATATCTGTAGTATTTCCCCACCCCAATGTGCAAGTAAGAACAATGAACTATGAACGATGAACAATGAACGATGAACGATGAACAGTGAACAATGAACAATCGTGTGTACAACGTGTCGACATGAGAACATGAAGCAAGACAGAAAATACAGAGTAAAGAGTTCGAGCCGGTGTACTTGCCTTTGCTCCGGTGATCGAGAAAGGGTAGTAAAGCTGGTGTCCTCCTGTTATGAATTACAATATTTAAATTAACAATATTTATAGATAATTCTAGTCTACAAAATCACTATAACCAACTCGATTTAAATGCTAACTTATCTACACATAATCTATAACTTACCTTATACCAAGTATCCTAACTTGTTCCAGCTATAAACAAATAATTGTAGAGATGACACTAGACTGAATTGTCAGGAATGATTCAATAAATTATATCATGCTCCCTAAAAACCTATAATACAACTTATATACCTATAAGAGACTGAAATAGGCTCCTTAATAACAGTCGAATAAATCAGTCAGTCCTCACTACTGAGACTGACATGAATAGATTTACGTGGGACTGGTATTCCCATTCCAAAGGCAACACATCCCTTGTTTGAGTTCAGCAACACTCAAGCCACAACTTGCTTTAACCCAAGCTAGCAAGCCCAATATTAGACCCACAAACTTGAGCCCAGTCCAATCATTACAATGTTAATCCACCATTTTCATGTTCAACAGTTCTATGTCAAGTCCAGTTTCCTGGACTTGACTCTCCTGTGTTTGCCTCCATTTGTACCAACATTCAAATCCAGCATACAACCGGCTGACCTCAATTACTGATACATTCCCTAACCTCAGTTTCCTGATAGACCATTCTAGGCATCTCATCATCCCACAATAAGAACAATCAACACCATAATGTCTAACTAGACAATATTATTCACTGCACAAACTGTGGTTCAGTTAAAAGGAAACTGATCATTAAAATTATACCACAAATTTGCTTGCAAAACTAATGAACTGAGGCTTCATAGCACAAATTGGCACCCCATGATTTATACTTATCTGAACCCATGCTAAACTCCTAATACTTAGAAATCAGAAATTTAAAGACAAATACAATGAAGACTAGCTACTACGTTATCCGAAAATCAAAACAAAACCTCTCAAGAGTTAGCACAAAACTGAGATTTGTCAAAAACTAATACTGGCTCTGCATTTAAATCCCAGGTTCATTAAATTGAACCAAGGACTGTGTATGCAAACTCAGATGAATCAAACTCAACCCAACATTACACCTGAAATCTCTGGTTCGTAAAACGAGCCAACATTGCATAGGTAAATTCAGATTCATCAATGAATCAAACACCCTATCCAAGTTCTCAGGATTTGGAAAGAAAATATGGAAGAATACATTCTGGACTGCTAAGTTCATTCAACCAGTACGAAAATGAGATGTCATGAGAACAAATTAATCTCAGTTCAAACCAACTCCTCAATGTCCACTGCTATTTCAACCCAGTTGTTCCCCACACGATAAAAACACCAAGCATCAGACAACACACGCAACATAATTCAACACGCGTGTCTGCACTGACACGAATCAGGACTACAATACTGCATCCCGACACTGACACAACTACTATTTAACTAAGAAGTTAGAAAATTACCTACAGAGTAATCCTGAACCCAAGAAGAGTGATGTCGGATATGGAAACAATCCTCGTGTCAAGATTCGAACCGATCAGAGTATTCAAGTCTTTGGAAGCAAATTCTCGAGCACCTGGGGCTCAAAAACAAGAAGCATGCGTCAGAGTTTAATTCGATTTGTTCTGACTCCAAAATTGGAGAATTCACTAGGATTAGATCAAGAAGACTCACCAATCCTTCAATCAAATTCCAGAAAATAATATGAATGAACCGATCAAAATCACTTCGAAAAATTGATCCATAATTTCTAAAACCACCCAAGCTTATATCGATCACCAATCGATCAAAATACTCAAGAATTCGAAGAGAACAAAAGGGAGGAGTAGACGAAGAAGACGAGGACACTTACCAATGTCGGATCGAAGTACGCCGCTCACCGCTCGACCACGAGATGGATCTAGTGCTCTGCCGAGACCGCCGAGGAAGTACGTCGTCGCCGAGAAGAAGAGTCTGGAGAAAGGTCTCGGGTGGTGAAGCAGTGCCTCACTGCCAATTCGTCGTCGCCGTAGAGGACGCCATGGCCGCCGCTTCGAAGCTCGGCGAAGAACGCTGAGAGGAAGAAAGAGTGGAGGAAGAGAGCTTGGTTTAAGAACTTCACAGAGAATAACAGAGAAGAGAGAACCGAGATTTATAGGAAGAGTGGCCGTTAGCTGCTTGAGGCCAACGCTTACTTTGGCGCCAAGAAGAATTTCATGCTCAAGAGTTTGGAATTCAAATCATTCCTCTGATCGAACAGAGGAAAATAATTTATGAATAAGCTGCCATATTTTAGGAGGAATCATAGTGAATAAGCCCATCTTTACATAATAAAGAAGCCCATCTTTACATAATAAAGATAGCCCAAGGAACATAAAGATTTAATTAATAAATCATGAAATGATTATGGAAATTCCTTTATATATATAAAATTTTATTCATGAATTTTATAGGAAAAAAAAATATACTAGAACCTCGGAAATAGGGGTGAGCATTCGGTTAATTCGGTGTAAAACCGAACCGAATAAGAAAAACCGAATTCGACCGAACCCGAATAAACAAAACCGAAACCGAACCGAAACAACTTAAAACCGAAGTAAACCGAACCGAATTAAATCGGTTCAGTTTTCGGTTTATTCGGTTCCCATAAATTTTTCAGCAAGCTGGCCATGCTCACAAGCAAAGCCCAAGAAAAAACATAATTATTATCAATTAAACTTTTTGTCGGGCAAAGCCCAAGCAAAAGCCTAAAAGCCTGCTGGCCATGCTCACAAGCAAAGCCCAAGAAAAAACATAATTATTATCAATTAAACTTTCTGTCGGGTAAAGCCCAGGCAAAAGTCTAAAAGCCTGCTGGCCATGCTCACGAGCACAGCCCAAGCAAAAGCCTAAAAGCCATGCTCAAAGTGACATGCTATAACTCCCTTTTATAAGGGAGTGTTGCTCCTCTTCCTCTTGATGTTTCCGATGTGGGACTAAAATGTTCTTTGAAATAAATTGTTAAAGGGAGTGTTGCTCCTCATCAGCTCAGCCTCCTCTTGTTTTCGATGTGGGACTAAAATGTTCTTTGGTATAACACAAAATAAATTGTTAAAGGGGAGGGGAACGGTGGGAATCGAACCCCTAACCTCCTGCACACTATCATTTGCTCTACCAACTGAGCCATCACAAGCTTTTGTTACAAAGTAGAATCTTGTTATATATATTTCTTGTTATTCGGTTTTCGGTTCTAAACCGAAACCGAACTCCAAAACCGAAACCGAAACCGAATAAGGAATTTTAGCATTTTCAAAACCGAAACCGAACCGATTATTTTTAAAACCGGACCGAATTTCTTATTCGGTTCGGTTCGGTTCGGTTTTCGGTTCAAAACCGAATAATGCTCACCCCTACTCGGAAAGGTGGGGTTACACAATTTTCTCAATTTGATCTTCCAGAAGCCAGACTATCATTGTTGGCCAATCAAGACCATACAACTTTACTCTGCTTAATGAATGGACAACCCTTTCAGAGTCTGGATTTGGTGTCCCACAAGAAACCAGCATTTCTGTTCGGAGATGCTATAGCACAGAAATCGCAACCGAAGGGCATCAGAGAGAAGGTGTGCTTCTACTTCGAAGGTGATATAAAACAACCCATGTACTGGCCGAAGGTTTCCAGGGGCATATCAATCATGAGATTTATGCATGCCAGCTATCCCAGAAAGATGTCCTAGCATTTAACAGAATATCAGCAGGCGAAGGCGAGCCGTATAATTTACAGAAAGGAGGGATTTTTCAGTGCCCCAGAGAATCATGTATCAGTGTTTCGGGGTTTGAAGCCTGGATGCATACCACCTGAAGACTCGTCAATATTAATGCCATTCAGGATGCCCATTTTCATAAACGAATTCATGTCAAACAAGAATGCATTCTACCCCACCGATTCGACGCCGAGGATGAACGGCTTAATGAATCAGGAGAATGTGAGATGGAGGACTTTGTTCCACTGGGCTTTGGAGAATTTTGAGACTGAGCTAAAGAAGATAAACCTTTATGATGCCGTCGTCAATTCATCCTACGGCTTCAGGCCCAACCCCTTCCTGTTCCTGGCTTTGGTTGAGAGGTATAACCACAGGACAGGGACATTTATGACTCCGAAAGGAGAGATGGGCTTTGCCCTTCATGAGATGGAATACATCTCACACCTACCTTCAGGCTCGCTGCCGTATGAGGAGAATGTGCCTACGACAGAAGAGCTGAACTTTTTGTCGGAGAAGAACCCAGAGATGGTACATCTATTTGAAGAGATGATGTGCCATTTTGGCACATGTACTCTATATTACAAGAGTTCTAAAGATGAAGCTGGCAACCATATCCAGAAGTGGATGTCCTACATTTTCATGAACCGTGAAAAGGATGAGAAGAAAATAAACGAGAAGAGATGGTACCAGATTAGCAACTTCAAGCCTCTCTCTGAGAGTGAAATCATTTATCTGCTGGAGAAATATGACTGCAAGGATTTCACGATCACTGAAGACTGGTACGAGTTCAAAGCTGGAACCACCTTCAGCTCGTATGTAAGACAAAGTGGAAAGATTCTGTCAAAGAACGGTCATTTGGCCGGATTCCTATCTCTGTGGTTAAGAAAATTCATTGTTCCTGGCTCCAGCTCTTTGGACAGGATACATAGAGGCGTTATCTTTGCAGCGGTGCGCCTTATGTATGGTTACAAGCTAGACTTATTATCAGCAATGACCTGTAGACTGAATGCAGGTCTTCGGAATTTTGTAACCAACATGTTATCTGATCAGAGGAGGATGACTGAAGAATTCCCACGGATAGAGATGCCCTTCACATATTTATATGGTTGGCTTCTCCTCCATCATGATGGTCTAATACCTCCAGGGGCAGGAGGGAGTGGCAGTCTTTTCCTGGAGAGGTACTCTGGAGAGACTTTCTGGAAGGTTCACACCCTTCTAGAATGCAGAAATATCTTGAATCGAGCTTCACATTGGTCCATTCAATGTGTCCCTCCACCATTGGGTTATGAAAGCATGCCCTTGAATATGATGGACGGAGATATGGAAGACAGGCTAGATGACGTAGCCTTCCAGTGGTTGCAGAGAATCAGGCCGTCTCATCTAGTATACCGTCATGAAGAAATGACGTATCTGGAGCCGTATTTACCAAGCCGATTTGCCAGACAATTCGGATATGACCAACTTCACGTTGGGAACGCCACCACTTGCCTTTCTGCTCGTGGAGGGCTTATTGACGGAGCTCGGGCTTGGAGATATTTTGCGACTAGAGATACAAAAGCTGTATTCTCTATGCCTAATCCTTTATCTAGCTCAGGGACGAAGATGCTTTACACATATGCTCGCTTTTATGTTTCATCAAGCACCTTCAAGCCGAGTTTCAATCTGAAGACTTTTGTTGCGGAGGACGACCCAGTTCCATCGAAGAGGTCGAAGAAGAAAACTGTTATTCAACAATTTCCTCCGGAACCCGAAGATGAGACAACGGAGGTTGAGCCCTTATATGAATTATTTCAGGAGGGAAATTTTCTTGATGAAGTTCTTCCGCCCATATTTGTATCCCTGTCTAAGAGGAAGAGAAGTGATGAGTCTGAGACAGTCTCCAAGAAGAGTACTAAGTCTCCAACATCTAAGAAGAAGAAAAAGGGGGTCTCAGTAACTGTTACTTCATCTTTAGGTGGCATCTCAGTTGATGAAGATGACGCCGCTGATAAAGACGAAGATGAAGACGATGCTCCTTTGATAACAAGGAGGTCGAGAGGCAAGTATGTTAAGAAGTCCGTCAGCAAAATGAAGGGCAATGAACTCCTAGAAACGATTATGAGTGGAGGAGTTTTGCCAGAAATCAATGAAGCAACTTCTACTGAGAAGACAGAGTCTGATGATGTTCACCTTCCTGCAGCTTCAACTGAACATACTGAGGTAGAGTCTATTCAAGCTCAGGAAAAGACTGCTCCTACAACAAGTGGAGCAGCTATTGAACCCTCAGAGACGAGGATGATCCCATTTGAGCATGGGACAGAGGGCGTCATTCAGGCACTGGATGACCAGATTAATTATTCTGAAGAGGAACCAGCCCCGGCGGAAGTTACAGAACAGCCAGAAGTTCCTGAAACTCAGGTTGAAGACATTTCTTCGGCCAGAGGCGATGAAGACGTACAAACTTCCGAGCTACCAGCTGCTGATGATTTGTTGAAGAATGTTTGTACAGACATCATTCTTCGAACTAATATTCCAGGGGAGACTGAACCGACAGTCAATACTGAACTTGCTATCGTCACTGTTCTTGATATTCATCCATCTCAAGGAATAGATGAAGATGTGAACATTATGGACTCCGGATCAGAGACTCATCTTGAAGCCGGGGATGAAAAAGAATCTGAAGAAGAAGAAGAAGCTGAAGAAGGTGATGATTGGCATGCTGGCACTTCTACTCCTTATGATGAGAATAAAGTCAGGGGGAACAGAATGGAACTCAGCCCCGAACCTGCTCAATCTCCAGATAATGCTCCAGCACCCAGTAATTCTGGAGCTGGAAGCAGCCATATGAAACAGGTGTCGGACACTATCATGGACCGGCTATGAGAAGATGCCAGACTCCCTTCACATATCGAATATGAACCTCAACCTGGTAGAATTTTATTTCAAATTCTGTTTCTGCTGTTTATTTTTCTTTATATGCTGATATATATTATTTTTTTCTTTGACTGTAGGAACTGCTGCAGCAATGAGTTCGACTCATGCTCCGCTTATCCAGACTGATGCTGATGAAGGGAGTTCACACTTGCCAACTTCTCCAGTCGCACACACTTCTGTTCCCAGGATAGAGAACATTCAAGCTTCTTCTTCAATGATGACAGCGACTCCTGGGTTCGAGACTGGACTAGCAAGAACTCTGGGAATGTATTCAGAGATCATTTACTCATATCTAGATACATATTCCAGACGTTTCTTGAAGGATGAAGCTATGCCCTTTTCTGATCTTCGAACTATGGTCAAGTTCTCGCTCATGGCGTTGCGACATGCTGGTTGCGAATCTCAATGCATCTTCTTCGAACATCTCCTGGATGAGTTGGAAATAACCATCCGAAAATACTGGGAGACTAAGAAGGAAGACATTCAATCCTTAACTGCGGCTGAGATCAGTCAACTAGAGCATGAAGCACAGTCCCAACAAGCTGCATTAGAAGCATTTCTTGCCTCTTCTTCTGAGAAATTAGTAGAAAAGGGCGAAAAAATATTGGCTACTCGTCAAAAAGTAGAGCTTCTGTAGAAAGATAAAGCATCCAAAGCTGAAGAGCTGAAGAAATTGAAAGAGAAGTTGGCTCGCCTTCAAGAGCGAATTGCTGTCATAGAAACAGAGCAAGCTGAAGTCGTTGCTGCTTATATTTCTGAAGCCGAACGCTGTGAAGCTCTTCAAAAGGAACGAGAACAGATGCAGGCGGAACAAATTGAAGAAGTTAACCGCATCCAATCTGCGATTATCATTTTTGATAAACAAAATATCACAGTTGAAGCAGCTGAAAGAGTTCAAAAGGCTCATGAAGAGAAAATGAATGCTGTTCTTGAACGTATCAGGGAGTTAATAACTCCTAATAAGTGAATCTTTTTCATTTTTACTTGTATTCAATGTTTTGATTCTGAATGAAAACCAATGAGAATTCTTGATCTGATTTTTGGTTTTGCTGTTTTGATAATGATATATTTATAGAAAATATGTTCAGAGGTAAATAATACATGACACATTTCAATAGAATAGAATATACAAATGAACTTTATAATTCTATCAGATGATATTAAACCAGAAATGATCTTAGTTTAATACTGATTGAAAAAAAATAGAATTCAGACATAAAAATATCTTTGAACTCAATTTTTCATGATCTTTAGACTCGGAAATCAAAAGATTAGATATCATAATATGATACTGACATGGATGATGGACGATGATGAATCGTAAATGTATGTGGGATGAACGGGAAAACCGACAAATGATGGAAAGAACAGATAAACCGTCAGGCAATAAACGGACGAACCGTCGGATGAATGTAATAAATGAACGGATGAACCGTCAGGCATTGATGAACGGACGAACCATCGGATAAATGTAATAAATGAACGGATGAACCGTCAGGCATTGATGAACGGACGAACCGTCAGATAAATGTAATAAATGAACGGATGAACCGTCAGGCATTAATGAACGGGCGAACCGTCAGATAAATGTGTCGATTCATTTTTTGAGGAACCTTTGCCTATAAATATAGCAGAAATCTGACAAGAACAAACACTTCTACTCTACAACATAAAAATGTCGTCTGAAGAAGCATCTAAGAAGGCTGAAATCGCCCCGAAGGTTCAGAAGGGCACCAAAGAACGCCCTACCGATCCAGTTCAGGCGAAGGAGGTAGAAGCAGGCGAAGGTTCGTCTACACCGAAGCCACCACGAGACATTCTGGACTTTCTACTTGATCCAGGAAGGACTGAAGAAGAAGAAGCCATGAGGATAGCTGCTTGCAAATTCCTCGTGGGTTCCAGCAAAGAAGTTCTCAGCTCTTTTGCTGATCGCATATTCGAGAAGGACGGCAGCGGTCCGCGTCAAAATATAGAGAAGGATGATAGTGATCTTCCTTAAAATCATATACTATCATTCATGATTAAAATAAAATAAAATTTTATTTATAAATATGAACTTGTCTGATGATTTACAAGTATTTACATTTATACATAATACTTTTTAAGGAATTTGCCATTAATAGGCATCATAACTTTTCGACCATCCAGTTCTGAGAGTTGATAAGCTCCATTTGAGAAAACTCTGCTCACAACATAGGGACCTTCCCACTTTGCGTCAAATTTGCCTTTGCTCATATGAGTCATAGTCATAGGACGTCTGACTGTTAGAACAAGTTCTCCTTTTTGATACGCTCGAATTCTGACTTTCTTGTTAAAATCTCTTGAAATTCTAGCTTGATAGAATTCGATATTCTGTTGAGCAGATAATCGCTTTTCATCCAGAGCTTCTAATTCCTGAAGTCGAAGATGATCATTATTCTCGGTGGTGAGTTCATTAGCGATTGCTATCCTTAAAGAAGGAATTTGAATCTCTAAAGGAAGAATAGCTTCGCATCCATACACCAGAGAGAAAGGTGTACATTTAGTAGCATTACGAACTGTAGTACGGTAAGCCCACAAACAATCACCGAGTTTCTCACTACAATTATGTTTGTTAGTAGAGACAAACTTCTTTAGGAATTTGATGATGGTCTTGTTGAAAGCTTCTGCTAATCCGTTAGCTGTCGGATTGTATGCGATAGAAGCCACATTATTGATCCGATGATCGTCACAGAATCGAGTAAATTTCTGACTGACGAATTGTGGTCCATTATCATGAATAATGCGTCGAGGAACACCAAATCTGTAGATGACATGATGCTTGATAAAGTTGATGACATTGGAAGTCTTGACTTCGGATAAAGGAATGGCTTCGGCCCATTTGGAGAAATAATCGGTTATTGCAAGAATAAACCGATGACCTTTTGATGACGGCGGATTAATCGGACCAATAATGTCCATGTCCTAAGCTTCGAAGGGCCATGATGCTGTCGTTGGATGTAGAAATTCAGAGGGTTGATGAATAAAATCCGCATGGATTTGACAAGCTTTACACTTCCTTGCATATTCGATGGCATCTGATACCATAGTGGGCCAATAATAACCCATACGTCGAATACGGTCCTGAAGTTTTGGTCCAGGTTGATGTGCTCCACAAACTCCATCATGTGCTTCGCGTATAATTTGTTGAGCCTCATCACCGGCAATACATCGAAGAAGTAAACCATCATAAGCTCGACGATATAAGGTTTTTGTTGTATGATTGTAATAGAATCTGAGTGATCGTCGTCTGATAGATGCTGCCTCACTCGGATTATCTGGAAGAATATCATACAATACGAAATCTAAGAAAGGAAGTCTCCAATCTTTATCTGTATTCTGAGTCTCAGCTGAATTACTGAAGATGAATTCCATGCTAGAATCAGATGAAGATGATAATGATTTACGGCTTAACCCAAATCCTCTTGTTTTATTGACATCATGTGATGTTAATTCTTCAATGTCAACTGGAAGTCCTAGAGTCAGATTGTTTTCGAGATGGAATAACTCTCGATTGCGGACAACAATCATTTGTTGACGTCTGATTGGAATAGCTAACACCGCCGCAAGATTAGCAAGAGCATCAGCTTCTGTGTTACATGCTCGCCTAACATGTTCAATGAAGAATCCTTCAAATGAAGAAGCCATAGAAATAGCCGATCTATGATAAGGAACCAAATCTTGATGGCGAACTTCATAAGTACCCCTTATCTGATTGACAATGAGTTTAGAATCTCCATACGCTTCCAAATATTGAATATTCAGATGTTTAGCGAGTTGAAGACCAATAAACAGTGCATTGTACTCAGCAACGTTGTTTGAACATGGTTGATCGAGAGAATAAGCTCTTTGGATAGCAAGACCTTCTGGCGACACAAGAACGATTCCAACTCCAGCGACAACGTCACCATTAGGACCTATTTTTGAAGCTCCATCAAAGAATAGACGCCAAGTAGGATCTTCTTCAGCAATTTGATTTGAATCTAGGACTTCATCTGGGATTTCATCATAGAGTTTTGAATTTTCTGGAATCGAATGAGCAGCCAGAAAATCAGCTAAAGCTTGTCCTTTGACTGATTTCTGAGGAATATAGTGTATGTCATACTGAGCAAGTAAGATTCTCCAATTAGCCAGTCGAGAATTTAAAACACTGGGTTTCTTCATCATGACCCTTATAGGATTGATCCTGGAAATGACATGAATGGTCTGGCCAATGATATAATGCCGTGTCTTTTGGACAGCGAACATCAGGACTAGACATTCTTTTTCGACCGGTGAATATCGAGGTTCAGCTCCGATCATAGTACGACCGAGATAGTAAATGGCTTGTTCATGACCATTTTTATTCTTTTGAGCGAGCAATGCACCCAATGAATGACTCATTGCTTGGGTATATAGGAGGAACGGTATTCCTAAGACAGGAGGTACCAATACTGGAGGGCTCATCAGATATTGTTTTATATCATCGAATGCTTTCTGACATTCATCATTCCAGACAAAAGAAACACCTTTCTTCATGAGTTTATTGAATGGCCTGCAGCGTCCTGAAAGATTAGAGATGAATCTCCTGATATAAGCGATCCTTCCTTGAAATCCTCGTAGCTCTTTTAAGGTGCGTGGAGGACGCATCTCTTGGATGGCTTTGATCTTCTCGGGATCCACGTGTATACCTTTCGAGGTAATGACGAAGCCGAGAAATTTACCACTAGAGACGCCTAAGAAGGACTTAGTAGGGTTCATCTTTAATTGATGCTTACGCATTAGATCAAAAATAGTCTTCAAATCTTGGATGTGATCCTCTTTTTGTCGACTTTTGACTGCAATATCATCAACGTAGCATTCGACTATTTTTCGTAAGTGTTCACGGAATATAGTGCTCATAGCTCATTGATAAGTTGCTCCTGCATTCTTGAGACCGAATGGCATAACTGTATAACAGTATATACCGATCGGCGTTCTGAAAGAAGTGTGTTTCTCGTCATCTGAAAATATTTTAATCTGATTGTACCCAGAATACCCGTCCATGAATGACATCCGTTCAAATCCATAGGTATTATCGATCATGACATCAGTAATTGGTAGAGGGAATTCATCTTTAGGACATGCCGCATTGAGATCGCAGAAGTCTATGCATACTCTGATCTTGCCAGTCTTTTTAAGAACATGAACTATATTAGCCACCCAATCGGGATGTTGTTCCTCTCTAATAAACCCAGAGGCCATGAGTTTATTGACTTCAGCTTCAATTGCATCCATAATGTCTGGATGAAATCGTCGCTGTTGTTGTTTAACCGGTTTAGCATTCGGCATGATATTGAGTTTATGAGTTGCGATTTGTGGATCAAGTCCTGGCATATCTTCATAACTCCAAGCAAAGACATCGATATATTCACGAATAAGTTTGATCATGTCTTGTTTATCAGTTTCTGAAAGACTTTCACTAATAAATATTGGTTTGGGGGATCCCTCTTCACCAACATCTATTTGAACAAGCTTGTCTTCAGTCGGAGGTTCTTTTTGCTCGAATCGAAATTTCCATTAATTATCTAACCTTTGGGCCCATTGTTCTGATTCAGGTGAGATTTCAAACTCGTCTTCGTCTTCATCACTTTCTTCAGAACGGTCAATGGAGACCATGTTGGAAGACAGAATGTTGCAGTAGAAGTCACCGATACTTGTATCAGAATCCCAAGAGGTAGTACTAGAAGAATCAGATCTCTTATCTTCGTCAGATTCGGGATCTTCATGAACAGTATTGATAAAAGGAGTAGAAGCAACATAACCAAATCCACATTTTGTTCTCCCATATTTCAGAGGAGGAATCCGAACAGGCATTTTTCTTCATTTTCCACTATTGAGGCCAGTTTTGAAGTCATAGCCCATATTTTTAATGATGTCTTTAGATTGCTGACTATAACGACGTAGTTGTAATCTTCCAGTATCATCGTTATTGTCATCATCTTCAGGATTAGAAGGATTTTGGGGCCCTTTGTAAAAGACTATTGGAATGTCTCCTGGCTTTCTGCTGGGAACTAGAAAGTATGAAGTTTGTACTGATTCTAGAGATACATCTGTATGAAAAGTCTGTACAACTCCTATGGTTATTGTTTTCAAGTCATCTAACAAATGCAAATAACTATGAACATGATTACACACATCAATATACTGCAAAGATGGAGACTTTTCATTAAATTTAAAAGCAGCAGTATTTACATTGGGAGAAGGCTGAGCCTTAGAAATCTTAGCCAAATCAATGACTAAAGGGGGAGAAGAAGAACGAGAAGAAGTTTTGTTTCGATTAAGATCGATAATAAATGGCTCAGAAGAGGTGAGCTCCCTTGAAGCTTGAGATGGAAGAGTAGTCCGCCCTCCAACCGGGATTACCAGAGTATCTTGTTTCATATGTGAAGATACAGGAACTGTAGTACGCCCACTGACAGGAATGATCAGTGTATCTTGAGTAGACGACTGAGGTAATGGAGAGATCCGTCCACTTACTGGAATGATGAAAGAACCTTCTCCAGAGGGTTTGGGAGATTGTTGCTGAGTAGTTCGACCTCTAACAGGGATTATTAAAGTCTCACTTTGTGAATCCTCTTTCTCCATAGCTTGTATCACCCTTGTATACTCTTCTTTGTACATCCGGGAATCATTGAAATAAGCTTCAACCCCGTGGAAGGGATTTATATCAGCAACTTCCTTTTGTACTCTTCCATTGCTGTCAATGTATTTAAAACATTGATGAAGAGTAGAAGGCACCACATTATTTTCATGAAGAAAGGGCCTCCCCAGAAGAAGATTATAAGATCCCACGATCTCGATCACGTAGAAAGTGACTTTGGATCTGAAATCACCTATCTGAAGTTTGAGATGAATCTTTCCCAAAGGCTCGCTTCGACTTTGATTGAATTCCAGGATAGTAGTAACCGTCTTGGAAAGCTTATGAAGAGGGATTTTTAGTTCATCCAACAGACTCTTTGGCATTATACTTATAGCAGACCCTGGATCAATGAGGATACGATCTATCTTCATCGTATCAATATAACCGGTGTAGTAGAGAGGCCGATCATGTCGATTATCCTCCAGTAGCATGTCGTCTTGTGTAAAGGTGATATTTGGGATAATCTCCAATACACTGTTGCAATATAAGCAAGTGGCAGGTTCTTCACCTGGCTTCTTTAATTGTGCAAGACAAGAGTCAGCCTGAAGGAGTGCTTCACTTAACGTCTCCCGAGTCTCTTTGGAAAGACGTAGAAGTTCAAAGAGGGACATTCTAGCTGGAGTATTAGCAAGTTGAGCTAAAATGTCAAAGTTATAAGGCTTCTGAAGTCCAAGAGGAGGTGATTTCTTGATTGGTTTATCAAACCGAGCCTGTTGTTTGCCTTTCTCAAGAGCTGTGGGCTTGGAAGGAGCAGGTTCAACCGGTGCAGTGGAACGAATAGGTGCTGTGGATGATTCTTCTTCAAGAGGAACATTAGAAGCATCTTTGTCAGCAGAAGGGATATCAGGAGTATCCTCAGGACTCTTGGAATAATCCTTTAGATAAGGTTTCCCTGTTCGAGTAGCACCAGCAAGTGCTTCTTCCTTATCTTTTGATTCTGTGTCGGGAGTAGATCCAAGAGAAGTCATATGACATGACTTAATCTTTCCAGCCTTCTTGGACTTTCGAGAAGTAGTCTTTTGAAGAGGAGGAGATTCAAAATCTGCCACTAGATCAGGATGAATCCATATGATTTCTCCTGTTTCTATAGTGATTGGCACTAATCCTTCAGACTGTGGAGGAGGAATATTCACTATTTCAAGAGTTGCCTTGGGAATAGGAACAATCCCGCTTTCAAGGAGTTGAGGAGGGAAATCTCCGAATTGCATAGAGACAATGTTGGAGGTGACAGTCTTCTCTTTCGGAGTAAGAGAGATAGCTCCAGATTTAATCATTTCCTAGATCTTTCCTTTCAGTACATAACATGTACGAATTGTATGACCCAACATTCTGTGGTATGGACAGTATTTAGGATGATCCGTCTTACCAGCTTCATCAGGTTTCTTGATTTCAGATAATTGTATTTTATTACCTTTCAGCAGACATTCAAAGATACCAAGGACATCATCGTCATCAAAAGAGTATTCTTCTTTGGGACGAGGTGCTCTTGGTTGCTGAGTCGTAGAGGCAGGAGGAGTTTGAACAGTCGATGCATCTTTACTCTGAAGATTAACTTCAAGGGTTTCTTTTCCCTTGCGATTATTGGATTTAGCATTATTGTTAGTATTTTGACCTGTTTCCTTGGGAGTCATCTGCACTCCTAAGCCTTTAAAAGTTTCAGCACTAATTTCTGCTGCTTTGGCACTGACTATAAAGGAAGGCCAATCTTAAAATTGAGTAGATCCTGTCTACATGCTGATGATTGGCAACAAATTTGATTTGCATGTGTCTATGGTGACAGTATCAGGAGTTCCAAGAGGCATCTTCAGAGCTTCTCTTCGAAACCGTTCAATGAAATCCTCTGTAGTTTTATTATTTTTCTGCTTGATTCTTATAAGAGCAGACATAGTCATGTCATTGAGCCCTTCATAGAACCGTTCAAGAAATATTTGTTTGAAACTGGCAAATGAAGTAATACACCCATCCGGGAGACTTCTATACCATTCATAAGCCGTTCCTTTGAGACATCCGACGAACACCCGAGTAAGGAGGGCGTCACTTGGTTGCAGCTGGTCAGTCATCACTTCAAAGTGATTAATAAATTGACTTGGAGAAGTGGTTCCATCATAGAATGAGATAGTAGGAGGCTTGTATTTAGGAGGATACGATACTTGCTTCCATTCTATCGGATAAGGTTGCTTGATGCCCAACCTTTGTAAACCATCCTTCTGTTTGAATGCCTCAAATTGAGTTTTGAGATTCCTCAATTCTTCAGAAACAACTCCGGAAGATTGTGGAGTTGTAGCTTGTAGAGAATAGTTAGGAGGAGGAACAGCATTATAAGCACTACCCCCAGCTCCAGAGAGACTAGGATTTGGTGGAGCTTGCACAGGAGTATTGGATTGTACTGCTGGAGGAACTTGTACTGGACTTACACCAGTGTCAATTGGTATAGCATCTGGTACAGTCTGTCGATTTTACAGTTGTGTTGCCATGAGTTCATACATCGACTTTATAGTATCAGCCATGGATTTCATTTGCTGTTCCAAAGAAGCAATTCTTTGTTCTTGATGAGTCATGGAAGAAGAAGGTTCATCAGTATTCCCATCGACCATATCAGTCGTGACTGTATGAGGGATTATTGATGAACTGGTGGATGTTGTTTGTTCTGAATCATTACTTTGTGTATCAAAGTCATTTGTAGGAGAACTACCCCCAGTAGGAAGGGGTGGGAAGTTAGATTCTCCAAGAAATTCAGAATCATCTTCAGAAATCAAAGTCCTTTGATTAGAGGCCAGGACCCTTGCTCTGGTGCCTCTGTATACTCCATCTGGACTATCAGTTCTACCCCCAGTATCCCGAGAGGTCATATTGACAGAAGCAAACAGAGGTTCATCTTCATCAGGCATAGGTTCATACTGAATCCGATTGAAGACAGATTGTCGTTTAGTTTGACATTTGCATTGCATTGTGACTCTCGGTTGAAAGTCACATTCATGATCAGCATAGTCCTGATCCATTGATTGACATCTGCATTGGATTATGACTCTTGGCTGGAAGTCACATTCAGCATGGTCAAGATCCGTTGACACAGAATTATTCCTTCTCTTCTGTTGAAGGTGTTCTCGTAAATCTGTCTGTGAAGATTGAGGTACATCAGAGAACATTCTTTGTGTATTTTTAATAATATATTTCCGGTTCTTGGGTCTTAATGGCTCTTGATTATATAGAGAGTGATTAATATGAGCCACATAATTTCTAGCATACTCTGCATCCGGATCTCTTGCTTTTGTTCCCGTTTGGTATGATTTTTTGACACCAGAAGTGCTTCCCAAACGGATTTGATTAAGTTTTGTTCTTAGATCAGTTGGAGGTAACACATTGGTTTTTGAAACTTGGAGTTTTCCTTCCATTGATCTGGATATTTGCATAGAAGGAAGAGTTGAACCATTCCCTTGATTAGGAGTTGGTAACAGACCCTCTTTTATAGACAAATTCTGTGCCCAATTCGAAGAAGTCGTAGAAGAAGACATTAAGGAATGTTTCTTCTTAGATTTATTCAAGTTTTGAGACATAGAATGTCCAGAAGGAAGAGTAGTCAAAAGACCATCTCCTTTTCTTTGACTAACAAAATTGTCAGTCAAAGCTGTTCCTGAAGTAAAGACTACAGGAGCAGAAGAAACAACTAAGGAGTTATTTCTTTTCGAAGGGACTTTGTGTGGAGGAAGTTCTAGCAAGACTACCCCCAGTTCTAGTAGAACTTGGCAAAGAAGAAGAGATAGCTAAAGAGCTATTCTTCTTTGAGTGTGCTGGTGACAATTTGGCTAAGGAGCCAGTATTGTCAGCGTATAAAGTCTTGGCTAAAGAGCCAGATTTTGGTACGTACGCTGAGTCAGAAGGAATTGACTTGGAAATACACGCTGGAACAGATTTGGCTAAAGAGCCAGTGTTGTTAGCGTGACTTTTGAATTTAGAAATACACGCTGGGACAGATTTGGCTAAGGAGCCAGTGCTGTCAGCGTGACTATTAAGATTGAGATTACACGCTGGAACAGGCTTGGCTAAGGAGCCAGTGCTGCCAGCGTGACTTTTGACTTTGAGATTGCACGCTGGAACAGGCTTGACTAAGGAGCCAGTGCTGTCAGCGTGACTTTTGACTGTTGTCGTCTTCGAGCACGCAAGAGTGTGCGTCATTGAAGTAGAGTCCTTGCCAGTGTTAGGAGTAGACACTGTGGCAGAAACTTCACCCTTGGTTGCCAACAGATTCTTAGGGACGTAGACAGATCGTCCCTTCGACTTGGCAGTGGTGATGGAGGCTGAAGTGGGCTTGCCACCCTTAGCCCGCTGCATTTCTTCGTAGGCGAGTTGATCGAATTGGATCGATATCACCTTCTTCGTCGAGCCGACTGACGAAGTGTCGCATTGAGTTGTTGCCATCTCAGAAGAGGAGATGGTTTTCCCCAGCAGAGTCGCTAATTTGTTTTCCATAAATAAATTCACTTTATTTATTGTGTTTCTGGGAAAATTATAACTGTAGAAATTTGATCTAGAAGACGATCGCTTTATCCCTTGGACGATACGAAGAAGAAAAGCTCTCAAAATTTTGACAGTAATTTAGATAACTATGTATCTGTACAATGAATGAGAAAAGAACCCTATTTATAGAGTCAAAAAAATAACTGAAAGGATAACTGTCTTCACAACCTGTGCCTAGTTGAAAATCACGCAGGATCTAACATACGCAAGGTTATGAGCAGTTACTGGACGTGGCCTGTAACTGTTGGACACATGGCAATCATGCATGAATCGTGTGCAAGTTACAGGACACGCGGGTAAGAGATCAGTGGCATGGCTGCCACGTACTCCAATTTGATGAAATCCACGCAGGTTTGTTGAAGACGAAATCCACGCAGACTTGAGTCAGAAAGCTTCAAAATCCACGCAAACTTGGGGCAGGAAGCTTCAGAATCCACGCAGACTTAGGGCAAAAAGCTTCAGAATCCACGTAGACTTGGGGCAGAAAGCTTCAAAATCCACGCAGACGTAGGGCAGGAAGCTTCAGAATCCACGCAAACTTGAGACATAAAGCTCAAAATATACGCAGACTTGAGGAAGGAACATAGAAGTTCAAAATACACGCAGACTTGAGCCAGGACTGACAGCTGTCTTGATTCGACATGCCTCGTCTGACACAAAATCTCTGACAGTGATTGCCTTGTCAGTCGCATTAAATGACAATAAGCTCTTTTGGTACGCCAACTTGGTGAAGGCTGAGTCTTATTGAAGAAGATTTCAAAAGTCACGCAATAGTCGGCTGTGATCTCTCGAGTTCCGTGCATATGTGGCATATGAGGAGACATTCTTCGACTGTCGTGCTGTCAGTCATAATGACACTTCTGACAAATGATGAGCTGTCTCTAGCGTGATTTTTAAACATTGTCTTGATCAACTCAGCGTGACTTTTAGACTCTGTTCTGATCAACTCAGCGTGACTTTCATTTTTAAGGCCTACAGGCGCATGACAGTTCGAGCCGCATGGGCGTATGTCATTTTCGAGCCGCATGGGGATTGCTATTCCCCAGCCACATAGAATTTCCCCTGGCCGCATGGTCTCATTTTAACCATAGCCGCATGAGATCCCTTTAGTTCTAGTCGCCTAAGGCTTGCAGATTTTGGTCGTATGGGACTACTCATTTCCGGCCGCATGGAATCATCTTCGTCCTGCCGCATGAGTTTAAATTTCCTTGGCCGCATGATTTCCTGGCCGCATGAACTCTGATTCTAAATGCTTTCTTGGCTGATTCTTGTTCCAAAATGGCATTGATTGACATTGATTGACATCTATTGACATTAATTGATTGCATTGGCATTTATTAACAGTAATTATTGTCTGAACATTAAAATAACATTATTGGTTATCTCGACTAATAATTGATCATGTGTTCCTAGTTGGAACTAAGAGGCTGGCTAGTCGTCTTATTGAAATGAATGAATGAGACACGTTCATATTATGAACTATTATAATCGATTGGCCGGTCCAGAATATTGACATACAGGCACACATGCAGGCTTCAATTTATTTATTTATTTATTTTCTACAAAAGAAGCATGTGTACTTTATGATCAAGGCATGATTATTCCGTGGTTAGTTTGGATTGTTGTATTACGCTATGTAAGACCTACAACCTAACCGCACGGGTATCGTTGTAGAGTTGTGCATATCGTACCCCGTACGAAAGTACTCATTCTGAATGACCATGATCCACGGCATGGGATTTCACTCAACGTATAGACTATTAAGTTAAATAAAAATAATAATTGCATGGAGAGAATGGATTCCCGAGTTCTTACATGGCAGCCCTCTTGGGACTAGTAGTGCCCGACAGGCCGGTTGGTCCCCACAGATACTGTAAATCTGCCACACGGGCAGGGAGCGATATCTGGTTATATTATCTATTGTATATTGTATATTGATGACGGGCGTCCCGCTGGGACTCGTCTAATTCATGATTGGCGCAATTGATTGACTGGGTAAACTAGCCTTGCTTGCACATAGTAAGAACTGAGGAATTCTTTATTACATATATCCAGGATAACTTGAGAATCACAGTAGCAAGCCGTAGTAATTGAATGGCCGTTTAAATTGATTTGTTTGTGTACTGTTTCTACTCTGTTACCTAACTGAGATGATCAGAATGTCAGGACATGACGGGCCAACTTCTGTCCTTGTTTGGTTGGAAGGTTGGTTCGAAGTGTCGTGATATTATGTGAACCCCAGTGGCAAGCAGAGATCTATTATTATATCCTCTTATTTACTGGTTTCATCCTTCATATCGTGCTTCCTTGCAGTACTTGCTATTAGAGGTCTAACCTCTCTGGTTTTGCATGACCAGATTTAGAGCCGGTCCCTAAGGATCCAGCTTACTTCCACCTCCAAGATGGTCAATACTAGAGGAATGATCGCATGAGGACTCGAGTGGGTTCCTTACCTTCCCGCTCGTTTTGTTATTTACTTTATACTTTGCCGTTTGGCACCGACATGTTAGTCGGATTGTCTTGTACTTATTTGTACATAATTGTAACTAAGTCAGGCTGCAGCTGATAACAATTGTGTGTACTTTTGCTACATCAATCTGGCTATATTTTGTAAAGTCAGATGTCAAGAACATTGTTGACAGAGCGTTTGGGACGCCTTATTGCTTTATCTTACATGTTCTCTATTTCTGTTTCTTATTTGAATGATTGAGACAATAGATGTGAAATGACCATAGTGAGACTTTCATGTAGTATGCACCCCCTCGTATTTTAGACAGCATTGATCGTATTATACGGTATTCATCTACCCGTAATACGCAGCTGGCTGAGTCATTCCCCCGCTCTCCAGTATTCTGGTTCTGGGGCGTGACAAGATTTTAGTGGTGGCCCATACAGGTCGAATTTCAGACTTGTGGGGTATTTTAATTTATAGGATGTCTCAATCACACATGTTCCCCCTTGATCTCATGATTCGTTACTCTCAACTCCAGCTTGACATTCCAGTATCCCTTGACTTCATTGATCTTTCCTGTCTGATCGTTTGATTATTTTTTTGTCCCTTTTCTTAGGGGCACTTCGTCCGCATCTGCCAGAACTGAACAACAACAACAAGGGCAACACGGACAACCTGACCATGTTGTTCAGCAACAAGGGCCGGTAATAACTCAAGAGGCTATCCAAGAAGAAGTGATAGTAGAAGCTGCAGCTGGATCGCAGTATCCGGATGTTCCACCACCAACAACAGTTCCACCTACCCCTCTGGAAGTAGACACACCAGCCCTTCTGGAGATCATGAGAGGGATGATGGCTACTCAACAACATCAGATGTTAGCCCAACAGCGCATGCACGCTCAGTTACAAGAGCAGAACGTACTACTCAACCAAGGATTGCAGACGGCATTGGAAAGAGGGGCAAGGCCAGATTCAGGAGCATCAGCCAGGTTTTGCAAGTTCAACCCCCACCGTTTCGAAGGAACGGAGAATGCCATCCCAGCAGATGCATGGCTTAAGGATATTGAGGCTATTCTGACAGCAGCTAAGGTGCCGACAGAAGAACGTGTGGATCAAGTGAAGTTGTTACTTCAGGATCTCGCACGTGATTGGTGGGAATCAGAGAAAGTAGGTATCAGACGTCCTGTTGCTTGGAACGATTTTACAGCAAGATTCAAGACGAAGTACTATAGAGTTGTGGCGCAGTTTGAGCTACAACAGAAGTTTATCAACCTCAAGCAGGCCGACAAGACGGTAGATGCTTACGCAGCAGAGTTCTGCAGATTGAGTAGGTTCGCCCCAGAGATGGTAGCAACAGAGAGCCAGAGGGCTATGAGGTTTCAGCAAGGGTTTCATCTTGAGCTCTTGCAATTGATAGAGGGGCACAATTATCAGACTTTTGACGAAGTATTGACGGCAACCCGAAGGCATAAGATCACCATTCAGAGGCTTGCGACAAAGACTGGAGGTCAGAAGAGATCCCACAGTGTCACGACCCGCACCCTAAAGTAAGAGCACGAGAAGTGGGTACGTCCAGCCTACGCCGCAGTGTCGGCGGTAGAACGCTGTCCTAGGTCAATCATCTAACAATATAAAGGTACCTGTACAGTATATACTCTCCGAATGGAGGTGACATAACAGAAAACAATCTCAATCACATCTAGGGTAGAAGAATGAAAGATAGATAGATAAACAGTAACTCAAAGAGAACAGTACAATAGATGAAATAGGTCTAAGAAAGTTATAAGAAAGTTAAAAAATAAAAATCAGCAAATAATCTGAACAAACCCTAGAAATCAACCATCGGTCTCAAATAGCGTGCTCCTAATAATCCAAGAACACACCCTAGAAATCAGCAACTTAGTATGAAACCTATAGAGCTTAGAACGGAGAAGAAACTTACTATTCGGGATTCATGGCTGCTGGACTTCTGATGGCGACCGGTCCAACAAAAACCTAGAAATCCTCCAAATTTAAGGGGACGCGATAACTTTGTGGGAGGCGTGGTGGTGGTGGTGGGCGTGGGTGGGTGGGGTGTTGGGGCGTGGGGGGTGTGGTTGGGGAGAGCAATGTACGCTAGAGTTTTTGTAGAGACGACTATCGCTGTCCAATACAAATAAAATATATTCAAATATTCAGTCAAATATTCAAAAAAATAAAAATATTAAGGTTGTAAACTTCACAATCTTAAATATGTTATCAAATTTGGTTAATTAAACAGGTTCCCACCATAGTTTTTGTGCCAAAATTTTCAATAATTTGTACGAAACACGTTTAAAATTTTGCATGCTTAAAATTTACGTACTTACTTGAATTTGTCAAAAGTATGCAAGTATTATACGTTTTGTGAAAGATATGAAAAAAATTGTGTATAATACGAGTTTTATTCGGGTAATTGCTTTCAAGGCTTTGTGCTGCACAGTCTTCCTTTAGGATTGTCAAACGAAGTTGGCAGTCCTAACAGACGGCCAACTTTGGTCAATCCTATTTTATGTTAGGACTGCCAATTGACAGTCCAAATTCAATTTATCTAAGTTCTTTAGGACTGCCAACAAACTTGGCAGTGCAAATCCAAATATGTGGGTTGTCCTCAAGTAAAAATTTGATGTGTCAATCTTGTAAATTAATTTAAAAATTTTGGGTTGTCTTCGAGTAAAACTTTAGTTGCCAATATAATTTGCCTTAAAACAAAATACACAATCAGGGTATGAAATAACCAAGAGAGTTTTTTTTTCCTAACATCTTTAAATAAGATACTAGCAAATTCAGTAAAATGATTTTTTTTCCCTCCTTTTTAATATTATTGTAAGAAAAATATTATACATATTTCAATAAAAAAATGTTATATGTATATTTATATTTGTATCATAATTATATATATATATATATATATATATATATATATATATATATATATATATATATATATATATATATATATATAATTTGCTATGGATTTATGTGAATAATAGAGAGTTTTCGAGAAAAGATAAAATTTAGAATTAGTATGTATTTTTGTAAGAATAATAGAGGGTTTACAAATGACTTAGACAATCAATTTTGAACCGTTAGCCTTCTTATAAAGTGTAGAGATATCAATTGTTTTTTTTCGTCTCTACCTATGTTCCTATAATTTTGATTGATTGAGGGTCACAGATTAAATGTAGAAGCACTATATTCGTGTATTTAATGTGGATATATTCAACTCTAAACTCGTGACATTTTTTTTGTTTTTTGTTTTAGTGTATGTGACTTTAAGACACAAATTCGGAGCCTTCCAATTTGATTTCAAAAGAGAACACTCTTGTTTGGAAGTTATATTAAGTATAATACATGTAATTGAAAATTGGCCATATTTATTTTGCATTAATTGGAATTGTGGACGCATTGGTACTTCTAACACGATTTTCAAACGTGTCTAACTCGATTTTCGAGTCCCGCGACATCGTTTCAGACTAATTCAATTTTCAACCTATAAAGATTGGCAACTGAGAATATCTTAGCATCGGTATCATCTAAAATTGAGCATAAGTCGTGTCAGGGCTAATTTTTAGTTTTTGACCATAACATGATCTACATTTGTGTATTGATCAATTAGGATTGCGATATCATAATCGACATACGAACGTACATACCTAGTGCGACAATTTGGACTAACTATAAAGTAAGTGCGACAATTTTGAACAAGACCGTAATGAGTAATCGAAATGCGATTGCATGTTCATAGAGCCTATAAATTCAAATATTTTGTTGGAGCCTACAATTAGACGACACGACTAATTTCACTCCTAATAAAAATTCAACACTTGTATTGTTCACGATGATTTCATGATTTTGATAAGTACAACTTCACATAAATACTTAATACAATTGCATGTTCATATAACCAGCTTACATATTTTTTGTTGTTGTGAATTTTTCATGTGTTCTTAAATTTAGTTTTATGCGGACTTTTTTTCCCCTTATAGGGTCAGAGTTTTTAATAATATTTTTTTTTGTATTTTTTATATAAAAAGTATACGACAAAATTTAACTCTTTCATGACAAATACAAATAGATTATGCAACGCGGATACCAGATGGGGCCAATATAGTTTGAGTCTCTCTACCATAAGGACGTGTAGGTGTATGTGGGGTGTAATAAAAAAAATAATAGATTATTTTTTGGCAAAAATACAAATATAATTGAACGTGGAGTTTTGGAATTGCATCCTATTGTTTGTGACAATCATTTCTCCTACACACATATTTTTTTAGAAATTTTGAATTGCACCCAATTTTTCTTAAAAAATATCAAGGTGTAATGACCCGCTCCGCCCTAGCGGAACGTCGATTCAAACGGCAAGTGCAACGACTCAAACGAGCCATCGACCCGAAGATTTGGCACCGACCTGATGAAGAATCAATGCAAGGCTTACATTGGCCCATCAAGATGAGTCCAGACTTAGACTTTCAAAGGCGCGCTCGGAGTATCGCTCGGCCGACGCGAACATCGCTAAGGTGGGTGGCTCCGATGAACCCGTCTTTGCTTAGCCTAGACACATAACAATACAGACACTATCACTGAAGTCGCTAGGCGATAACACCGCGCATGCTAATAAATGACCCAACGCACCTAGCTATGGGAATAATCCCATCTTGTATGCTGTATAGAATATGGAAAAGAACATGGAAAATACGAGAACTCTCGCACCGCGCTCCACGCTCGTGCTAAGGCACAAGCTTGCGTTCAAGTCCCTTATGCGTTCAACAATGAAACAATGAATGGGTTACAACAATGAAATGGGAAGACTATCAATATAGTCGTTCCGAGTAGAGTATAGCAACATTGAAAGGCTATGGGACCGATGGGTCGCCAAGGCGACTCCCACACAAGGAGTTGCGTAATGTATGAATGAAAGAGTAAACAAATAAGTGAATGAATGAATCAACGAATGAATGAACAAGTGAAAGAAAGAATGAATAAAAGATAAGAAGGATAGAAATGGTTAGCGACAGGTATGACGGACACGTGCAACGGGGCTCGCTACCCGCGCTGCACGGACGCCAACCTGGTCGATAACGTATTAAGACTAAGGGTTAGCCTACGGCTCGGAGACAGCCGTTAAGTTAAAAAGAAAAGTTAATACGAAATGGTCATGGACAAACGGCACGGGCGAGGGGTGGCAATGCCGTGGCCGTGAAGAAAAAGGGATTCCGCGGCATGATCAAAGTGTGAAGGACTTGCCGGTCCGGACGGAATCAAAGGAAATGGCTTACGTACAGGCCTGAGTGCGGGCTTGGCCACCAGGGGACGTAAGGCCGGGTATTTCAAAAGACTATCAGGGTGTACCAAGCCGCACGCCATGATAGGTGAGAAATTACCACAGGGGAAGACATGTCCAAAATGGCTTGTGATGCCAGCGATCGGTGCATATAGAGTTAAGTGGGCTTTACTGGTGGCGATCCACGTGCAAGTCCTTGCATTGAAATCAAAGTAGTCTAAGTTAAATGAACAATCGCCTACTGAACGGCTTGAAATGTATCGCACCAAATGATAATGAATACTTCGTACAATGAGTTAGAGAATACGCCTACGACGCGCTAGAAACTGAGGCAGGGACACGCCCTTAACATTGAATGTTTACATGTGAATTGTTTGACTAACTTGGTTTACTTTGGACAGGGAAGGCCGGACGGTAAGTATGGGTAAGTCGTGCATGTATTTCCATGCGACACTTGAATTCAGCAACACGAGATAGGTCATGACATGTGCCATGAAATTGACCCTAAGGCAAGATTAGAAAGACAATGAATGATAGAGATGCACAAAAGTAAATGGAACGTGTTTGGTAATGATAGCATTGTGGGCGAGCTAGCCTCCCCACCAGTGCATAACAATGTACTGATAATCCCACAGTCTGCTTGCAGAAAGCAGGAAACGTCGACGGGTGCGGAGCTTCCCTCGAACGTGCTAAGGCGCGGAGCTATCTCTCGAGCCTTGGAGCGTTGCAAGGAGCTGGAGCACCATATACAGGACATAATGTATTGGAACATCGCCATGAATCATTCCATCTTGTAAGCCACTTGGCACGCCTTTTATGTTTCAGAGAGAGAGAGAGAGCTTGAGCGACTTGTAAACTCGGCCTAGCGCCGCTTGTAAACTTCTTGAATATCAATAAAGAGTTTGAATTCGCTTCAATTCGTGTTCATTTACTTTCCGTTGCAAATGGGGACACTCTGTGCGACTCTGTGGCCTAGCTCGAATCGGCCGTTTCTGGACTTGTCCTTGCACGGACGCAACCTAGGCCCGTGCGGCATCACGCCTTAGCGAGTACGATCGCTCCTGCGGGAGCGGGGCGTGACACAAGGTGCACCAAATTGTTTTATTTTTAATCAAAATTAAGGTGCGCCCACCCAATTACCACAATGCAAGAAATTTTCCACTTTTGACGGAAATCGTCTCCCAGTATCAGTAACTTCGACCAAAATATTTTGTATTCTTTTCCGCGCTGCCCCCTCCCCTCTGCGCCCCACCCCGTCGTGGGTAGCCGAACCCCCCCTTTATCTCTCCTCAGTCCCTCCCTCTTTCCGGCAGCCCCCCTTTCTCCATGCTGACACGGAAGAGCGGCGACAACAGCTCGTCGGTAGCTAAGCGGCGATTTGCGCAAAACAGGGAGGGGGGCGGTCGGCGGGGTGAGCGACGGGAGCATCAACTAGCATCTAGGTACGGCAGCAGTAGCTCTCCGGCGGCTAGGGACGCGCTGCGGGGAGGGAGATTGCCGGTGGGGCCGCATAGCTAGGGGGGCGGAAAAGAAGACGAGTGACATTTTTGTAAAAAAAAAAAAGGTCAAAGGAGTTGACTGTTAGTAAAAAGACGTTTTTTTTTTCAAAAGTGAAGAGTTTTTTTTATTATGATAATTGGGTGGGGTGCATCTTAAATTTGGATAAAAAAATTATTTAGTTTTAGGGTCTCACATATATATTAATACTATAGTTTGGGTCTCAAAATTGATTAATATTAGAATTTGGATTTTAAAATCACTTCACGCATATGTGAGACCCTAGTATCCATATATATGTTAGGCTTAATTGCTACTTGATACCCTCAACTATTACCATTTTTCAACTTTGTATCATAAACTTTTTTTTGTAACAACTTGATACCCGGATATTATTTTGGACAAAAATGTCCCTACCCCTAACCTCCCTCCTCCCTGCTCGCTTCGCCCCCCCTCTGCTAGCTCCGGCCGCCCACCCGCATGCTAGCTCCCCCCCCCCCCCCCCCCCACCCCCCTGCTCGCTTCAGGCCATCCCTCCCCTCCCCTCTCGCTCTGGCCGCCCGCCTGCTCCCGCCTCTCCCCTAGGGTTCGGCAGCGGGAGGAGGGGGGGCTGGGAAGGGGGGTGCGGGGCGGGAGGCGGGGCAGGGGGTGGCCCGAAAGCGAAGAGGGGGGGGGGGAGGTTGGCCGGAAGCGAGGAGGGGAGGAGGTTGGCCGGAAGCGAGGAGAGGGAGGGGGGGGGTTCGACCGGAGTTAGCAGGGGGAGGGGGTGGAGGGAGGGAAGGGATAAGGACATTTTGGGGTTTTTTAAAATGTTAGGTATTAAGTTAAAAAAAAAATAGTTGAGGTATCAAGTTGTTACGAAAAAAAGTTTTGGGTACAAAGTTGAAAAACAGTAATAGTTGAGGGTATCAAGTAGCAATTAAGCCTATATGTTAAATCCTAGAGCTAAAGAAGTGGATTCACTCAAATTTTTTCCTTTGTTCTTCCCAAAGTTGCATCATAAACGCCCCTAGTCGGGTCAGTTAACGGGTTATCGGATCCGTATCCACGCCACCATCAGGGAAGAAGAAAAACCCTGGGAAAACCCTAATTCCGAGCCATAAAGAGGAAACACTAGAAACCCTAGCTTGGAAGAAGAGAGTTTGGAATCTCTGTTCCATTTCCTCGCAGATTATTTCTCCAGGAGCAGCGATGAGGAAGAAGGTCGACGACCGCATCCGTACTCTAATAGAGAACGGCGTCAAGCTGAAGCACCGATCGATGTTCGTCATAGTCGGCGATAAGTCTCGAGATCAGGTGCTTTTTCCTTGTTTCCCTTGCAAGAAAGATTCAATCTTTATGCACCATTGGAGCTTAGATTATTGTCATGGATGCATTTTACTAGTACACACGACGCGAATGTGACGAGTTTGGTGTGTCCTAGTGTATTTCGGAGTGTCCATGTTGTGTCCGATACGACACAACACGGTACACAGCAAAATATTTGGAGTGTCCCTGTTTTTATAGGAGAAGGATGAATTTGTGTTGATTACTCGAGCTTAGATTATTGTTATCGATGATTTTTACTCGGTTCCTGGATAGGTTATGTGCGAGCACAAATAGGACAACACGTTGCAATGAGGATACACCGACAACTTTTGGAGTGCCCTAGTGTATTTAGATTGTCCATGCCGTGTCTGAAACAATGCAACATGGACACGGAACCAATTATTTGGAGTGTATGTGCTTCATAGGATTCGGGTCAACACATGGGATGTTGCACGGACATTACACTGTTGTTTTTATTCTACCAATAAAAAATGGAAGTTTTTGCGCGACAACTTAAATTCTACTATCAGTGTATTTACTCGAAGCATTGATTGATTCTGGTTATGTTGTACGGACGAGGATCTGACACGATTTAAATAAGGTGACCTAATGATTTTGGTGTGTCATTAGAGTGTCCATCTCATGTCCGAAACATGTCAAACACGAAGCAACACGGACATGTCAACGATTTTTGGAGTGTCGTTGCTTCTTAGGATTCTGGCTATTATAGGAGAATGACGAATTGTCTCCATTAACGTAGAGAAGAGAAATATGAGATGAGAGATTTGAGAAGATAAGAAAAGATCCATGCTAATAACTATTATTGATGTTCTTCTTACTTGCTGACTGGACTTACATTTTGTGTCAGATTGTGAACCTCAACTATATGCTGACGAAATCGGTAGTAAAATCCCGGCCTACTGTCTTGTGGTGCTACAAGGAGAAGCTCGAGTTTAGCAGGTGTCTGCTCGATGCCCTAATTTTGTTCACCATTTATCTATTTAACTTCTATCTTGATTTTTCATTTGATTGTATTTTTGGTAAGAACTGAATAATACTTTTGCATTGGTATAGTGCCTTTGATCTTTGTTATTTCAGATATTTGTTTGGTATGTCTATGAATGTCTATTCATTATAGTAGCAAAGGTGATGGCAAGATCTTTGGTAGTCTAGCTTTATCACTCAATAACCTTTGTCCTTCTATACATCTACCACAGAATTCAGTATGATCAACATCCATCCAAATAACAATCAAAGTAACTATTTACTTGCTGGATTTATAGAACAGCTATCTGTTTTGTTTTCTTAATGTATTGGGCTATTGCAAGTAGATTGAAGCAAATCAAATATTTATAACCTGTGCAATGTGGACACCCCCTAATGTTTGAGTGTCCATCTATACATTTATCACAGAATTCAGTATGATCAACATCGATCTAAATAACAATCAAAGTAACTATTTACTTGATGGATTTATAGAACAGCTATTTGTTTTGTTTTCTTAATGTATTGGGCTGTTGCAAGTAGATTGGAGTACATCAAATATTTATAACCTGTGCAATGTGGAACACCACCTAATTTTTGAGTGGGTCAATAACATAAAGTTATAGTTATTGCACTTACCTATTTCTGAATGGTGAAACCAAACCAACTTATGCCTCACCAGCTCAGGCTGTCGTTCCAGATTTGAGAGTAATTTGTTCTTTCCTTTTCTTGTATGACTTTTGCTTGTGCTGTTCTTGAATATTGCATTGCGAGTCCCAAGCCTGGACAAAGAAGGTTTACGTTAGCTAGCTGACATCCAGGTAAAACTTTGTATCAAAACGAAATGAATCCTTATATAATACACATCAAGGCATCCCTCAGCTGCTAATGTTAGAGAGCGCTTTGTCTTTAATACTTAATAGAGCAGATTGGAACAAGAGGATTTAAATAGCTTTGCACGATTATCGATAACGGCTTTGTTGAATCTGCTGTTTGTTCTTGTACGAATTTCCACAAGTATACTTTATAGTTGCTACGATGCTATCAAATGTACTGGTGTGTTGGTCGAGTTGTTGTTAAAATCTTCTGTAATCAGACTAAGGGGCTCTGTTGTTTTCAGTCACAAGAAAAAGCGTGCAAAGCAGACAAAGAAGTTGATGCAAAGGGGACTGTTGGACCCTGAGAAAGCGGACCCCTTTCTACTTTTTCTTGAAAGTGGAAACATAACATACTGTCAGTACAAGGAGTCGGAAAGAATTCTTGGGAATACCTTTGGCATGTGTGTCTTACAGGTTTGATGTCATAAGTTAGCAGTTTTATTGATATTATGGTTATTGAGGTCATCTTCTTTTTGATATTTATTTATTCAATTATTGATACTGGATGATTTCCTAAATGTAGGACTTTGAGGCACTGAATCCAAATCTCCTAGCAAGAACTATTGAGACAGTGGAGGGTGGTGGCTTGGTAGTCTTGTTATTGCGGTCACTATCATCACTAACTAGTCTCTGTACAATGGTCATGGTATGTGTCCTCTTTTACAGAAGTATATGATCTACCTACTAAATCAAAACTGTTCTGGGCTTGCATTTTACTAAATCATAGTATGGAGCTCAGCTCAGCTTAATTTTTGGGTTATATCACACTTAAGCTAAACTGTATGACAAGTTATGACTCTTCAATCGTGCGAAACTTCAGCAGTTCTCACCTCTGTAAACTAGAATTTGATATATTGCATGGTGGCATTTTATAGACTCTTTCACACACTTTACCTTTTCCTTATATGACATCTTTAGTATCTGATTGTAGCTATTCCAGTCCTCTCTCATTGTGAATATGCCGTCAACAGCATGCTATACTTAGGAGGATGAATGAGAGGATCTTAGATAAACGATGAGGATGAATGAGAGGATCTTAGATGAACGAGGAGGATGAATGATAGGATCTTAGATAAATGAGGAGGAAGAACCATACTAGGCCTAAGATTTTGGTTGGGGATGTATTTATAGTTGCTGTTGTTACATAGGAGATGACCCTTAACTAAGCAAGATCGAATAAAAGGATTTGTGAAGCTGTCCCGAAAGTTTCGGATGAAGGCTTCCTTACTTTGGTGTAATATTACAAATAGAGACTAAGAAGGAAGATAATTATCTACATTCCAAGTGGATAATTTCTTCTCGAACTTATCTGTTAAAGGAAGCTTCCAATTCTTAGTGGAATCTTCCATTTCTTTTAGTGGAAACCTAGATGCTTCATTAAAAAAGGTACCTATATCAAAGAAATATATCAAGCATTATATATTCATAATGCCCTCCCCATTTTTGGGGGTTAAGGCTTTGTTGTTTTATTATATCATCACCATTTTCAATGTCATTGAATTTCAACATCCCTCAAAAAGATACAAAATTCATTTCAAAGAAAACATACAATACAAGCAACATCAGCGGAACACAAGTAATGCTTCATCTGCAAACTGAAAGATAACCAGCCCTCATTGTAGGCATAAGAAACCAGGTCTTTAATCAAACATACTTTGTATCTTTCCCACTTATCCTATAAGCAATTTAGTAACTAATAGGGAAAATAGAGGAGGAAAATAAGTTCCCTTTTCTCAGACCATTTTTACGGAAACACTTACCTTTTCCACCATCTAATGGTGCATATACACATTTTATCCATGAAATCCACTTCTTACTGAAGCCATGAAAGTTTATAGTAGTAAAGAGGAAAATTCAAATAAATATTAAAATGAGGTTCTTTCAAACTCTTAACTTCAACAAAAAAACCTATCGACTTTCTTTTTGGAAACGATCGTCACTTATCTCATTAGCTCAAGCGAAAATGTGTAAAATAGATCTCCTTTTATAATAAGCTATTGGATAATAATGACCGAATACAATTTCTTTAACCTATTTGTGGTTTTAATATGACTTAGGGATATGTATAGCAAAGTAGTTTAGAAATGATGATATGCTTTCTTTGATTACTATCTTAAAGTTATTATACTTCTTCAATGACAGAAAAATGATAATAATGTTTTATTGGAATGAATTTTGTATGTTTGTGAGGGATATGGTGAAAAGTAAATTTAAAAAACATACAAAATCCATTTCAAAGAGAACATATTATATTTTAGGACGATGCATTCTAAGATCAGATATGGACCATAAAAGTACGCACTATCAGTTAAGAAATTATAAATAAAAATATGTATAATAGAGCAGCAGTCTTAATCTATCTTGAAGTGTGAACACAATCTAAGATCAGATACGAACCATAAAAGTACGCATGATTTTTGCTGGTTTCAGGATGTGCATGAAAGGTTTCGGACGGAGTCTCATTCTCAAACTGTTGCCCGGTTCAATGAACGCTTTATGTTATCTATTGCCTCATGTAGAGCATGTGCAGTAATGGACGACGAACTAAACATTTTACCTATATCATCTCACATAAGATCATTACAACCTGTGGCAATCACGGAGGTAAAATTCTCAACTTTTAGTGTAATATTTGTCTATAAACATCATCAGACGTCTCAAACTTTTACTTAAATTAGTTACTTAGGTATTTAGGCTCGGGGAGTTATGTTGCTTATTTTTTCTAGATTAGTGGAGAACATTTTGGTTTGTCTTTGTAATGTGGCCATCAGAAAGGTACTAGTTGATAGTGTATTTTTATATATTTATATGTTTATTTTCCTTTGTTTATAAAGGATCCACAGGGGCTGTCAGAAAGCGAGAGGGAGCTAAAGAGTCTTAAAGAGCAATTTCATGATGATTTTCCTGTTGGTCCCTTGATTGGAAAGTGTTGTACTATGGATCAGGTTCTTGTTGAAACTATATTTGATCGTTGTCATAATGTTTGTGTAGAAAGTTAATCATGGAATTTCCTTATCACGAATAAGCTACTAAATAAATCTGCTACCATGTAGGGAAACGCCGTTGTTACATTCCTTGATGCAGTCCTTGATAAGACGTTAAGAAGCACTGTTGCTTTGATTGCTGCTCGTGGACGTGGCAAATCAGCTGCACTGGGTCTTGCAGTTGCAGGAGCAATTGCTGCTGGGTATCAATCTGAAGTTTTGAACCATTAGTGCTTCTAATATTTTCTTTTTCATGAGATTCTTGTATTTTAGTGTTTTACAAAGTAGTCCACTGTATGCAGATATTCAAACATATTTGTCACTGCACCCAGCCCTGATAACCTCAAAACCCTTTTCGAGTTTGTTTGCAAGGGATTTAATGCATTGGAATATAAGGTCTGTGTTTCTTTCTTTATTCAGTTCAGTTGGCTTTTATCCTTGACTAATTTGTCATCTTCAATTTGCGTTTAGTGTATAGTTTCCTGGTTGTGTTACTCATTAATCCCTGCAAAATCATTCATGTCATTGGTGTGCCACTCATTATACTGCTCTCAAGTAAATTTACCTTCTTGATGTTTGGATCACCTCTTTATAATTTGTAGTATTTTTTGATAAAAAGTGTCGTTGCCCCGACTTTTACTGAAATATGCTCAATTTAATATCAGAACTATTTTATGAAAATATTTAAAAATGTAATTCTTGATCATTGGTTGATGGAAATTGTGAGAAAATGGTTTAAGACCCCTTTTGTTGTAGACTTCAACAAATCTTTTGAAATTATAAAATGGAGAAGGCTATAATATGGATGTTTTCATTGAAAGAAGGGGTTTTGCCTAACTTTTCGTTTATAAAATAATAGAGAGTGATGCACTATACTAATGGGCTAGAATTGTCGGTGTATTCTACCCTGTTTGGCACGATTAAGTGCATTATGTAATGTATAAAGTATAAACATGTTCTATGATACTTTTGATTGGAATTGACAATTGGTTTTAGTGGACTAGTGCTATGCGGGAAGGTGTTGAGCTTCTTAACTTATGATTTTCTCTCTGTTGTCATCCTATGATTACCTCACCTTTTGCTTTTGTGCGTCTGTGTGGCGGAAATGCTTAATGTTTGAGCCTCTTAGGCAATTGCATCTCTTCAAGGGTAGCAATCACTCTTTTATCTGATGTTGTTCACCTTTCTTTGGAGAATGTCTGGTTATCTGCAAACTGATGGGACCACTTCTCTTGGTTGGGAGTCCAACAACTTCCATGTGTGCGTGCATGCGTGTATATGTAGTCAAATCCATTTAAGAGATTTTTTATGCTCCATAGCCAATCCGATATGATAAGGCTAGATATATGTATATATCATCAACTGAGCCTTCTCTAATGGGAGAAGGCTATGAAGCATAAGAAAGCTCCACAAAGGATTTGCCAGTCTATATGACCGCCTGTTGACATGATGTCACCCTTTTCTGTTACTATCAAATTCTTAGCCTGTGCATGATATAGTTGTATCTCGCATCTGGTTGTGCGTTCAAGTTTGGTGATCACGTAAGCAGAGTTGTATAGAAAGTTTAGTCCTACATCGGATAAAAAGTGGGTGCATCATGAATAGATAATTGGGATTTGTCTTGGACTTAACAAGGATTTTTTTAAAAGTCATGTGGGTCTAGTCCAATATCGTATCCTATGAATCAACTCAAGTTGTGGTCACACCGCATTTCCGTAACAAATAAGTATCAGAGCCCAAGGTTACAAGTCATGCTAATTGGACGTTTTAGTTGCTTCAAGATAGATTGTGTTCACACTTCTCATATGTGTAATAATCAAAACCAAGTTGGCTTCTACTAGGTGAAGCGTTCGTGTTCTACGCGTCCGCGTTCTACAACAAACTGGTATCATAGCCTTGTTTGAAGGTTCGTGGGTAAAGTGGGACCGGTAGCAACACAAGGGAAGGTCAAGATTGACTTTTTTTTATGGAAATGATTCGGTTTCTGTTAGATGCAGTTTAAAAATTATTTGTATTCGAAGAAGATGCAGAGATATCAGATGCTGATTGGGAGTTCCTAGATAGACAAGCTATGAGAGTCGTTCGTTTGATGATCGTGAAGAACGTTGTGTACAATGTCAAGGTGCAATATAGGCTGGCTTGGCTCGGGCCAAGTTTGATCGAGTTCTTGCTAGCCGGGTCAAGAACACCGGTCTAGGACGTGACCAAAAAGTAAAAACCCCCAAACCTAGCCCACCGACCCCACCCGAGAACCCGTTTTAAGCCAGGTTGGGTCCAGGCTGACCGAACTTATTAAATAAAGGCCTTTGTCCACTATTCAAAAAAAATAATGAAAATAGTGGAGAAGGAAAAAAACAATAAAAATAGTAGGGAATGAAAAGTAAGAATTATTACAAAATTTAAAAAATTAATTGACTTTTTTCTTTTCAATAGATCTTATTCTTGTTAGGTAGGTGTTTGATAAACATTGTTTGTTGATATGATTTGTGTTTTGTGTTTTAGTTCTCATTCTCTCTACGAGTTTCCTATGTGGTACTTGCTATCATGGGTTAACCCTTCTCATTTTGAGGTGGCGGTAGATCCTTGGGTACGGCCATGATATATGCCATACAAAATCAGAAGGGTCTATCTCTAATAGAAAGTACCACAAATGAAGTTTGAAAATAGGTTGAAAACCGAAACACAAAACAGAAGTCACATCAACACACTTATCTAACAAGAATAACATATATTGGAAAATGACAAGTACTGAGAATTGTTGTTGCTAATTTTTTGAATTGATACATGATAATTATGACTACCGAAGTTCCTAGTACTAAAAGCAAAATAAATTAAAATAGACATTTTGTCAAACTACAAATTTCGTACAACTCCATCCATGCCTCATGGACCTTGCCTTACTCAAGAGAGTAGATACTAGATATACAACGATCTAGATGCCTAGATATCACTCTCGTACCTTTGTTACGTACTATTTGAAATGTTTACCACAATTCATACATTGAACATAAGTTACACTCCTTAGTCCTACTTTGCTTGTATCATTCTCAGTACACGATCTACTAAAGTATTCTCAAACATTGGACCCGTCGGTTGAGGTTGCTGACTGTGCGTTGCTGTATTTGTTGTTCATTATCTATTGTCTTTAAATTGAATAGTGAAGTAGCTAATTCACAGAAAGGAACACAAGATTATTGGAAGTATTAGAAGAAAAAATAAATTTTATTATGGTAAATTTGCATGAATGAAGTCATATTTATAGATATTTTTCGGGAGCTAAATGACCGTAAGTGCCTTTGTATTATAGCTGTTATAGGGTGTTTTTGTCATTCTTAGCCGAATGACAAATATTTCTAAATGACGTTCATGAACGACCAAATTAAGAGGGGGAGGGGATTCCATAATACCCCCCAAAAGACCCAGTATAGTTAAAGGCACGCATCGGAGCAAGGCACACCAGTTGCGCCTTGCACCTCACTAGGTGAGGCACCTTTCTCCATGTGTGCAAGGCATGCTTGGCAGCAAGGCACGCTTTGTAGCAAGACGCCAATGATTAAACGTTATGTATTTGCTCTTTACTTTGGTTCTATGGGCTTATCTGACAAAATGATAGTGATGAGAGTATTCGTGGTGATGATGGTAATGAAGATTTGATGATGTTTGTTTAAGATGAATGGTTGTTCTATTGGTTTTGCTTTTATTCAGTGTTCTAAAAATCGGCCTAGGCGGCCCCTGGCAGCACCGAAAAGGCCCTAGGCGGCCGGCCTAGGCGCTAGACGGGCCTAGGCGGGCCTAGGCGCTAGACGGGCCTAGGCGGGCCTAGGCGGCCATAGGCGGGGGTAGGCGGCCCCTATTTTAAAATTTCAAAAAAGAAAATTCAAAAAAAAAACCCTAAAACTTACCGCCGGTGGTGGTGGTGGTGGTGGAGCCGGTGGTGGTGGTTCTTCTGCTGACAGCGGTGGTGGTGGTGGAGGCGGTGGTGGTGGTGGAGCCGGTGGTGGAGGCGGTGGTGGAGCTGGTGGTGGTGGTGGAGCCGGTGGTTGTGGTGGAGCCGGTGGCGGATGCAGTGGTGGAGGCGGTGGTGGTGGTGGAGCCGGTGGTGGAGGCGGTGGACGCTGTGGTGGAGCTGGTGGTGGAGGCGGTGGTGGAGCTGGTGATGGTAGCGGAGGCGGTGGTGGTGGTGGGAGAGGGAGGAGAGGAGAGGGGGACCGGAGAGGGAGAGGGAGAGGGAAAGGAAAGGGAAGGAAATGAAAGGAAAAAGGAAAGGAAAGGAAATAAAAGGAAAGGAAAGCAAAGGAAAGGAAAAAAGAAAAAAGAAATGAACTCTTCCAACAGAGTTCGAACCTAGGACCTGAGTCAAACTCTAAACTTAAACCCACAACCAACTTGTCATGTGTGAGTTATGGTAAAATATGACATACATATATATATATATGTTAGACCTATATACATATATATTAAAAAAAAATCAGTTCGGCGCCTAGGCGCCCTAGGCGCTAGGCGGACCCTTGGCGCACCGTCCCCGCGTAGCGATTTTTAGAACATTGCTTTTATTTTAGAATTTGTGTTCCTTTAACAAAAATTTTAGTTTTTTTTTTTTGATTGCTACTGTTAATCTGCTAGTTCACTTGGTTATATTTTAACAAGTTTTGTTGGTTTTATTTCTTACGTTACTAATTTATTTATTTATGTATAATTTTATTTTTGTGCATTGCTTCACTCGGATGCGTGTCTTAAATGCGCGCATAGGAGGCTAGACGAATGGGCCCTTTGTGCCTTGAGTGTGCATTGCGCATTTGACTACCTTGAAAAGACCACACTGACCTTATAATATAGATGTTGGGGGGTATTTGCCAAAGTGTCCATCAATGACTATTAACGTATATACAGGGGGATGAAATGGTAAAATAACTCCAACAAAATATTTGTAAAAGGGTGGCGGGACCTGAAGGCCCGGGGGGGACCGTCTTGGGTGGTCCTGTGACTCGGCTTTGTCCAGATCAGTCAGGGTCTTCGGGTATGAGGGAGTAAACCCGACCCGATGTGAGCAGGCAGGCCAGCCGGGTCTGGGGAATGGAAACCAAGCTCGACCCGTTGAGAAAGTGGGCTAGGTAGGTCCTGGACTTTGATCGGACCTAAGATGGCCCAAACCGTGTTCGATCGAACCCTTTTCTATCCGGTTTGCAGGCTGCTCGACCCATATTGTACCTTGAGTACAATATCAAAGACGAGAATACTATAATTGGACCGATGAAGACACTTTCAACAATGTACGAGAAGCCATCTACCCCAAATAAGGTACATCTAATACGTCGTCTCTTTAATCTAAAGATGGCAAAACGGGTAGATTTTTCACATCATATCAACGAGAACAACTCGATTACAAGTCAACTAAGTTCTAAGTTTTGTGGGTATTGACTTTGATGATGAAGTTTGTGCCATGATTCTATTTTTTTTTATGCCGGATGGAACGACACCGTAACTCCCTTGAGTTGTTCCTTCGGGTCGAAGAAGTTGAAGTTTAATATAGTCCAAGATCTGATTCTAAGCGAGAAAATTCGCAAGAGGAGATATAGGAGACTTCGTGACACCGAAGATAGAGAAAGATCAAATAATCGTGGAGATAGAGAAAGAGGGAGATCAAATCATCGTGATAGTGAAGACAAAGGAAGATCAAACAATAGTGTTGGAGAAGACAATGAAGTCTGAATCCACGAATCAATGGAGAAATGGTCCTAGTTACTGGTAGTATCACAAGAGAGGACACATAAGAAGAGACTGCAAGTTCAGCAAGAGCAACAATGAGAACCAAGATTCCGCCAATTCCGCAATCACACCTGAAAATACAGAAGCCCTGATTTTAGGTACAGATAGTCCAATAAAATTGTGGATATTTGATTCTGGAGAATTTTTTCATGCTACCTCACAAAACAATTTATGGAGAATTATGTTTCTGACAACTTTGGAAGGGTGCATCTGGTTGATGATGAGCCCTTGAATATTGTGCAAATGGTGATGTCCATTTGAAGACCTCTAACGGAACCATATGGAACTTGCATAACGAGAGAGATGTTCCAGGTTTGAAAAAAAAAAACCTGATCTCCATTAGACAACTTGATGATGAAGGGCATAATACGACTTTTGTAGGCGGGTTCTAGAAGATCGGTAAATGGTCATAGTACTTGGAAATACATATGACACTCTCTATATGACTAAATATGTCAAAGAGACGGTGGCAGTAACTGATATGAGTTCAGACAAAGTTATGGCGCAGTAGATTGGGGCGCATAAAAGAATGAAAGTGTTAGCATCAAAAGAGAAACTGTCTGGCCCAAAGACTGTAGATGTCGACTTACGTGAAGATTGCGTCTTCGGAAAGCATAAGAAGGTGAGTTTCACCAAATCTAGGAGAGCATTGAAGACGAAAAAGCTGGAGCTTTTACACACAAAACTATAGGGGCCGCCTGTCCATTTTTCATCTCTTAGAGGATCATGCTACTAGGTTACGTTCATCATACCTGAAAGATATGAATATACTTTCTGAAAATGTGCCGAGTGAGAAATTGAAGTGCTTGAGGTCTAATAATGGCGGAGAATATGGAAGCAAAGCGTTCAAAGAATTATGCACAACAAACGACATCAGAATATAGAATGTTCGAGGAATACCTGAACATAATGGCATTGGAGAGCGGTTCAACCGAGCGCTTAATGAGCATGCCAAAAGCATGTGATTACATATTGGTCTACTGAAAGCTTTTTGGGCCGACACAACTAGTAGAACACCTTACTTGATCAACCGAGGACCATCCATTCCATTAGAAGAGAGAGTGCCAAAAGGCATCAAGGAGAGGAAAATAGTAAATTGTGCTTTCTAAGAGTATTCGATTGTGAATCTTATGTGCTAGAAGATTTTGACGATAAAGATAAATTAGACCCCAAGTCCATGAGATCTATGTTGTATTGGGCGCTAGGCGATGCGAGGTGAGACCATGCCCGCCTCGCCTAGGCGCCCGCACAGATTTCTGGGTCTCTAAACCTGTGTAAACATTGTAGGCAACAGCAGTAGCAAAAGTCAGCAGCAACAGTAGCATAAGGCCGCAACAGTAGTAGTAGAAGGCAGCAGCAGCAGTAGCAGATTGCAATAAGAGGGAGAAGACAACAGTAGCAGTAGCAAAAGGCAACAATAGCAGTAGCAGAAGGCAGCAAACAACAGCAGTTTTTACAATAGCACATGTTTTAGCAACAATAATAACCCTAAAGCCCAAAAAATATATTAGTAAAAAGTCCATAGCCTATCCTGAGATCCACCGCCCAGGCGCCCGCAATTGTCTCCCCTGGGCGAACATGGGCGCTCGCCTAGGCGCGCCTAGGCGGCCCTCGCCTTACACTGCAGTAAAATATGCAGGTCGAGGCGACCTGTTCAAATCGGACGCGCCTAGGCCCCTAGGCGTCGCCCGTAACAACATAGCATGAGATATTTTTTCATTGGGTACATTACCGTTGAGTTTGGTTTGCACTTCTGGGATGATAAAAAATATGCAAATCTTAAGGAGCAGGAATGTAGTATTCAATGAAAGAGTTGTATATAAAGATATGCATAATGTTGAATCTAACAATGCAGAAAACAAGCTGAGCAACGCGAACGGATTGGGCTGAAAGATGTTTCACAAGATATTATTGGTGGGAGGACGCATGTGAATGTTGATGTACATACATATCCTACCATATCTGTAACTGAACTCACAAGATCAAAGAAAATATCTCGACCGTCCGAGCGATATTCTCCATCTTTGCACTATTTTCTATTGTCCGAGGGAGGGCAATTCAAGTTAAAGACGAGTTGAAGTTGGAGTCGGGTAAGGGCACCTTTTGGGCATCGCTCCCTCGTTAGCAGCCCCCCTCAGTCGTCGGGGTGAGACTCGTCAGTCTCTCTTTATTAGCCAGAAGGTTACCCTAACCCGTAGGCATCTCACAAGGAAGTTGGTGGGCTCATCATGAATTAGGTCGGGGTGGATGATAGTTTGGGGATCCCATAGAAAATACGTCTTTTATGCCTCAGGTATTAGCCACAAGTCGTATTTATTTAGTAATTTGCTACGAAAGATAAAGGACCGTCGCTTCAGAAGAATCATATATGGATCCTGACGGAGTTACCTCAAGGCAAGAGAGCATTGCAGAACAAGTAGGTTTACCGAGTCAAATAGGAGGTTGACGGTAGTAAAAGATTCAAAGCAAAGGTTGTTCGTGAAAGGCTTTCAGCAAAGGTATTGACTATACTGAAATTTTCTCTCCCATTGTCAAGATTGAAGATAGGTACAATCATATTAGTCTCGAGTATTGTTGCATTTGAGGATCTATATCTAGTGCAGCTAGATGTAAAACAACTTTCTAAACGACGACCTTGAAGAAGTCATATGATGCATCCATAAGGTTTTTTGACGTATCGAAGGAAAACCTTGTATGCAAGCCGAATAAAAGCTTTTATGGCTTAAAGCAGGCTCCAAGGAGAATGGTACAAGAAATTTGATACCGCAGTCTTGGCTTTAAGAGCTGCTGCTATTTTAAGAGTGGTGACGTTTCTTACATTATATTGCCATTGTATGTAGATGATATGCTCGTTGCAGGATCCAATATACATGAGATAGACAAATTAATGTTGGAATAATTGAAGGAGTTTACAATGAAGGATTTAGGAGCCGTGAAGAAGATTTTTGGGATGAGTATTGTTCGAGATAGGTCAGCTGGTACATTGACATTATCATAGGCTGGATATATTGATCTTTTTTTGAACATAGTTAGAATGCAAAAGCAAAGCCCGTTAGTACTCTTTTGACGAGTTACTTTTGATTCTCAAAGGAGCAATCACCCAACACAGAGAAAGAGCGAGGATGTATGCCGAAAGTCCCATATGCATCGTCTATTGGTATTATTATGTATTCTATGGTTTGTACCATATCCAATACCTGATAGAGCACATGTAATGGGAGCTTTGAGACGGTACATGTCTAATCCAAGAAAATAGCTTTGAGACGGTACATGTCTAATCCAAGAAAATGGGGAGGCTGTCAAGTGGATCTTCCGATAAACGAAGTAGCGGTAGAGGACTTTACTACACAAGAGGAAGTTTAACTTTCCAAGGATTTGTTGATACATATTTGGGGGAGATATTGATAGTAGGAGTACCACGAGGTATGTTTATACTTTATACATTGGGTGGAAGTGTCGTAAGTTGGATTCCCAATTATAGAAGATTGCGACTTTCTACTACTGAAGTTGAGTATATGGAAGCCAAGGAAACAAACAAATAGATGATATGATCGAATAGTTTCTTAGAAGAGTTGGACAGAAGACAATGCATTAATGTTCTTTTCTTCGATAGTCAGAGCGTAATTCATCTTGCAAACAATACCACTTTTTATGAACGTGGTACCGACGAGGAAGATGAGCAATCACAAAAACACATGATTGATGACCTATTTATAAAAAGAGTTTATTGCGAACCACCGACTTCAGCATATTTACCGAACTACGCCTACTAATTGATGTACATACCAAACTCATCCTACTCTTGTACGACCACCGACTTTAGTATATTTACCGAACTATCCCTACTATACTAGTTGGATCTACGAATTTGGGCTGTATGTACAATAGAAAATCTGATGAAAGCTCCACAATCTAACACATGAGAGGGTCATGTCATGAAACCCATGCATCCATTTGGATGTAGGTATACTTACCTTTTGGATATGCACTTTAAGCTCATACAACCAAGGAGCAAACTTGAAGTTTTCCTAGACTATTTTAGAGTCTAGACGAAGAGGATAGAGGATACAATTTTGTACAAGACATTCAAAAATACGACCATTTTAGAAATTTTTGTATACATGTACGACATGGATATATATATATATATATATATATATATATATATATATATATATATATATATATACATATTCTAAAAAAAAAAAAAAAAAAATATATATATATATATATATATATATATATATATATATATACATATTCTATATATTATATCTTAATAATATTTATATACTAGATGCTGTTCTAGAGTAAGTTGACTAGACCAATTTTGCAGAACTGGACTTGCATGGGCCACCACTAAATACATGTCAAGATCCGATTCCAATATACTGGGTCCAGTCGGATCATGTCCAGCCTGCACCGTTGTGAGACGGCAGCACTAAGCTGTATCAAGCAGTGAGAACACCAGCAGACAATATCTAAAGCGGGAAAGAAATAACAATTTATTGAATCTGGAAATTAACTAAGAGTAACACAAGCAAATCAACATTCAATTGTTACATCAGTTCTTATTACAACTGGAAAATAAATAACTAAACCGATGGCACAACTAATAATCTGGGGCTCCCTGGTCAGGTACAGCTACCTCGTCAGGATTCAGACTAGGTCCGTAGAAAGAACTAAAAGCAAGATCTTCGTCGTCACAGTCACCTAAAAATGTTGGTCTCCAGTCAGGAGGAGAGCAAGAATATAGATCAACATCTAACATTCTAAATAATAATAAATGATGCAAGACAGTTTAAAAGCATTATATAATTTTTCTACATAATAATAAAAGAGACAACAAACAATAATCTCAGAAGCTACAATGATGCAATCTACAATGAGTCAATAGTGTTTTTGAGTATATAACAGATCTGTGACCGGCTGGTAGAGGCAATGTGTATACTAGCATTTTGGCCAAATGATAGTATACGGTACGGCCCAACCCCCTGTGCGATAGGGGTTAGCGCGAGAGAGGCAATATTCGGTAACAATGACTTTGGTTACAGATGTTATACTACTCTACCAATCAATCTCCGAGTCAATGAGTCAATCAATCAATCAATCGATGTAGAGTTCGAGAGGAATCCACTATGAATCAGTGTCGCTACAATATATATGATTCTACTGATGCAACACATTTAATTATTAAGTAAAACATAGACATGAAGGATATGAAACTTGCCTTGGGTGTTCCTCGGTGTGAAAGGTAACGACATGAAGGTATCGGTTAGGGTCCGGGATCTGATCCTACATTAATAATAATCCATTCTTAGAACTTATTCCAGAGGTTAGCTAAAAGGCCACTAAACACAACTACGTTTAATAATAAACATTGCCCTTTTTATTTGAGAAATAATAACTTAACTATATATAATAATTTGGTAAAACTATTTTATTAGTATTTTATAAATAGAGCGAAAATTAATATATTTTTGGACTATTATTAAAATAGTAGCGGTTTTATCGTAAATCATTTTAATAGAAAATATCGCTTAAACTCGTAAATATTCGAAATCTAATTTAATATTTATTTAAATAAAACTTTACGAAATATTTACTAATACTATTTTCTTTAATAAAGAATAACCATTTTAATAATATAAATACGAAAACCTTATTGTTGTAAAGCTTACAGTTTTTATTAGAAATATCGTTAAAATATTTAGTTTTTAATATCATAAAATTTATTAATAAAAATAATGGTTAATTACAAAAATAAACCTTTTTATCTAAAAAAACATAGATATATAGAATTGGCCTAAAAACACTATTTTCTATATTAAAGTATGTTTTTGTTATATAATTATCTATTTTGAAACTAATTGATCAATTAATAATAAATAATGAATCAATGGCAATAATCCTTATTAATGATTAGAATAACGTTAACTCTACGATATTCGTATTACGTAAACGATAACTCTAATTAATTGCCAAACTAACTAATGGTAATTAACCGTTATAATTAAAAAGGCTACTAACATTATTACAACGCCTAAATAGGAAACTACACTAAAATATTCCGGAATTGACAAAGCTTCATTCTGTCAATTTCGGCTGGAAACATGTAGGTTTTATGTTCTGTGAAAAATATACAGAAGGTAGAAAGGTTTACCAAAGGTTGTGACGGAGCGTCGAGGGAATGCCTTGGATACGGAACGCACGCGTGCACGGAACGAGTCGCGGGACACGGACACGCGGGGGCGCGGGGACGCTGGCCACGCGGCAGCGCGTGCGCTGCGGCACGTAGGCGGCGCGCTGGCGCGGAAAGGACGCTGCTGGCGGGGGTCGGCCGACACTAGTGCGACCGGGAACGGCGGTCGGGCGCCGGTCGGCGATCGGGACGGCGGGGAAGCGGGGCGACTGCGCCGTCGACGCGACCGGGGTGTCACAGAGAGCGTTGGGGCGGCTTCAGTTTCGGGAACGGTAGAGTATGAAAGGAGATATGAAGAGTTTGGGAAGGTGGAAGCTCTGTGAAGTTTTCTGATTGAGGAATGGGTTCCTGGATATTTATTACGTGAAGGAAGAGGAAGACGTGGGGGGGGGGGTTGTTCTGTGCAGAGAGCGGATCAGAGTGGGAACCGGGAAGAGTGGGGACCGGGTACTACGGGTTAAGTTATGGGTTCGGATTTGGGTTTAACTTATTGGGCTTTAAGTTATGGGCTTAAAAACACTAATAATAATAACAAACATGAAAAATACAATAATGGGCTTTACATTGCCAGTGAGCAGAGACTTGCAATCCTCTTTCTTCTTCAGATCGTCAACGGAGTAAAGGAATCAACAATAGTGTTCGATCTCCATCGTCACACTTTCCCAGAATCAACAATTGTACTTAGATCTTCTGTTTAGGAGTTCTTTCGTACTCTTCCGTGTTTGTAATACAAAAAGTTCGTTCAACTTTTGTTCATGGCAAACAACCATATCCAACATGAGTGTCGAGGAAGTATCATGTCCAATTTATGATGGATAAGGAATACAAACACGAATATGGTTCTCTCAAGGAGATCTTTGCAACACATACATCGCCTCCACACCGTATCCTTGGCCTATATTTTTTTTGAACCCCATATCCATATCCATGTATGTATTCATGCAAGCTAGACTTTAAGTAATCTATTTCTGCAGTTAATAGAAAATGGGGGCATATTGGGTTAGAGCATAAGTGAATCAGGAATGTTACCTCGAAATCATGTACAAACTTATGAACTGGTTTTTGAATCCCCTCAATTTCTTGGACCTATCATTTCTTTCTGTTAGTTTAAGTGTGTACTAAATTCTATTTTTTGCTACATTCTTTAGTTTTATGGCCATAATTTTCTGTGCATGCATGTAAATATGGCAATGTAAAATATTATAATTGCAGGAACATTTACACTATGATTTAGTGAAGAGTGCAGATCCAGATTTTAAGAAATCAACAATTCAGATCAATGTGTACAAGCAACATCGGCAGACAATTCAGGTATGTGATATGACGATCTGTCAAATGATATATTTTTAATGACTTGATAATGAAGATTGCAATTATACATTTTAACTGGATATAAAATGTGAACGGGTGGAATAAATGATTCTAAATAGCTGATACCCTAAAAAAGGAAAATAGTCAGCAAGAATAACTGCTTGTAGCAACTTGATTATGTTTTTCTTACTCTCAGTATCTAAAGCCACATGATCATGGGAAGCTTTCTCAAGTAGAGCTTCTTGTAATTGACGAAGCTGCTGCAATTCCATTGCCTATTGTCAAGTCCTTGCTTGGACCTTATCTTGTGTTCCTTTCATCTACAGTCAATGGGTGAGAGAGCTTTTTACCTGCATCTTATTGTCATTCAGTAGAACTATTTCTTATCTTTTAGTAGGGAGATGATATCGTGTTTAAAAGTTTCTTCCCTGATGCATAATAATTATGCGGAAACTGGATCCTTAATGTTAATTTTTAATCAACTGTAGCAGATATTATGTTTATCATAACATTTTCATGATTGTTCCTTGTACAGCTACGAAGGCACCGGACGTTCCTTGTCACTGAAACTTCTTCAACAGTTGGAATCACAAAGCCAGATGTCTGCTGAGGGCACTCAGTCTGGTAAGAGTTATACTGTGGTGTTACTTTGTTTCTCAGATGCTGCTATCTGTGTTAGACTTTGACTGCTTTATGAGGTTTCTCATTTTTCAAATCTTTAGAATTTTTGTATGATGCATATGTATGTGCATGTGTGTGGGTGTGTAGATAACCTTGTGATGTACCGAAAATAGTATATGTATCTTCCTACAATTCAGAGTAGTTTGGCATAAGTGAATTTTTCGAGGTTGGCTTGCCGAAATGCACCAATGGAGGGTGGCACAACACCGAAGCGAAGCGGGGATAACCAATGCCGCATAAACGGACGTTAAGTGTTCGAATCCACGAACTTTCTCGAATCCACGAACTTTCTCGAATCCACGAGTAATTTAGAGAGGAATTATCAAATTAAGAAGTAGTATCTTTAAGTTGATTAAAATTAGTATAACAAAGCCATTATATAGGCTTTACAAAACTTGGAAAACTCTAATCGTAATCCTAAATAAAAGCTTACTAGATCTAAGAAAGAAATATCTTAGATGCACAAGTTACCAAAAGCAAATCCTAGACAAATCCTTAAAAAGGATTCGTAAAATCATATCCAAATTTGGTAATATACGAACTCCCTTGAAACAGACTAGACCGATCAACCAATTGGTCAAGTTGACTGGTTGCGCTTCTACATAAAACTTTCCTTGCTAGACTGAACTTGTCCTCGAATTCTTGTCTGAAAATTGAACTCGACATATTAAAATGAATAGATACTTAAGAGTAGACAAGAATCCTCAATTTACCTTCTTCAACTTACAGGCGATTGTATCTGTCCACTCAAATAAATATTTAGAATATATTTATGGGCCTTTGATAGTCGACGCTTACCCTTTAAATATCCAAATTCATAAAGTAACTCGCCTTGATCTTCAAACTTCTCGCGAGTTCATTACTAGATAAAATGGAGGTAGAGATATTTAAAGGGTCGATCTTCTATGGTGCCTTTACAAGAACTCACGAGAAGTTCCCTTCCATTTATTTATAACAAGAACTCGCGAGTTCATCACTAGATATTTAAGTTGTTAATGGGTCGATCTTCTATGGTGCCTTTCCAAGAACGATGGAAGGGAACTTGTTCATAACTAAACGACAAAAAATGGTCTCGGATCAACCGTCACATCTTCTTCCAGGAATCTATAGGAAACTATCGTTGGAATAAACGGGAGCCTTAAAATTTAGTCCACCATGATAATACTTTTTCCTTGAGATTCAACAAACTTAATTTGGTGCCACTAACGAATTTTTAGAAAACTAAATGCTCGCTCTATCTCAAAGATCCAATTGAGAGTCTTCTGGACTCGAATACGTCCGTCAAAGGACGCAATAACCATTATCGTCTTGCTTGATTGAGCGTTGAGATTTACATGGGAACTTTGGTTATTAAAAACGACCATCCGAAGAGAGGGATCGGGAAATTTAGGATTTGGTGCAAAATGGATTTGATATGTGAATTTGAGTTAAAACGGGCTGGGAAAATATAAACCGGTATGAGATGGTTTGGGTTAAGTTAAACGGCTTGTGGGTTCAAATTGTAAAGGGTTTGGGATTTAAGTCTAACATGTATGGGTTATGGGTTGGAATGAAAACTACTTTCAGGTATAGAGAAATAAATGGGTTCAATTTGGAAATTTCAGGTATAGAGAAATAAATGGGTTCAATTTGGAAATTGGATTTGGATTTTAGGTTTCAAAGGGAGGAAAGAGGATCTATATGGAAAGGGGAAGGGACTTGTTGTAATCGGAGTGGAGGATCAAAGACGAATGAACTTGTGCCTGAAAAGGTGGGAATGCTATTGGCGGCTTGTTGGGGTTACTCAAGGTGGGTCTATGGGGTGACTCCAGGCGGCAATCAACGTATCAACGAGTACGGAAGGGGGTGCCGTCGGCTGTTGGTTGGTGGAGGTGATCAGAAAGGAGTTATCGAAAATGAGTTGGGGGTGCTGGTCGGAGAGGGTGGGAGAGATGTCGGGAGGATTCGAGGAGGGTTGATGAGGCGCAACTTGCTGGTTAGGAAGGCAAGGTAGCAAGGCGAGAAGTATGGGGAAGGGTCAACGTCGTTGACGAGTAGCTGCGACCGATATTGAGATTAGGAACGTAGATGCTGGAATCAAGGTGTGTTGAACACCTGGGAAGCCCGTTGATGACACAAATGGTGTTGAGGAAACAACGACGATACCAAGACATGGTCGACAAGGTGTGGGACGTAGGAACAACATAGACTTGCAAGGGCTAGGTGTGAGAACGACATGTCGATTGTAGAGGTAACGATGAGGAACTTCGAGGCGACAAGTAGGATTTTATTTACAATAATGAGATTAACGTTGGCGGTGGCGGAGATGATTGTAGCGAAGACAGTGATAGTGGTGGACGAAGACGATTGAAAGTTGGTGTCGATGATGATGTTGATATTATCGACAGAACCGAGTTGAAGTTCTGATACCGCATGATGTAGAAAAATACTATAGGTATCTTTCTACAATTCAGAGTAAACCGGCTAAAGCGGATTTATCAAGAATGATTCGATAAAATGCGTCGATGGAGGGTGGTATAACACCGAAGCGAAATTAACCAACGCTGCCGAAACGAACATTATATGTATTCATCCACGAACAATGTCCAAATCTACGAACTTTTTCGAATTTACGAGACTAGAATCAATCGGTAATTTAAAGAGCTATTCTCAATGAAAGATAGTAATATTATTGGATCTTTTTTTGGGTGATGCTAGTGATAGAGAGGGAGATGGATATTGATGGTGGTGAGCGTAGACGATTGGGATGATGATGACTTCAGAAAATTGACGAGGTCTGTAGCGGGCGTCAAAGACGGACATAAGTGGTGCGGTTGATGTGGATGACAATGATGACCGGAGGATAGTTGTGGAAGACCGATGAAGGACGATAATTGGAACTCGAACTCGATGTCGGCGATGTGGAGATCGTAGACGGAATGGAGCCGAAGTTCTGATACCACCTAATGTAGAAAAAACAATTTAGATATCTTTCTACAATTAAGAGTAGCTTGGTGTAAGCGAATTTGTCAAGGTTGGCTTGTCAAAACGTGCAGATACAAGATGGTACAACTTCGAAGCGAAGATGGGATAACCAATGCGGTCGAAATGGACGTTATAGGTGTTCTAATCCTCGATTTTTCTCGATTCAACGAGATTGGAATTCACTAGTAATTTAGAGAGAAATTCTCAATTTTAAAAGTAGTATTATTAGAGTTGATTAAAACTAGTACAATGAAGCCGTTATATAGGCTTTACAAAACTTGGGGAAGAAGAAATCTAATGATAATCCTAAATAAAAGGCTACTAAATCTAATCTGAAGAAAAGAATATTGAAAGATTTGACCTATTTGTTACATTCATAAGTTACCAAAAGCAAATCCAAAAAAAAGATTTGTAAAATAGTATCCAAATTTTGCAATATGCTGGCTCCCTTGCAACGGATTGGACGGGTCAACCAATTGGTCAAGTTTGACTGGTTGCACTCCTGCATCACCTTGTCACAAGTTTTAACTATCTCTGAGAAGATTTTATTATGTAAACCTTAGAATTCATCTTTGCTTAGCTATTGCATCACTAACTGTCATTAATCCTTAATCATCCCCTACCTCCAAGTGATCGAGGGGTCTAAATACCATCGTAGCTGTATTCTGTCATGCCTATTGCTTCATTTTTTGGTGAAGAAAGAGGTTTCAACAGATTAATGATGTGTTGCAACTCTTCCTTGGATATATCAAAAGACCAAAGATAGATGGTTGCATTACAGGTTGCAGTCTGATGTTTTTGTGATAGCTTAGAAAAAGTGAATAAAATTGTCTGCAAAGAATGAATGACGTTGACACATTTGCCCCTTATGAGGAAAGATTGGTAGAGTGGGAATGAGAAGACTGAAAGAAGTAGGTTAATTCCTTTTCCTGGTTTATGGACACATTGTATGAATTGCACGAAAATAATTAAACTAGTCCTAGCAAATATGGTGAAAGTTAGAGATGTGATTGATGCGGACATGCAATTAGGATATTTTGAATTACTACTATCCTAGAATATGATTTACCACTATCCATCTTGCACAAGGGGATTCTTTTTGCTGATCACTATATTTTTATCATTGAGTTGCCTGGTACCTTGTTTTAATCCCTACCATGAATAATCCTGGATTTTTTATACGAGTTTTTGGTGTATCTTCAATACTTGAGCTCGTATACTGTTATGTTTTGTATCTTTCAATAGTTTAGCTTGTATACTGTTATTCACCCCCCCCCCCCCCCCCCCCCTCCCCCCCCTTCCTTTCTCTTTAGAGGTTAAATTGTTTGATGTTCAGAATGGAATATGACTTCTCAAATGCACTATCTTTGGGAATAAAACAATATCTATTGTCATGTGCAATAATTGTTTTTCTTATTGTTCATCCCCCAAAAATTTGGGGTAAAGGGATTATTCTTGTTGTCGCTTTCTTAATTGTGAAGTTGACTTCCAATTACTTGGATGATAGGAAGACTGTTCAAGAAGATAGAATTGAATGAATCCATCAGATATGCTCCAGGCGACCCAATTGAATCTTGGCTTAATGGTCTGCTTTGCTTGGATGTTGCGAGCCATATTCCAAATATTAGTAGGTTAGCATTCTATTGCTGGAGAGGTGTGTACAAACCACTATGTCACTATCCTATTGTACCTAACTGTTGCTTTTTTATTTACAGACTGCCTCATCCAAGTGAATGTGATCTCTATTATGTCAACCGAGATACACTTTTCTCCTACCATAAAGAGAGTGAAATCTTTTTACAGGTAATATATCTGCAGTTATAATTGTATTAATATGCTTTAAATTGTTAACATATATATATTTGAATGTTTGCTTTAATTATGGTACTCAGCTGTGTTCATAACTTCATTACTGGTTGCATTAATCTTATTACGTTGTATTAGCTTAAGACATGGCATTGCTGTATTGTTTGTTTCAATCTTTTAATGTTTACTTTGTTTTTGTAGAGGATGATGGCCCTTTATGTGGCATCACATTACAAAAATTCACCTAATGACTTACAATTGATGGCAGATGCTCCTTCACATCACTTGTTTGTGTTACTTGGTATGATCCTTCTCTGTCTCTCTATACCACACACCAGAAATAATGTTTTTGCATCTCCTTTTTGTTTGTTAATAGAAACTTCTTCACTCATTTTCTTTGGCATGCAGGTCCTGTCGATGAATCAAAAAATCACCTTCCTGATATTCTCTGTGTCATTCAGGTTTGGCTTTGTTGGCATTGGTATATTTGGTTTCTTTACTTCTAATTTATTTATAATATTTATTTAATAGAACTATGTTTCTTGTTTCTTTTCCTAGTGACAAACACCAGATATATTTATAGGCAAATCCATTGGTATTAGTTTTCTTAGTTGATTTGTTACAGCAAGTATATGTGCTTTATTAGATCATCTACCACAATACGATATCTAGAGCTGTTACTTTGTCCGTGATTCTTGCACTACCGAGGATGACTCCAATTTTTTTGTGCTGAGTCGTCTTGACCCAAGCAATTAGTATGTCCAGTTTCAAAATTAAGACCTAAGAATAAATCTGTCTGTGCCCTATTTTACATATATCAATCCCTTTGACCTACCTGAATCCGATTATAATTTACAGATAGGTGAATTTGGGTTTTGGAGCAAATTTCTAGGGTTTCATTGGAATGCTTGAAAGTAACCTGGACCTTGTGTTAAATGGTCGGGTATGGATCTATAGAGTACCCAATTTGACCCTAGGCTTACTTGGGTTAGGGTTCATGGTTGGGATGCAATCAGACTGGCTGCTAGGAACCATAAAGTACAAACTATCTGACAGTTGGTGCTTGTGTCCGTGTTTTGTGTCGGACACATCATACACAAAACAGATACTCCAAATACATAGGGCGCACCATGATGAATCCCGTGCCCTTGTCATGTTTTCTCGTATTCGTGTCCGTGCAACATAGTTGGCCACAGTGTGGGTATGTTTACTTACATGTTCATACTTGTTTCTCAACTCGAATAATTATGCTAAGTTGCAAATACAAATAATGTTCCGAGATAAAAATCGATACCCATATTTGATAAAATCGGATACCAATACAGATTTAGAATACAAACCCTTATATAAATCAGAAAGACCAGGGAAGAAAGTACACATACAAATCAACCAAATATAAGGAAACTATCATGAAGTCAAGTTGGAAAATACCCGAATTTAGATGCGGATCGATACAAAATATCAAATTGTTTGTGTACTAGGATTAGAATTCTATGTAGGCCAAAACATAGTTGGGTCTATTTTAGATGCTAAGGTCCAGGATAAACTTGTAACAAGTGTGTGTTATTCACACACACAAGTGACCGGAGAAGAAATACATGTTGTGGCTTAACATATTTTCTGCCATTAAGTGTTCTGAAGAAGTATACCATTATGATGTCACACACATATCATACCCAGTAACGAACTCAACCATCAGGCACAGCCACCCCTACTGAGACTCTCCCCACCCACCCTCGCACTCTCTTTCTTATTCTTGTATTCTCCTTAATTTAGTAGGCCAGTGTGATTTTGTATTTTGATGAGTATTGTGTAAAATTTAACATGTTTACCCACTTTAGTGTAGTTTTAGATGATATCAATATTTTTTGTTGTTGCCATTAGTAAACCAAATCTTCGAAACCAACTTGCCAGGTTGTGTTTGAATGCTAGTGTCTGGTGTACCTGTTCCATTCGTAAGATTGATTTGTAGAAACCCGTGTTCTTTGATACACTAATTTGTTAGGCTTGATGAGTGCTCAAAAAACATTTAATTTGTTTAGGCTTGATGAGTGCTGGTCAAGGTTGTGAAAAGCGCTAGGAGCTAGTCGGGCGGGCACCTTCCGCCTAGCCCGCCTAGGCGGGTGTCTAGGCAGCCGCCTAGATCTAGGTGGTTCAAAAAATTAAAAAGAATCCAAAAAAAATCTACTAAAAATTGAAGAAAAGAAATCCATAAAACCCCAAAACATGCATAGTCGGACGTCAGGGGGACTAGGCGGGCACCTAAACGGATATCGGGGGCGCGGGGGGGGGGGGGGGGGGGGGGGGCACCCGGCGCCTACCGCCTAGGCGGCCTCCTTTTAGAACAGAGGTGCTGGTTGATATTTATGTTTAGAATTATAATCTGGTAGTGGGTGTTTCTACTTTTTTATATTCCAGGATGTAAAGAAGTAACAATCTTATGCTCCAACTTCTTTTCAATTTTCATTACGTAACCATACCTTCTCTTGTATTATTTGTCACTTTCCTTTTGTTCTACTTGTAATATACATATGTAGAGTTGTATATCATATCAATTTTTGTACAGGTATGTCTGGAAGGGCAAATATCGCGGAAATCTGCACTGAAAAGTTTAAGTCAGGGGCAGTCACCTTTCGGTGATCAGATACCTTGGAAGTTCTGTGAACAATTCCAAGACACTGTATTCCCCAGTCTTTCAGGTGTTCGAATCGTGCGCATTGCTGTCCACCCCAGTGCCTTGAGGGTAAATTTCTTGAATCTTCCCAATCTTTCACATATTTAGGAAGTTTTGTTTCTGCAAATTCTTTCTTTGATGTTTTGCAGCTTGGCTATGGCTCAGCTGCAGTGGAGCTTCTAGCAAGGTTTGTTCTTTTGCTGGTTTCATTGTACTTCTCCATTTACATGCTTTCAGTAATGTGACCATTTTCTTGTTTAAAAAAGTAAAACAAACATCAATTGATATACTATGCATGTATTTTGAAAAAGCCTTCATTGACATTGCTATAGAACTTATAAAAGATCACAAATAATGATAAGTCTGTATTATGTGAGAGCATAAAGCACCATCAGATGTGGTACAAACAGAAAAGTAGACACAAGGTAACTCATTAAAGTTCTCGTCTGTTAGTGCGAAAATATGAAGAGAAATAGCCACATATTATGCATATATTTTGAAACAGCCTTTATTGATATAGCTATAGGACTTAATAAAAGATACTAAATAATGTTAAGTTGTCAGTTGGCTATTTCTCTTCATATTTTTCGTACTAACAGACAATAACTTCAATGAGTTACCTTGAATCTCCTTTTCTGTTTGTACCACATCTGATGGTGCTTTACGCTGTCACATAAACACAGACGCCCCAAAATTGATGTTTCGTGTCAGACATGAGATGGAGACTCTAAAATTACACTAGACCATGCAAAAATTGACGCGTTGTTGTACTGCCCTTTCAACACAGAGGGTTCTCTTTTGATTAGGTTATTGTTTACTGATATGGCTATGCAACTCTTTTTACTCCAAAATTGAGAAGACTGATATATTTACTAGGCATCATGGAAGGACTTCTCGGGCTTTGATAGGGTGATGTAGGATAAAAGTTGAAGACTAGGAGTTAAGTGATTACAAAAAGGCAAAAAAAGGGAGGGTTGCGACACTTTGGCTTACATGTGATACTTCACTTTTAGTAGCAGCTTCAAGACGAATCTCCCGAGAACGTCATAATTATTGTTATATTCTTTTTCTTGCTGAGTAATCTGGGCATCAGTACTCGTTCATTTTAGGGCCCAAGGGTTCCTTCACTTTGTTAATGTGTAGGTTTTGTGAAGCATTCTTAAGAAATGTAGGACCAAGAATAACTAGATAGCTTGTAAAAGTCAAACGACGACCATAGGTGGAACACAAAGCTTGATCCTAAAATTTTGATTCAGTGAAATATTACACTGGTAGCCAACAATGATATAGTACACCTGAAACACCATATTGTCTGTGCCATTTGTGAATAAAGTAATAAGGTGTATACCATTGGTTACTTGTTGTGAAATAGAACATGGGTACGATATGAACACATTTATATGCCAAGTTTTATCAGTTAGGGCAGCATACAACAAGGACCTGAGTAAGCATGTATGGTTACCTTTATTTTCACATTCATTTGCATGTACATATGCTAATAAGTTCCTGACTTATTTACTGCATTATTTTTTGTTTCTTATCAAGGAAAACAAAATTTTGATAAAATCACAATCGTAATTAATTATGGCCCTATTAATCAGGCATCATTGCATTTGCATCATCTCTGTTAAACCAAAATGACAAACATCAAATTTCAAAGTAGTGGGTTCAATGATATTTGTTTACAAATTTCTAACTAATGGATCGAGTGTTATCTTATTTCTATATTTCTGTAACTGTTAAGAGATCTAGTTGATGCATGGGTTAAAAATATACAGACCACGTGATTTTTTTGGATACATATATTCTTGAATGTCTGACTATAGTGAGCGGTGTGGATCATCTATGGGATGGCTCACCAATTGGTATAAACTGTGATCATATATAGGTTTGTTTGGGTGTCTCCTTCTATCCCTTTTCACATACACAAACATAGGGCCGGCTTCTGATCAGAAGGCATTTGACATCCCTAATTAAGGAAGAAGGGGAACAACAGAAAAGACAGGAGCAATGTTGTCTTGAACCCAGAAATGGTCTGTGGAACAAGAAACTAGAACATGGAACACCACTTAATATTCAATGTTGTATGATAGGGGTAAGCTTCTTGGAACACTACAGAATAGAAGACATGGTTCTGGAATGTGGCATGCTTACAATCATGTGTTTATTTGTGAGTTTGTATCCAAGTGCAGTTTCACATTTACGTGATGTAAGCATCATCCAGTTCAAGTGACATCCATAAACTTTAGGATTAGGACTTCAGATTTCTTCTTTTCTCACTATGGAATGTTTGGATCGTTATATTTATCATTCCAGAATGAAAGGGTTCCACCTTTGGGAATGAAACTTAAAGCATCATTCAGTTCAAGTGAAATAATACGGATGTTGAGTTTTCTGGTAATTTGAGGCAGGAGAAAGAATGCGGAGAGGGAAAAACCAAGTTGGAAAGTTAGGTATCTCCGTTGACTTTACCTAAAGGAAACATATCTCGGCTAACCTTGTTATTTCCTATATCAGTGGTGTAGAAAAGATACATGGGATACATGGGCTTCATCATAGCCACAAAGATGAACTAATTTGACTAGGTTGTGCTATGGCATTAATGGAAAATCCTTCCAATTAAATGGCTATCCCAAGTAGGTTAAAGTCTACCCTTATCATAAAGATCTGTTGGTTTATGGTCATGTCTATTGAACATAGCATGATGTAAGAAGGCTCTCTAAGCACCCCCTACTTTGAAAGTTTCTGCATGGATTCTTATTTCATGTTGTTATTATTGCAGTTTCATCTGTACATTGCATTTGAATGATTTCTACTTTACTACATTAAACTGTGCTCACGTGCATGCCACTATTGGAAGCTTCTGGATCATCTTAGAACTGCCATGGTTTAGACACCCACAAAAGATGCTGTTTATGTATAGTTAATAATTGTCTTATATATTTTAAATCGTTGATTGCTGTGCAAGCTTGTTGCCGTTTTCCCTTTTGGTTAAATGTGGCATGGGATCAACATATTCCATCAGATATTACTGCTTAGGGGCCCGTTATTTTTGAATTTTTCAGGTACTATGAGGGACAAATGTCAAATTTCACTGAAGAAGATGCTGAGGAGAATCAGGAGATTGAGGAGAATGAAGTTAAAGTTACAGAAGCTGCACAGAAGGTATAGACTTTGACCAATATCTGTCTGTTGCTAGTGATTCTATGATAGAACATGTTCATGGTATCTGAACATGTGCTTTTAATCTTTTTGAAAGCTCATGTTGTCAAAAATTTCTTTCACCTGGATATCTAGGCCTTCAGCTACCAGTGTGTGCATTATATTCCATTTCTTCCAATACTAAGGTTGTGCTTGTACATTCCTATCTGAATTATTTTTTCGCATTATTTTAAATGTTAAGCCACAAATATTTACACCTCAAGATTTTCTTAGGGGAGTTGTTTGGTTGTAGATGCTGGGAGGGTAAGAAAGGGAGGCAATGTTTCGATGGAAAGATCCATTATGCCGTTTAAAATTTCTACTCCATATAGAAATTTCAAATTGTACGATTTTCAGAAGTCTATGGGTTCTCTTAAACTCTATTTGACACAATTTTTACATTTGCTAATTTTTGTTTCAATAGAGTATTGAAAAACACACTATAGATCCAAAAGCAGGTAATGCTATTTATTCTTTTGACCTATTGTGATGCCTTCACATTTCAAATTTTCATATCTTGTTAAACATATCCTTGAGTTTTGAAAAGATGCATGTTTCTTCCTTGTGTGCCTATGACTGAATAGAACATTCCTTCTCATTCACAGTTCCATTATCTCGTTTTCACATCTGAAGTCTTTTTTTCCATGTCTACTGTAGCTTGTGAAGCTTTATCGAATGTGTACGGGATATTCTTTTGAGATTGTCATTCCTTCACTCTTTGGCATAATGTGTCGTGGAGATGAATGCAATTCCCTATAGCAAATTGTATAAGTTTTGCCTCTTCATTTGGACTCTTTTTAGTCTAGAGGAACTTCGAAGGTGCTCCTTGGTTTACCTACCAACTGGCCACCTAGGTTTTATGGCACGGCCCTCTCATGCTCATAGCTTCCTTCGCTAGTAATTTTGCATCACAGTAGAGGGTTGACGTCAGTTCGACAGTCGGTCGTAGAACTTTGTCAAATCTTGTATGGAGCTTCCTTATGCTCCATAGCCAACCCCATTCTATTGGGAGAAGGCTTGGATGATGATGATGATGATGATGAGTGTAGCTTGTGAAACATATGCTTGGATTTTAAGCTGATCTCAGCATTCTTGTACCATTACCTCATTCTTGTCATAATCATTATCCAAAGTCTTTTCCCCTTAAAATGGTGCCGGCCTATGGAGAGCACCTCAAATTTGGAAAGATTCACACAGAAATAGACCAGCTTTTGAAGCACTTGTCAACCTTTATTGAAGCTACAAAGTCAATAACAATCATTTTGTTAAATATAAAGGGCCAACCGGACAATCTTTAGTTAAATTTATGATACAGAGGCAATAACACTCATTTTGTCATGACATGTTTTTCGCCTAAGAGAGATGTCAATTTCTTTAATTTTAAATTATATGGCACTATATGCTTGCAGGTTTCTTTATTAGAAGAAAATATAACTCCCAAGGCAAATCTTCCTCCCCTTCTCGTTCCCCTTCATGAGCGGCGCCCTGAAAAACTCCATTATCTTGGTGTCTCCTTTGGACTGACCCGTGATCTTTTTCGCTTTTGGAGGAAGCATAATTTTGTTCCATTCTACATTGGCCAAATTCCTGTTAGTATATTACAAAACTTAATTACTGATTTTTTTTCCTTTTAATCTTTTATATAAAGTGACTCATGGAATTTCTTTTCTGACCTTTTTCTGTTTGATGAAAAGAATAATGTCACTGGTGAACACTCTTGCATGCTCTTAAGGCCATTGAACAATGATGAGATTGAAACTGATGGGTCTGCTCAATATGGCTTTCTTGCTCCATTTTATCAAGGTTTGTTGCTGATTCTAAGTATCCGTAAACTTGGTTGCCTTTAAATTTAATGAGGTTTTAAGAGAATATATATGAAATGTCCAGATTTTAGGAAAAGATTTAGCCGACTTTTGGGTACCTCTTTCCAGACACTTGATTACAAGCTTGCAATGAGGTTAGTTGATGAAGTCTATACATTTCCGGTAAACAACTTTCAACTCGTGCTAATTTTCTATTGATTGGATTTGATAGCATTTTGGCATCCAAGATAAATTTTAGTGAGGATGATCCCAAGGAAGAAAATTTGGAGTCATTGTTGGACCTATTGTCGCCATACGATATGAAGCGTCTAGAGGCATATACCAATAGTTCTGTTGATCTTCCTATGGTAAGATAACGGATGATGCTTCTAGAGATAATATATTTATATTAATGTATTTCTTGAGACATCTTTTGTTTTGGGCTTTTCCCTTTACATTGCCATCTGTCTAATCCAACTATAAATGTAACTTATCATGATTGGCAACTTATCGTTTTCTCAATGGGCCATGCTTGATTGGTTAATGGACGAGTACAATGCATTTTATAGGTTCTAGATCTTGTACCTACACTTGCACATCAGTATTTCCAAGAGAAGCTTCCGGTCACACTATCTCCGGTTCAAGCTTCAATCTTATTCTGCATGGGCCTGCAGAACCGAGATATTACATATATCAAGGTAGGCTTATTGTCTTTCTTTTTAGTAAATAAATAAAGCTTATTCCACGGTAAAGTTTTAGCGATAATTACTATAGTGACCAGCGATGTTGGTATGGTAGTGTACATTGTCATGCTACTGACTGTAAACATTATTTGCCAACTTCTCAGAAAGAGACAAAGTTAGAGAGGGAGCAGATAATGTCATCAATCAGGAAAGTCATGAAAAAGCTCTACAATTATCTGTACAGCATAGCAGCCAAGGAGATTGACACCACAACTCCTCGGCTCAAGGAAGTAAGTAGAGATCCATTAGTTTAATTTTAAAATTCTGTAGCGTTCAAGTTGCTTTCTCACTCATATTGAACTTGATCACAAGATGCAGTTAGGTCAGCCAAATCATGCTAACTATCATGAAATATGTAACAAGATTCTCTCTTTATCTCATGTTCTGTCCAAATATCTACAATAAACATAACTGTTTTTAGTCCTTGTTATCTGCTAAATATGATGTAACAAATTAAGAGCAGTGTCCATGCAAAAGGTGATGATAGTTCAAAAATAGAAGCCAAGGAAAGTGGGATACCAAAAGGTTAATAAAAGACTATTAGCAAGTACAACAGTCTTGTTAAATATTGCTGTTCCTTCCCGAAGTATCTAAAATAAGATATGCGGATGCATATGGGATGAGATTATGACAGGAAAAATCAGTTGAGCTACGTGCAACCATTATCCCTCATATGCTTTCTTCAGTGGACTTGGTAACCACTCTATTCTGTGAGTCCACCTAAAGGTGCACTCTTATGTTCATCAAGTCATCAACTGCATCACCATTCAAAAATATGCACGTGGTTTCCTCGTCTTCAACTATAGGGCCTGAGAAAGGAATTAAGATGCCAGAAGATAAGGAGAAAAAGTAGCTTGCTTACAAGATTTCTCAAACTTTTGTCCTTCCAAACATAAGTTAGTACTTGGTTATTTGACCCCTGTCTGATACTTTCTTTGGAGATTGGCGATGTGGAAATGCAATTGTTTGCATGCGTAGACTGGATATTCCATTGGTAAATTTACACTAGTGAAAACAAATATCATGTATGCTCTTCACTGCTTACACACAATCATCTTTTGGAACTTGTAACATTGCTTGTTTATCTGCCAGGCTAGTAGTTTGGCTCCGCATAGTATATCAGTTGACGATGATCTCAATGAGGCTGCTAGAGAAGTCACGGTGAGCACATATTTCACAGGATGATTTATATTCTCTTTTTTCTCCTTGTGTTCTTGCTAAGATTTCATCCTTCTTAATAGGAAAAAATGAAAGCCGAGAATGAAGTTGCATTGAACCCAGAATATCTTCAGCAATATGCAATTGTTGATAAAGATGGTGACTTTGAGAAGGCTCTACAGAATGGAGCAAAGGTGTCAGCAGGTGGCCTTATAAGCGTAAAATCCAGTCGTTCCAAGCAAGAGAAACATGAAAAGGATAAGGACTGGAGTAAGAGTAAGAGGAAGGGAAAAAGTGACAGTGAAAGATCTCGATCAAACAAAAAGAAGAAATAATCTTAAAGGTGCCAATGACGGGAAAAAATGTGAAAGAAAATCACCAAATTTTGTAGCTTAATCTACACCAGATTTTGCATTTGAATTCTAATTTACGATGTAATTTATCTATCTAATCATAATGCATTTCTTAAGTTAAAGCTGACATTTGTACACTTAGATGAATTGATCTGTCATGTGAATTGCTGTGGTTTTGTTTACTTTTGTAAGATAGTACAGATACAATTGGATTGAATTCGTGTACAACTGCAATGAATTAATGGTATAACCTTGAGCTTTTTGAAAATGTTCGGGTGGTTAAAAAAGAAAGAAAGAGAACCTACATCTACCGGCATAATTGTCAAATGCTCGAAAGTTATGAAAATTTTGAAGTATTAATCAGTTCATAGTTGATCCATTTGAACTTTGAAAAGGTGAAAAGTACGAGCCTGCTTGCTTGAGGTGGTTACTTGTATTTGTTCTTCTTGATATAGATTTTGTTATTAATTTGCTGCTTCTAGGATGATGTCTGTAGTGTCATGATTGCTACTGCTGATGTCTGTAGTGCCAAGTTGGAACATTTTTTTAGGTTCTCAGATTTTTTTTCAGAAATTCTAGGAGTCTGTTGCTAGTTGTATACTCCTGATCATCTACAGAGGTGTATGTTGTAGTCAAGAGCAGAGCTACATGGTGAACATTGTGATCACTTGTCCCCACAAAAATAATAATAATAAATTATTTTATGCAATTTTTTATATTTTAAAATTACTCCTGGACTCGCCACATTTTAAAATTACGCAGAGACCTGTCGAGTGGAAGCTTTCTATCGCATGGAAAACCTCGCCCACGAGTACTAGGCACTGGCCTCGACACATTGGTAACCAAGTTCATACATTCTGGATATGAACTTAGGGCCTGTTTGGTAAATCGTAAGTGTAGAAAAATTTGGATTTGAACTTTCAAGGATAGAAGAAGGATTCACTTTCTTGTCATTTGTTTGGTTGGAATAGGAAAGTGAAAAGTGGGAAATGAAAATTAGACAAATGTGTTTTGTTGGAATAGAAAGTGAAAAAATGGAAAGTGGAAATTTGGATTCTGAGGGGGGACGAGGAGGAGACAGGAACTGCACTTCATGATTCTCTCCCCAAATCCATTTCCAAATACCGGTTACCAAACACTGGAATTTGTGGATTTGGATCACTTCCTATCAAAAGTTAAAAAATTCAGTCACATTTCCCGTTTACCAAACAGGCCCTAGCACATATGAAGCTCTTTGTTGTTTCAAGCCATTGGGATGGTTTGGCAACATAATTCTTCAATTCTGTTTTCATATACAATTCCTTTTGTAAGTGAATAAAATAATAGATGGGACGCTTGTTACATTTAAAAAGTACCATATCTTCTTGTCTGTAGTATTCACTGGTTTGTACCTCTACTATTCACTAGTTTCTACATAAATTTGTTCAGAAACTAAATACTCCAGATGTTTTTCTAATTTGCCCATGCTGCTGGGTTTTGTGATTCTCTTCACACATTTTTGTAACTCCTGCTACTTTTCTTGTAGACTTGTCAATGATAAAAAAAAAAAATTACAGAGCCCCTTTCTACATTCACTTGTGAACAAAAAAACCAAGTCCACATCCAACAACAGTCTTTCCAATTTTTCTTCTAGAGAGCAGTCTTTACAGTCCAAGAAGTACAAGAAGGAACTACTACTCTCACTAATCTACAAAATTTGCCATCTCCTCCTCGCAAACTATCAACCTCTGCTCACACCCTTTTGCGCTCCATACCAGAAATGCTCCTCAAAAGTTGCTTAGAATAAGCATCCCGCGCCACATTTCTCACACAAGTCGCTTTTACCCATGCAGGCTCCTGTCAACAAAGTGACCAAAATCTTTACATATGTTTTTTTTTTCAACATGGGTTAACTGCATTCTAATTAAGCATGCAAATGTTTTTGTAACAACTTTCTTGTCCAAGGAAATTGCGGCAAAAGAAGCATGTAAAGTGAAGGGCTACCTCGGGCACAAAGTGAGAAAAACCAAATTTGATCAGTAGGAGAGTATGCTCCATTAGAAAGATTGCTGCCAGCCCAGGCTCAATCCTCCATTTGCCCTCTTGATCATACAAGCAAACCAAAAGTACGCAGTTTGTGCAGATCGCCATGACAATTAGAAACTAGAACATGATAAGGAACTCGGTGGATTAGTTATGGATTGTTAAAAGTTACACAGAACTGAAACTAAGAAAAGGTCCAACAGAACCAGGAAAGAATCAATGACAACTGAAAAGATTGTAAAACTCGCCACAACATAGTAATCATGTCTGCCATTGCAGTTGTCTCCTAATATGTTTCTTCTTTCTACAGTCTTTTATACTTGATTATTTATGGCCAACAACTGAGAAGACCTTTAATGATGAGAAGGAGAAGATAGTTTAAAAACGCAATAAAAATGGCATCTACTTCCAAACAAGTACGAGTTAATAATATGAATTAGCAAGCATACATATAACCATGTCATGACAATGGACAGGCAAATAAACCTATATTCGTTAAGCAAAAAGTTGATAAGTGACTCGGGATAAAAGTTAGGATTGGTAAATAAGTACACGAAACTAATAACTCCTGTAAAAGGCAAATCTAGCAAATGTCATCTCAAATAGGTATATACTGGCAGCTCTAAATCCAAAAGAGGACATAGCATCTGAAGCAGATATATTGGGTAAAGGTTTTAGGTTAGTCTGAAAAATTACTCTTTTGCTAAAAGCTGCAATTCAGGAAATAAGGGAACACACTTCAGGTTCACGTTAGTTTGCAAAATAGTGAATTAATCCTAATAGTGAAATTATTCTTCCAATATCTACTAACATCAATAGAGACCAATGGTGGAAACCAATGAGATTCTCTAGTATGTACACTAACAACCGGTTAAAAATGTCGATAGTTTTGGCAGTTTTGAATCAGTCGGTTTCGGTAATTTCGATGGTTTAGGTATCAATATTGATATCGGCCGATACTTAAAATCTTGCGCTTGAATAAGCTCAAACTCAAACACTAGCATGTGACATAGGAACACTCCTACTTGATGGAAGTGAAAAACAGCAACTCAACTGAAGACACTAATAGACTGAAACCATTGATTGCTCAATGCCACAATGTTTTGCCTTTCAAGAGATCCTCTGGAAGTAGAACAGTAGAACAAGATGGGTTTCTTAACGTGAAAGAAAATTAACCATAACAAGATACCAAGTTGCAGAAGTTCCTTTCACTTATCTTTAGGATTAAACTCAGGTACTCTCTTGGCCACCTATTGGTTACTGGATGAAATTCTCTCAATACTCTGGAAGCTTTGGAGGTTAGCCTGCATGAGATAACAAGGTCCTGGATGGTACTAGTAAATGCAAATGCTGTACACAAATTTCACAGGTACCTGCAGGTTGGAGATTCCCAATATTTCTTAGCTTTTCTAACCCGAATAATATAGTACTCGATCACTACAGGTTGTCACTTCTCCAACAAGTCTAGGATTGGAAGTGTGACCATGTCAACCAAGAGGACAAATATGCTGCAGATTAGAAATTTGGGGGTACAAACTACTCTAATGGTTGCGACATATAAATACATTCTCCAACTAGTTCAGAGGGATCACTCTACTATGCCGTTTTGCAGATGAATTTGAAAAAACAGAAGGAACACCGACTGTGAAGAGTGAAGAATAATGAGAGCAACTATACTAATGTATAGCATATATAAGAAGTTTGGACATATGGCAAGGTTCATAGATCAGACACCGTAAAGTAGGACAAGGTTTGCCACTTGCAGTTAACATCGATGTCTTTCTAATTAGTCTCGACATAAATATAATATTGTACAAATTATAAAAGAGTAGAAGTATTTGCATGAGTGTTGCAGAGCACATGCTATAGCACAATTAGGCTCGAGTGTGCAGTCCTTTGTTGTGATATTCAATAAACATATGGGGAAGGAAATGTAGCAGATGTATTACTGAACAATTGAAATATCCAAAAGTAATTTATATATCTATAAGATCATGTGTTTGATAAGAAAATAATTGTGTATTATTTATTGCTTTATTTTTGGTGTGAAATTGTGTTATGTTAATTCCCAACTCACCTGAAATATGTTCAGCCAAGCTCCAATTGTTGCCGCTGCACGAGGGATTGGCCTCTTCAACATAACTAGTAGCTTCAGTGCATCTGTTCTAATTTCAGTCACATTGTTCTGCATTGTTTGAGAGGACAATCATCTTTATCTTACAAGTATATGTACCATCTAATTCCATATTTGTTTTCAGATATCTAAACCTCAACATGATACAATAAACCAGGAAACTTACCAAAACTGCAAAACAGAACAAAAGAGGGAAAGCACACGCGAACATCATAATCATTCCAAACTGTAGTGCCACCTCCAGGAAATCTGCACCAAAGCCAAGATATTTCATTTCTGCTTCACTAAAATGTACTCAGTTTCAAGAGGGGTATAGCAAATTAGAACCATTACCATCGAATAGGCCATCTTCAAACTCCTCCCCTATGCTTGCTGAATAAGTAGGTTTCAAGTACTCTTTCTCAACTCTGGTAGCCAGTTGCATTGATTTTCTTAGTGATGATCCCTTCACACGTTCTTTCTTGCTTCATAAAACATTTATGATGCATCATAACCTTTTGGCAAGCAGAAGATGCACTAAATACCATTCTTGTGTTAATAATAAAGAAATAACTTGTATATAACTGGAAACTTACTGAATAGCTTTATACTTTTTGTAGCTGTACTTTAGGTAAGGGATGGAGTTCTCCACCAAATTCTCCAGCACCTAAAAATCAGCTATAGCTGAAATACTTTGACAAGGAAACTTTCAAAACTAACAAACTTCAATTAATAGAACATGCCTGAGAAACAATCAGACGTTGGATCAGAACTTGGCGAAGAGTTGTTAAGTTGCGGTGCAAATAAATATGATAAAACAGGCCAATATAGGATTGCATAAAATATAGGCCAAAAACCTGCACAAAGGAAACAATATTTGAACTAAGGCTACATCAACCAGTGACCCCAAACGTAAATTATCATAAAATCAAATCATACCTTGTAAACCAAGCTGTCAGCACTGGATTCTTCACCTTGATTGTTTTCATATCTGATAAGAATAACAGACACTTTTCCACCAATCTTTGTGTAGTATTGAATAGCCAAAAGATAAACTGCAGTCAGGGCATACCTGAAATTAGAAGGCACAAAGGTCATCATAGAAAACAAAGGTTCCAGTTCACCAGAACAAAAAGTAGTAGATTTGATTTCTCATTCTTCTGGGACACGTGTGCTAAATAGACTTAAAAGACTCTAGAAAGAGAATGTAATTCAATTGATTGGGAATGTATTTCAATTAGGCCCTTCGGCTAGTCGCATGTCTGACTCTCAGACTTGATTCAATTCCCCATAGTAAAATCGTATCCCATCCCTCTTTTAGTATTTATTGGGTTTCCTGCATACAAGTCCCTTAAATCTACAATATTATTAAATAACTCCCCAGATCTTATTAATTGCTTAAAACTCCCTTGAACCATTCGAAAATAGAGTTATGAGTCCCTTCCATTTATTTCAGTCAAAAACTTGACCTAACTCTTGGGTTGGTGTGAAAAGGCTATATTGACCTCAGTCTTCCTCCTTTTCTTCTCAGACTCAAAGGCATGAAACAACCGTCAATGCTCGTCTCTCCACCTCCTCCATTGGTAATAATCCCTCCTCCCTCCTTCCTCCCTAACCAAATTGACCTAGCCTTCCTCCTTTTTATTTTCCATTTTTTCATGATTTTTACCACCCTTGACGGGTTGCCTCACCACTAAACATTCTCCATCATGCTGTCTCCGTCGATGACTGACGCCGACTCCTTTGCATCATCTGACAGACGAGTTGTTTCTCTAAAACCGGCTGTTCACCGCCACGCCGCTTCGACACTCATCGTTGACTCATCGCCTCATCGCCGCCTAGTCACAACCCTTATCTTCGTCGATGATGCCTTCCTTGCTTTGGCCTTCGCCCACCATGAACGCCTCCAATCATTAACGATGATCCCTTTGTCGGGAAGTGTAGATCCCCCTCTCGGCCATTACAGAGGAGGTGAATAAAGAGATGAGTAAGTTCCATGGAGTTTTTAGCCCCCTGATTTGTTCTTTTCAATTATCTCAAGTACTATTTGGTTTGGCATGCTCCGTTGCACCATAAGTATGTTAGGAGACTTCATTGATGGTTTCCAGTACATTCAATTATTGCTTGTGGTAATGGGAATGGAACTGACAATTCATGGTTCATATTTTATGCAAGCATCGCTTGTGTTAATGGAAGCGAAATTACAACTCATGGATTATATTGTATCTATGAATTGATTGCTAAGAGAAATGAAACTAAAATTTAGTTAGGAATTTATAGAGAGGATATGCTTTCTTTGCTCATAGCGGAGCACAAAATAGCTGAAAATTTCTATGAGTGTGGAGAGGGAGGAGTGCCAAGCCTGGATGGGTAATGGCGACGACGACGGTGGTGGAGAAGGGGGTGTTTCAGTTGCATCTTTGTACATAAGCATAGAGAGGGGAGGAGGAAGATGAGGGCATAATAGTCAACAAAAGACAATCGTGTTACAACTAACGAATATTCTCTTGTTGAATGAGTTAATACAACCATAAGGCCTCATAACACTGTTTTTTTAGTTATTTGAAGGACTTTTAGGCAACTAATAAGATTTGGGGGGCTTATTTAAAAAGATAGTAGACTTATATGCAAAAAAAACCTCTTTCTTATTCTAAAAGAATTTGCAAGTCTAATCCTTGCCTGGTTAAGCTTAAGTTGCATGACTAGCAATCAGGTAGGTTTCACAACAAACGACTAGCCTTCATTGATTGCGTCTTGCCAATATTTTCCTTGCTTACAAATTTAGCACCAACTGAGAGAAGCTCTCCTTGGTTCATGAGCGTAAACTGCATGACCAATATATTTTCTGGCCCGCCAACTGGCCTCCCAAATTTATTTCAAGGCTCTCTTGTGTCCGTAATTTCCTTCTCCTCAAATTTGGCACCAAATGAGAGTTGACACTTTACAGTCATAAATTTCTGTCAAAATTTGTATGTAGCCTTCTCAACCTAAGAGTTGTGCTCCACAACTAACTCCATTTTGACAGGAAAAGATGATGATGAACCATTTTTTCAACTAAGATTAGGAATCTCATAAATTGTCAAAAAGAAATACGTTGAAGGCCTGGTTCGCATGATCTATACTGTGTTTTAAACCAATTAATACTCATTGATGCAAACAAAAAGAGAAGTAATCCGAAATTTCAACATAATGATTTTAGATCAGCATTGAAAACTGAAATTACTTGTTGCTAAAATGTCAAGAACAGCTGGATTAATGTCTTACAAGGAAACATTGATCTACAAGAACTATAGAGGAAAACATTATATATCGTCAAAAATAGTCAAATTATAAGGACATAGGATCTTCAAATGATTCTCACTTCTTAAATTCCGATTCATCTCAGAAAAGTAAATGCATTAGAAGATCTTACTTTAAAGCATCAGATTCAGCAATCTCATATAGATGAGCATAAGCCAGTTCAAACGGCAACTGCAGACAAATGATAGCCACGACAATGATGGCATTATTTCTTATTCTTAGAAGAAGCCCAAGCCACTCATCTCTTTGCAATGACCTTTTCTCTTTTGGTTTATCAGCGTCTACTTTCTTGTCAGGTTCCCAGTGGGATTGACTAGAGTTTAGTTCACTGTCTATACCCCATCTGCAAAATGGTCGGGAGAATAATGGTTAGTTCTTATTAGAAAAAGCTTAGGTTTATTGTTTCTTGGAGTTTCAGAAGAGAACACAAAGGTCACCTGGCTAAAAGGGCTGCATTCTTGCGCTTCCAGAATTGAAAGAAAAAAACAGCCCATGATACGATGAATATGAAGAAAGCAGGAAGGACCAACAACTGCAATGATCTGATCTAAATGCAAATTAAAAAGTCAAAAGATGTGAATAAATGCAGAAGAGAGATCAGCAAGTCAGACCAGAGGCCACTTTAGCAGGGAAGCAACATACCCAAAATCAATCATATGAAGGGCAAGACCAAATGCAGCTGGAAAAAACAACCAGCGAGTATACATACCAAGGAAAACAAAATATGTCGCGATCTGCATGCCAATGCATCAGTGTCAGATGGAAAATTAAGTTTAGACTAAATGGAACATCATCTAGCGATATCAAGGAAGAAGACTAAACGAATGTAGAATACTACAAATTAATTCTTAAGCCCCAGTTACATTTTACCTTTGTCCCAAAATATGAATAAATTTCATCAATTGGCTGCCACGTTAAGTCCAACCAGTTAAGAGCCCAGCTTCCCAATAGTTGTTTCCTCTTTATTTCATCTGAATAAAATAATTTCTAATCGCTAGGTTAGTTCAGAAAGGTAGGAAAGAAAACAGATCCAGTACCATGCATAGGAAATATTTGTTTGACAATGCCTTCGGATTCCATTCTTTTGATTAACGGTTCATTTGCTTGGAACTTGAACTCTTTCCCGGCAAAATATAATGTTAATTCTGTTTTTGTCTCGTTTGCCTGTGAAGATAGAACTTGTTAGAGAAATCAAGTTGTCTCCTCAGTATTACAGAGTATACCCCTCTGAATGCAAAAGCAGTTATATGGTCCATTTCATGTACATAGTACATTGTTTAGATAATATGGTAGGCATGCATCAGCTCGATACAGAAAATGCAATACTTATAGGTGAATATTAATACAACAACAAAGCCTTTATCCCAAAATTTTGGGGATAGGCTGTTTAAATCCTTTTCTTCCTTTCAGCTTTGTTAGGGACCATGTCCTCTGTAGCACTAACAAAAAACATACCCTTCTTTAAAAAATCAATTCAGGTTCGTTTTGGCCTACCTATAGTCACTAGCAGCTCTTCTAACCACTATCTTATTGCTTCTTACCGGAACATCTATTGGTTTCCGTCTTTGAAATACTAAGCAAGATACAAGTAAAGTAGCCAGGGCAAAATCCAACTAAGGAAATGCAATATGCAATATACTGCCCATTCATATTTATGAAGATATCACCCTAGACTGATCATCAGATTTTAGGGCATGGCCCTCATGCTCATAGCTACCTAGGCTAGAAATTTGGGACCAACATAGAAGGTAGACATTAGGTCAACATAGCATGATAAAAAAATGTCATTTTTTACTAGCGCTTTTTTATGCTCCACAACAGTGTTGTAAAAATCCGACTAGTCGGTAATCAGCCTCCGCCGACTCGACTAGGGCCCTAGTCGGCCAAGAAACCGGTACATGCTAAAATCGGGCCCTAGGCGGCTAGGCGGGACCTAGTCGGACGACTGGGTCCGAAAAAAATCCGTCCGACCCGACCCAACCCGCTACACAACCGAAAAGAGAAAGAGGAGCAACAACAACATATGATAAAGAAACAACAGAAGAAGAGCAGCCGACACTCCTCCACGTCTCTTGCGTCGGTGATCGGTAGTCTCCATTTGCCGCCTTGGAGCTGCTGCTCCGAGCTGACCGCGATCGACTAGGCTGTGGTAGGTAAGGGTCTCCTCTCTTGCTCTTGCTCTTTCTCTTTCTCTTTCTTTTGAAGAAGTAGATGAAGAATGGACATAGTAATAACTATATTGAATATTAGCATGGATATGACTTTTCCTTGGGAGGACCACCGGATATTGCCGGACACAAAAAATCCTGCAGGAACTCATGAGTTCTTAAGACTTGCAATTAATAGCTATTGGATTACGTGTCACTCTTGAATGTAAACTAAGTATTGAATATTTAGTCTGTAATGGTACTGGGCTTGGGTGAAGAAAATACGGATTAAAGAGGAATAAGTATACAGTTGTACTTTGGGCTTTTTTAATGTCAAATTTGGGCTTTCCAAAGTAAAAGAGATTTTATTCATTTGGACTTTAAATATATTAGTTATGGGCCCAATAAAATTGTTTTGAAGAAGATAAAGGCTGGGCTCATTTTGATAACAGTTTTAGTTGGGATTATATTTAGAATAAAATATAATTCGATTTAATAAGGACTCTAATATATAGACAGTGGAATCTAAATTCAGTAGGCCAGTTTTTAAACTGTTTTGAATTCTGACAATATATGTCTTTGGGAATGGGCCTACAAAGCAGGAAAGTGTTTGGGCTTTAAGGTTTTAAATTATTTGATTAACTATTGGGCATATATATATATATATATATATATATATATATATATATATATATATATTGGAACCAGGTAAATTGTTTCTGGAATCGCTCCCACTGGGATTCGAACTCCTGACCACTCGGGCAGCATGCATCTCTCTTAACCCCTAGGCTAGAGGTCATCTGCATATATATATATATATATATATATATATATATATATATATATATATATATATATATAACGATTAATCCTTAGTCCCCGCGAACTGATTGGCGGCCGACTAGCGATTTTTACAACCTTGCTCCACAATGGACCCATTTTGATGGGAGAAGACTTGGGTGACGATGATCACAATAGACTCGTAAAGTCTTAATACCTCAAGTAATAAACTGATTACTAGCCACCATTGTGCTCTAGTAGAACCCTATGATCTTAAAATAAAACTTGGACCCATGTTGCAAACAATTGTTTCATAATTGAACAATAGGGAAATATACATCAATAACAACTTAACCAATTTCAAAAGGCTGGCTAAATGGAATAAAGACTAAAAAAAATGGAAGAGTGGTCCAAAAAGGTGTGATGCAATATCATTCTTAAACTATTGATTTCAGAACTATAGATGCTCGATTTATGGAGTTGATACACTCTAGTGTTGATAAGTTGGCCAACAAAATGCACTTAGAAGGCTAAGCATAATTCTACAAGTACATAACCCCTTGGATCAACAATAATTCAACATTCATTCTGCAATTTAGCAGCTCAAGCATGAAAACGATAAGCTAAACACAATTAGAAAATAAATCTCATTTTAAGTAACAAACAACAGATGAGATACCTACAATTTCATATATCAAATGCCGGAAACAAGTAAACCGCTCACACCAGCTGAACAAGGATCCATCTGGCTGCCTCACAAATGATGTCACCTGATCCCACTCAAAGGGCAAATCTACCCCTAAAAAAATGGAGAAAAGATGTCATTTTAAGATATACAGTTTTACTGATATACAAAAGATTCTAACAGAATAACTAAAAAAATTAACTACTACCAACATAAGTCAACTTCTTCAGTTGCAACTCAGCTGCAGCTCTTCCTAGGGTCCTCATTGGTGCTGCCAACTGCATGCAAAATTTTAACAAAGTGAGAATCATTGATGGGCATGCAAAGCAGTATGAAACAATTTTTTCATAGAAACGGATCAGCTGGGCACATCTTAATGCTACCAAGCTTGCCACTCCATGGCCGTGACCATAGCTTAATTGGCAGTTGGCCAAATAATTTCATTGATTTGATAAGCAAGCTGCCCCTAAGGCCAACCAGTTGAAATGGGGACTAATGGGTCAAAAAAGAATAGCAAAAATCTCAAAGACCTTAGAGTTCAGTCAGATAACTTCTAGTTTTGCAAGAACTGAATATGGTAAGGAATATGAGCTGACAGAATAATACAACGTTGGCAATGTGCTTGCAGTATGGAGTTCCTTAAAAGAAAAATTAAATAAATAATAAGCAAGAGGCTCTCAATGGATCATGGGTGAGAGCAAAATTCCTAGAAAAGAACCAGTAGTGTACCAGTGCTTAGGAGTTAGGAAAAGTGTAATTTGGTGCGACTTGTATAGTAATATTGCTAAAGGCGTCCTGATATGTCTTTCCAGACTAATAAAATGAAGTAACAAATTATGCCTCGAAATTACAAGAATGATTCAAGTCATATAGCTGCCTCATTCAGTAACTATGCTCACCTTCAGGATTATCGTATCATCTTCCAGCCTACATTAACAAGCAGTTTCTTATATGGCATTTTCATGAGTCAGTATCCTTGGCATGCTTACCACCTTGCATACCACAAGTATACATCCCTAGCACCCTTAAATCAGAGAATTACAAAACTACAATGGAAGAATATGATTTAAAAGTTAAAACAACTATAGTTCATATTGATATTTTATTATATAATAGAGTGTACAGTTCTCCTGATGGTTATATAGTATACCTAATCATGAATAGTTTGTGAGAGCATTCAAGCCTCAAAAGTGTCTCTCTAGTGATGTTATGTAGATCAATTGCAAGAAGTAACAGTTTTTTTTTTCCACTACTACTACTAACAAGAGCTGCCTACCTGAGAGGCTGAAAGCAAGGTTTTAAAACTTGACCCTATATCAGGGTTTGTCACACACCCTCTTCCCAAACCCCTAAGAGCTTCATAACTTCGTCAATTTATGAAGTCTAGGATTCTCGGCCCAAACTTTAGTTCAATGCCGGAGAAACTAATAAACGTAATAAAAAAAACGTAACTTAAAAAATATAGATAAATGAATCTTTCTCCTCCTGATGTGTCCTTTAGTCCCTTACTCCCACTCCCCATGCTGATACATCTTATTGCACTGCTCAACAATCCCAGAGATAGACTGCTCACCCAATCCAAGTGTTTAGCAAGTGATTTGCCTGTCTCGATCCTAAATCATCGAGTTCTTAGAAACAAAACACTAATTCTAGTTATATTGGATTTATGTATTGAAGTAATTAAAAATGACTTAGTTATGAAATTGCACTTTAGTATTATTTTCTGTAAATAATACAAGACAAAAAAATATATAATTTATAAATATATAAATAATGTCAATTAACTAGTCGATCAACAGAAATTTTTGATTGTTGGATTAATTTAGTTTCATCTAACACCATGCAAAAGAAATTAGAGGAGGTTCGTCTAATTAAAATAAATCGATTAGAAATACCCCCATTAAAGCTGAACTCTCATACTAAACCTGAACCTTTCCACCTTAAAAACTAGACTTTCAGATTGATGCCACTACAAGTTTTTTAGACCTCAATCTTAATTAAAAGTATCCGTCTCCAAACGTCTTTAATTGAAAATCTTAGCCTTTCCTACCAGATCTCCTCCAATTAACCACAAATCATATCTTCAATCAAGTTTCATGCCAATTCTGCCTCTCATCTCCATCTCATAGTTGTTCTCCTCCTATCTTCATGGATAGTCTAGCAGTATCTTCAATACACAAGTTCCATGCCAATTCTGCCTGCCATCTCTTCTCCATCTCGTAGTTGTTCTCCTCCTATCTTCATGGATATTAGGGGAAGCACGGACACTCCGAAAACCGGTGCGATGCTGGACATGTATTGGACACGAACACACTCCAAAACACAATAATGGAAATTGCCTTGATTTGCATGATTACCTGCAGTTGAAGGTTACATGCATATCTGGTCATTCTCCATTGTTTATGTTGTTAAACATTTCGCCATGTGCTTCTCATACTACTCTCCAACCATATGCATCAAGTACACATGTACTTTTACTGGTATATATAATACATACATATACGTACACCTGGAACACAAAAATTCGGACACGATGACACAGACACAGCCAGACACAATTTCGTCTCCATAGTGTCTTGTGCGTGTCAAGACAACACGCGACACGGACGCGATACCAATTTCATAGTTTCCGTGCTTCCTGGGTCCCTCGGGGAAACCTAACCCTAAAAAGTTCGGAGCCTAGGCTAGAACTTCGAGTTCCAGCACGAATTTCATAGAAATTCCAACAGACCTTGATGAATTCGTCGGAGATCCCCTGGACTCTGTCGACGACCAGCCCGGCGCGCTCCAACTCCCTGACGAGAAACTCGACGCAGTCGCGGGAGCCGTCGCCGGCGTCCCCGTCCTTCTTCTTGGGTACGACGATGGCCACCTCGAAGCCGGTCGCCTCCTCTCCGCCGCGGCTCCCGCCATTGACGTCGATCCCCATTAATTCTAGAGAGAGAGAGAGAGAGAGAGAGAGAAAGAAGAAGAAGAAGAAGAAGTGGAGAGAGAAAGTAGAAGAGGAGAGAGAGAGAGAGGAGAAGGGGTTCTTTCTTGTTCTTCCGATCGAAGAGCCGTTTGTTTCGACAGCACCGCCATTTGTCCGCTTTTCTTTCTTGGGTCCGACTATTGACACCCCACCCATTTCTAAGGACACCCCATTAAAAAAAAAAATAATAAAAAAAAATTTCTTATTCCTATTCTACCCTCCCCTACTAAGCACACCCCATCCCTCCCTCTCCCTCCTCCTCCTCCTCCTCCTCCTCCCCCCCGGCTCCTCCGACCCCCCCTCCTCCTCCTCCTCCTCCTCCTCCCTGACTCCTCCTCCGAACCCCCCCCCCATCCGCCTCCTCCTCCGAACCCCCCTCCTCCTCCTCCTCCTCCTCCTCCTCCCCGACTCCTCCTCCGACCCCCCCTCCCCCGGACCCACCTCCTCCTCCTCCGACCCCCCCTCATCCCGACCCGCCTCCTCCTCCCCCTCTCCGATTCCCGACGATCGCGACCGAAAAAAAAAATTGAAAAAAAATTTGGGCGCAGTAGGTTCGACCTGTACTGGTCGAACGGACAAGGTCTGTTCGACCTGTATTGGTCGAACATGTCAAGACATGTTCGACCAATACTTGTCGAACAGACCTTGTCTGTTCGACCAGTATTTGTCGAGCGCATCGCGATTTTTTTTTGGGGTGTACTAAGAAAACGTTTGGGGATATATTGGTCTTTTAACATGTTTTTTAATTTTTTTGGGGTGTCCTTAGAAATGGGTGGGGTGCCAATAGTCGGACCCTTCTTTCTTTTTCTTGGCTTCGGCTTTCGACCGAGACGAAACGAAACGGAACGGAACGGAACGGAAAAGCCTCTACTTTCGGAAACTTTTGGTATCATATAGTAGAATAGAATTTTTTTTTTTTTTTCCAATTTCTGACAACTTGTTAATAAAGAATAAGGTCCAACAGCCATCATTCTTCGTGAGCAGCACGCAATTGTAAAGAAAGACAAAAGGACCGGTGAGTCGGTGACGGATTTTAGGTGGGCCCCACCGGTTGGGCCCATTTGACGAGGCATTTTTTTTATCGGATTTGTAGAAGTGTCGGTCAACACTAAGGCAGTTACAAGTGTTTGTTTTAGGCTGCTGTTGGTTGATCTTTTTTGTGGTAGGACAATTTCTAATTAAGAAGAATCACACATTAGTCATGTTTTTTATGCTAGTATTTTTTTTGTAAAATAATATAATCCGTATTAAAAGGAAATTATATAAAAATTAAATTATATTAAAATATTTTAAATATAATTTCAATATGTTTTAAGTATAATTTGTTATAGATATGTTTTTAGAACTTTAGATATATATATTTAGTTAATTAATATTAAAATAATTAAATATATTTTCATATATATTTTAATTATAATTTGTTATAAATATAAATATAATATTTTGAATATATTCTTAGTTATACAATTGACGTAGACGTAATTGGGATTAGATATCGCTGCTTTCTTTGTATTCATGTTCTTGTCATGAATATGATATTATTATAGTACTATTATCGAGTAGGACAATAGAGAAAATTTGCAAAGTTTCAAGTATCTCTAATAAAATTTGATTATTTATAAGGACATATCGAAAGTTGAAGGCTAGTCCAGGTTTGAGGAAAAATTATTCAGGATATTCCATTTTCTAGGACTACCAGAAATTGTGAAAGTCCGAATGTACAGCAAGTCCCTTTCAGAACTGTCATAATTTATGGCAGTCCTCAATACTTCTAGGACTGCCAGAAATTAGAAATTATGGCAGTCCTGCTGTACAGCAAGCCCCTTTCATGATTGTCACAATTCCTGGCAGTCCTCAATACTTCTAGGACTGCCAGAAATTGTGGCAGTCCTGATATGGACTTGTTGTACAACAAGTCCATTTTTTCTAGAATTATGATTTCATTCATAATTTCTTCTACAACTAGTATTTCATCCATAATTTCTTCTATTAATAAAGAAAATTTGATTAATAGATTTGATAACCCAATTTCTTCTACAACTAGGATTTCATTCATAAACTAGGATTTGGAGAAAGAAATATGAGAAATTAGAAGAGAGCAAAAAAAAAAAAAAAAGATTTGGAGAAAGAGATGTTCTTATTCTTGTTCTTTTTGTTCTTCTTCTTCTTCTTCTTCCTCCTTCTTCTTCTTCTTTCTTCTTGTGAGACGTCTTCTTGTGATAACGGAGAAGGAGAGCAAAATAATAAAAAAAAAATTGACTTATATATATACTTACATTTGGACTAGTCCTAAGTAAATTTTTCAATGACAAACTTGTAAATAAACTAAAGTTAAATTTGGGCCAACCCTGATCAATTTTTGATGTGCCCTTATAAATAATCTAAAATTTTTATACTTGAAGTGAGGAGTAAACTGAGATCGAGTTCCTCTACTCATGAATTCTTTCTGGTCTGGTTTCCTTGCTACAGAAGCCCACCTTCAAATCCATTAAAAATCAAGCAAACAACTTAGATGTAAATATAAGTATAGGTTTGTAACATTACACTGAAATTCACCGCATTCATCATAACATGTCCAAATTACAAACTCTTCGGCCTAAATTTTTTTCTCTTCCACAGAAAATGCTCACAAAGAATACACAGCAGAAGCAGACACTCTCGGATGATCCTGAAGACATAGCAAAGAGCAGGAGCTAAACTCCTTACAACTGCGTATTGTAAGAAAAATCTGGATTACTAACATGACAGCCATCTGCACCTCTCAAACCCAGAAGATGGCGATGGATATAATAGAGAACCCCAACAAACATACAGGTTGCTCGAGTGCCAGAGAGCTACTTCAAAACTGGAAGTCTGGAAGCCACCTTCGCGCCGAAAGGCTTGCTTGCTTAGATCTTGTGCGTGCTGACGCCTGGGTCCTCCGAGGTCGAGTTTTCCTTCCAGTCCTCAAACTCTGATCCTCCGAAAACTAGCTGCTTGATCCCGATGTGGCTGTTGAAAGAAAGATGCTAGATTAAGCAAAGCAAAGCAAACGGGAGCAGATATGCTGTCCCATATATATTGTCCCAAATCCCAATTCTGTCCCCCTCTCTATTACATGTGGGCCACCATCCACTTATCTACTCTCGTGGCCCACATGTAATAGAGAGGGGGCAGAATTGGAACAGAATAAATGGGACAACAGATCTGCTCACAAAGCAAACATGATGTTGAATCTTTGGAAGATATATTATAGAGGGGAAAACAGCAAAATTGAAGCTCTAGAGTACAGGATGTGAGTCTAATAAAGAGAAGAAAACAAACATTTAACTGTACATTAACGATGTACATGACTAAATAAATCATTGGAACAATAATAATGATAGTAAAGACTAAAGATAACATCTGAGTTTCTTCCCATATGTACATGTAGATGCCAACCTGTTGACCGATTGGTGTCCAAGGTGGGATCCAAAAAAATTATTAATTGGACACCAAGTTAGAGATCAATCAAATATTAGATTTGGTTTTATTTAGTATTGTCTTCTGTGGTTATTCTTGGTATTTTCCTTGTAATCGCACGGGTCATAAATATATGTAAATCCCTAATAGGGGATATAGGTTGGTTTTCTCCAAATTATTTGCCTCCATATTATTTTAGGATTTTTATCATCTCTTCCATTTCCATGCTTACCTCTATATCATGAATCCAAACATAGTACTAGAGCAAAGTTTGTAGTAAACTATGATTCCGGAAGGAGAGGCCAAGCCGACAGCCGCTTTAGGTGTATATTCGTTTGTAGAAGTTGTCGTCAACGACTTACTCCGACACATAGGCAAGAGGTGAAAGACGAAGGAAAAGGAAAAGCTTTGCCTAGATGAAGTTCAATAAAAAGAAATCTTACACCTTCCATCATGTCGGTGAGGTCGTCTTTCTCCATTCATCGTCGTCGCCGTTGCAAAAAAGAAGAGAAGGAACGTATAGATCCTTCATATCGTCGTCCACCATTCATCGTCGCGGTGCATCCTCGTCATCTTCCTTGTGAAGTTGAAGTCAAATCATCGTTTGTTGTCAAAGATCAACGAGTTACCATCTAAGATGCATCACATAGTCGCTGCCTTGAACCTAGTTGAATCCCTAAAATTTTCGACAATAGGAGCAGTTTTCCACCAAATCCGCAAACCTGAATTTCGGATTTAGACCATAATTCCGACCAAAACTCCGGTTGTGACAAAGAGCAAAGTCTACAGGAAACTGTCTGAAGCAGAATAGAAGACCATAATTCCGGTTGTGCCATCACGTAAGGGAGGTACTCTTAGTTGTAGTCCAATTTCTCTCGGTAAACTCCCAATTGAAGACAGTTTTGGATTCAAGATGGATTCAGATAAAGGGAATGACATATGGGTCCTTTAGTGTGTGTTCATCCAAGAGAGATTCAACATAAGACTGGACTTCGTCTTCACAACTCTAGTTTGAGGGCTTATTAAGCTCTAGTTCACTGCAAAGTTGAGCATGATGATTCCTCGTACTCAACTTGAGAGAGAGAGAGAGAGATAAAGAAAGCAACCACAAGTATCAACAAAAAAAACCCATCACGTTTAGTTATTGTTATTGCAGCCACCAAAGTCGTCGTAGATGAGCCGTCACTCTTCACAGTCATCAGACATCCGACACATCTAACCATCAGTCATCATACGAGCAATTATCTCATCGTCGGCAACAATCATCACTGGACAGGAGCAGCAGCGGTCTCCATTATCGTCATCCGACAGGAGCAATTTGGAAGTTTTTGATAAATTAGTTTGAGTCAGTTTAAACATAGTTTGAGTCAATTTGTAATTAGTTTGAGGGGAGTGTAGAAGTATAAAAGGTAAATATGTAGTATACCAGTTAAGCGGTTGGGGTCCAATAAAGATTTAGTGCTTGGAAACCAAGTTATAAAACAACCAAATATTGATTTGATATTATTTTCTAAGGTTTTTAGTCTTTTATTGTAATTCTCTAGGTTATAAATTTTGTAAATCCTTAATAGGTGTGCTAGTTTTTCTATAAAATATTGCCTCCATATACTTTGAGAGTTTCAATGATATTTATTTCTCATCTCTCCATATACTTTGAGGGTTTCAATGATATTTATTTCTCATCTCTCCATCTACTTACCTACAATACCATGAATCCCTACATGTTGGGATTCTTGGTATAGAAGTAGGCATGGGGATGAAAGAGATGGTGGAAACCCTAAAATAATATAGAGGTAATAATTCGGAGGAAACCAACCTCTCTCCTATTAAAGATTCACATATATTTATAACATGTAGGATTACAATGAAAAGACTACAATAAGCCCCAGTAGATGATAACTAAATAAAACCAAATCTAATATTGGTTGATCTTAAACTTGGTCACCAAGTAATAAATCTTCCTTGGATCCTACTTTGGACCCCAACTGTTTAACTAGTTAATACAATCGGTTTACCAGTTGGCATCTACAATTCTGTACTCCCCCTCAAAGTTAACATGTTGACCGAAGAAAAATATGTACAACTTGCAAGTTCAAAGCGATCAAAAATTATAAAATTATAAAATGACTCGACTTGAAAGACAAATAGACTCAAAACTACTCATGTCGGATGGTGACAATGAAGACCGTTGATGATCATGTCGATAATATAGTTGTTGCCGACAATGAGATGATTACTTCTATCGAATGACGATGATGACCGATAGCTGACTAATAGCTTTTACGACTAAATAGTCGTTATGAGAGATACTGATGACGGATAGCGACGACTCCCATCTATTCTACGACAACTGATGGATGATGATGATTGATCGCTGCTACAACTCATGACTATTCGTGATGAGGACCGATAGCCGATGATTGTGGTTGCTCCCTCTATATCTCCCTCTTACTGTGATGATGGATTTTCATACTCAACTTACTACAAACTAGAGCTCAATGAACCCTCAAACTGGAGCTTTTGAAGATAAGCCCGCGATCTTATGTTGAATTCATCTTGGATTAACACACACTAAAGCCATCTCCAATGGGTTTCTATCTTCCCTATTTCTATGGTAGAAATCCATTTTAGAAAAAACTACTCCAATGGTAGTTTATATTTCAATTTCTATCCTAGATGGCATGATGTCGGATGAAGAGTTCCTATGAGGGTTTCTACATGCAGAAACACTCATAGAAATTCTCCATCTCTCATACCAATTAATATTAGGTCCCACATCATTAAAGTGATCCTTTCATTTGTTGCCACATAGGATAGAAATGGAGAACCATTGGAGAATGTTTCTTTGTGTGTGCAATTTCCATGTAGAAACTCTACCAACTAGGATAAAAATTTCCTTAAAGTGCAATGCCAGTAGAACAAAAACTCAATTTTAGTAAAAACCATTGGAGATGTCCTAAGGGACCCATCAGTGATTCTCTTAAACGAAATCTATCTCGAATTCAAATGTGTCTTCAACTAAAGGGATAATCAAGAGATAATATATTAGTACTACAACGAGGGGTTCTCCTCCTTAATGTGATGATGCGGCTAATGGTCAGTGACGAAGGATGACAGTTGCTGCGAAGGATGGTGGTGGATCGATAGTAAACCAAGACGAATGAACAACATAAAATGAAACAATATTGAATCTACCTAAACCGAAATTTCGGCCAGATTTTCGACTTTTCTGGCTACTCTTAGGTAAGACTGAAATTTCGATCAATTGTTTTGTCTAGTTCTCGGCCAAATGCGGTACTTCATACGAAATTCCAGTTTCCAAATTTGGCCGAAAAACTTATCTTGTAGTCGATTTTTTTTTTTTGGTCGACTCGAGGCAACAACTATGTGACGTAGTGAAGATGGTGGGAATGACTCTTGATCTTTGCGGTGATGATGGAGACAACAACTGATGATTTGACATCACCTTCACAATGATGATGATGATATAAAGGCGAAGGAGCATCACGAATATGGACAGTGAAGGATGATCCGATACTCCTCTTCTTATTCTGAGAAGACAACGACGGACGATCGAAGACGATAATAATACGATGAAATATGTATTAAAAAAATACAACTTTATCTAGAAAATACTTCTATTTTTCTTCTTCTTAATCATTACGAATCGAAGTAGACAGATAACAACGACTACAAAGAACAAAGAAACACCCGAAGAGGGTGTCGGCTCGGCCACTCCTTCCCGAAACATACATCCCTACAGAGTTTGCTCTAATACCATGTAGAGATGCATTGTGTGGTATGCATGGAGAGGTGAGAAGAAAAGATGGTGGAAACCCTAAATGTATGTAGAGGCAATATTTTGTAAAATAACCACCATATCCCCTATCAGGCATTTACAAATATTTATAACCTAGAGAATTACAATAAAAGACTAAAATAACCCTAAAAATAATAATAAATGTAACCAAATCTCATATTTGGTTGATTTTCTAACTTGTGTCCAAGTACTAAATCTTCCTTGGACCCCAACCTGTTACACTACTGGTTTACTGGTAGACCTCTTGTACTTCTACATCATCAAAGCAAGTGTATAGTTGGTGGAGGCTTCAACAACATTCAAAATACTATAAGTTGAGAACCCTCCTCTTAACCACTATTCATATATAGGTTTCCATTTTAAAAAGAGACATTCTCTAGTCTATGGATTTGCAAAAGCACCAAGTCCGCTCCAGTTTTTATCTCAATATAAAACACAATCTTGGTGGATCAAGATCAACATATACACTAGGTACTCTGCCTGCCACCCGTGCCTGAGCCTGATCCCCATACCAGAACGGTGAGGCCAAATTGTGTCAAAAACTATCACGTTAAAGAAAACCCCCCACTGCTGGTATCTTGAACCCAGGATCTCAAAGTTCCTCTAACCATTAATTCTCTCAATATCTTTTTTACATATCAATATATTAGTTATACCAAGAGATTCAATGATCAGGCAGTAGCTGCAATACCAAAAGCTTCACAAACTTTAGCACAAATTGAGAAGGAACACAAACACTGTTCTGAAAGGCGGTCTAGGCAGCCGTCTAGGCGACGCCTAGGCACTAGGCGCCTGGTGTCAGCCCGATGCCCGCCTAGACCCCATGATGCCCGTCTATGCATGTTTTGGGGTTTTATGGATTTTTTTCCTACAATTTTCAGTAGGTTTTTTGGATTTTATTTAATTATTTTTGAACCGCCTGGATCTAGGCGTCCGCCTACACAACCGCCTAGGCGGGCTAGGCGGCGGGTGCCCGCCCGACTAGCGCCTAGCGCTTTTCACAACCTTGAACACAAACCTATGAAAATATCATGAGACATTAGCTGAAGGCCCAGACACGGAAAACCAACATCCAAAAAAATCCACAAAAACTTACTAACTGAATGCAGAAAAGCAGGTCTAAATAATATCTCTGCATATCCAAAAAAGTTGTGAATTTACTCGGAGCTTATGCAGGTCAAGGCATTAATCAGTACATCCAGAAGAAGAGGTTCGCTGATTCCAATATCCACCCTGTTATAAGAAACAAATCTGTTAAATATTCAGTTTTGCTAAGTCTGGCCAAAGATTAGCAGATCAGGCTAACATAAAAGGTACCATAGTCGCGCTAAGTTGTCTTGAACCTCAAGGTCCCCTATGTTATAAAACGTAGTTGGGGTCACATTTGCTCCTTGAATAGCATCATATTTTGGTCTTTTATTATCCAAAGGTGATTGAGACAACTGCCATAAACAACTACATAATTTAGTCAAACTAGTAAATAGATGCAATGAGATAACTAAATAGCAGTACAAATAGGGGAAGATGATCTTCTCCAGGCCTGGTAACCTGAATCCCTGGGCAAGATGAGTCGAAGTAAATGAGCACCTATATGCAATTTTCTAGTTACTGAAATTAGTCACTGGAAGAAACCAGGACATGTTGATAAGTTAACTTAAGTCACATGAGTAGGTCATGTAGTGTCATAGGTTTATGGAATGGCACATAGTGGTTAGCATTCCTTACAATTGAGAAGTTAGTACCTATAAGCCATAAACTGATGAGCCTATTCATCTCAAGGTCCATGAAAGAAGAAGATGGACAATAGATACGAGGAATACAATACGACATGGAAATATCAATACTTAGATCATGAAAAAGTAGGACTCCATATATATACTAGTAAAATGCACATGATTGACAAACATACTTTGATACACACACACACACACACACTCTACCACTCAAAATATATATTTTCTCAAATTATACACACACACACACTACTACTCGACATGCCAATTAGCAAAATGTGAAACAATAGTGAACAACTAAGAACAAGGGTTCCAGAAGGCTACACAGATTTGACAAAGAATAGTATTTTTATGCTTTCAGGTTTAATAAGCACTTGTTTCAGTCTATCGTAAAGTTTCTTTAACTGCTTTTCATAACTTCATGTAAATTTTTGTTTTCAAATCTTTCATTTATTATTCTTTCCATTTTAGATAAATAGAGGTTAATAAAAATATATTATCTATTAGTGTATCCCCACCATATTGTATGAATGTATCCTTTTTCTATTAACATCCAAGCCTTCTCCCATCATAATAGGGTTGGTATGGAGCATCAATATTTGACAAAGTTTTATTTGTATATGTCAACCTGACGTCAACCCTCTAAGTTGATGTCAAATTTCTAACCAATGTAGCTATGAGCATAAGAGGATCGTGCCATAAAACCTAGGTGGCCAGTTGACAAGTAGGTAGACCTATATTTTGGATTGTAGTTTAAGTTTAATCAACCAAAGAGCACCTTTCATGTTCCCCTAGAATATAAAGAGTCTAGACGAAGAGGTAACAGAGTCTAGACGAAGAGGTAACAGTATACAATTTGCTATAGGAAATAGCATTCACAGGGGCGGATCCAAGGCCCGCTTTGGGTGGGCTGTAGCCCATCCCATTTTTTTTAGTAGATATGTATATCAGCCCCCCCCCCCCAAAAAAAAAAAAATTAAATAAAAAAAACCCAATGAAGCCCACCCAGTTCTGGTTGGAGAGCATGCTGCCATCAAAAAGCAAATCCAGTTGGGCCATCCAACTAAAGTCTAACCCGATAGAGAGAGAAAGAGTCTGAGAGAAGAAAAAGTAGATTTTATTTTCTGAGTTCTGTTCGACGAAGAGGAAGAGCTCGACTTTTCCTTCTGGCTTCTCCGGTTTCTTCCTTCCATTCTTCTCAGTTCCGGTTGGAGGCTTGGAGCTCTTCGAGAAGGTCGGTCGAGGCAAGTTGGAGCTAGAGCCTGGACAGGAGAATCTCAAACAAATGTAAGTTTCTTCAAATCTTCTTACAATTAATTTTTTTTTCTGATTTACTTTTTAAAAAAAGTTGTTTAGGGTTTATCCGTACTCGCCTACTTGGTACTTCATTTGTTCCAATTTCTTCGAAATATAGATTTTTTTTAGAAATTTAGGGTATCGAAATTGGGGGAAATGAGGAGATTTGAAATTTTAGGGTTTAAAAAAGATTAGGATATAATGATATATTATTTCGATTGTTTATCAGTGATTCAGTTATATATTATAAATTGATAAATCATAGTTGAGGCTTATACATACTTTTTTGATTTATTTAGAAATCAAACTTGAGAAGATCTGATCATCTGAATATCAGAATATGAGTCAACCGTCCAAGCGTTTAAAAATATTGCATTCTTTCTTTAAACCAAAAGACATTTCTCAAGAAGTTCAAGAGCAACATCATTCTCAAGAAGTTGATGGACAAAATATTTCTCAAGAAGTTGAAGGACAACCTCCTTCTACAATAATTCAAAGAGACAGTGTCGAGCCATTGAACTTTGATCATACTTGCTTTGAACGTGATCCCGGAATGCGTCATCCGATATGTCAACATAATGTTAATTAACGGGATGATGTTCGACGGGCTTATATCAAAGCTGGACCATATCAAATTATTCTTCCAGAATATCCAGCCTCTCGGTCGTCGGGAGATCAAAACCGTCGGTTTCAAGCTTCTTGGTTCAAGAAATTTCCATGGCTAGAGTATTCTCCATTAAAGGATAAAGCATTTTGCTTTCCATGCTTTCTTTTTGAGACACATCCACCTAAGCATCCTACATTTACAGTTGATGGATTTAAAAATTGGAAGAGAATTAATAATGGCCAGAGGTGTGCATTTTTGCACCATGTAGGAGGTCCTCGTTCACCACATTTTTGTGTTGTAGCATCTCAAGAGAATTTAGCGAGACCATCTATACATATTCGCAATTTATTGGATGCACAATTTAAAGAAATGGTGGTGAAAAATAGGTTGCGGCTCGAGGCAACGATTCAAGTTGTTCGATGGCTTGCATATCAAGCACGTGCATTTAGAGGCCATGATGAGTCATTGCTTTCGGTAAATCGAGGCAATTTTATCCAATTGATAAAGTATGCATCATATTGGAATAAGAAAGTCAAGGAAGTTGTTTTAGAAAATGCTCCGGAAAATGCCAAGTATATCGCACCATCTATTCAAAAGGAAATTTTGCACATTCTTGCAAATAGAGTGAAGAAGAAGATTCGTGAACACATTGGGAATCATAAATTTTGTATTCTTGTTGACGAATCACAAGATGAAGTTCATGAAGAAAAAATGGCTATAATCTTAAAATTTGTGGATGATAGAGGGTTTATACGAGAGCATTTTTTTGGATTGTTGGTGTTGCCGACACCACCGCATTAACAGTGAAAACTAAGATTGACAATGCTCTTGCTCATTACAATCTTGATACTGCTAATATGAGAGGCCAAGGGTACGATGGTGCTAGCAATATGCGTGGTGCATGGAAAGGGTTACAAACACTATTTCTCCGAGATTGTCCATATGCATACTATGTGCATTGCTTTACCCATCGACTACAGTTAGCATTGGTTGCTGCTTGTAACGATGTCCAAGATATTTGGTTGTTTTTTTTTCAATGTTGAACACCATTGTCAATCTTATCACTACTTCTAAGCGTCACAATGAGTTACATTCTGCTCAAGTTTCAGAAATTGCAATGAGGTTACTACTTTTTTCAACCTTATCAATCTTATCACTACTTTTTTCAATGTTGAACACCATTGTCAATCTTATCACTACCATTGTCAATCTTATCACTACCTCAGGTTAGAAGCTGGTGAACTTGAGAAGGGCAGAGGGGCTAATCAGATTGGCAATTTGCAACGAGCTGGAGCTACTCGTTGGAGTTCTCATTTTGCTTCGATGAACAGTTTAATACACATGTTTGATGCGACTAATAAAGTTCTAGAGAGCATTAGGGTGAACGGAACAAGTCAATCCTTACGTGGACAAGCTAGGGGTGCTACTAGGGAGATGAAATCATTTGAATTTGTATTCATTCTACATTTGGTGAATTCAATTATGGGAATCACAGATATACTTTGTCAAGCTATTCAACAAAAATCTCAAGACATAGTAAATGCTATGAACCTTGTCTCTTCCACGAGGAAACTCCTACAAGAATTGAGACAAAATGGATGGGGTACTTTCTTTGAAGAAGTGAAAACATTTTGTGAGAAGCATAAGATTATAAGTATACCCGATCTAAGTGCTCCTTATCTTGAGGGTAGTGGTCGTTCATGTCAACAACGGGGTCACATTACATTAGAGCATCATTATCACTTTGATATTTTTAATGAGGCAATAGATAAACAAGATATGGAGTTGGAAGAAAGATTCAATGAACGAACAATGAGACTCCTTACTCTTAGTTCGGCATTGGATCCAAGGGATAACTTCAAGGCATTTAAAATTGATGATATTTGTAAACTTGCGGAGGAGTTCTATCCTGAAGATTTCACTGAACAAGAGATTTTCATTTTGAGAAGCCAATTGCAACATTATAATGTTGATATTCCTCATCATTCAGAGTTTCGGAATATAGCTACAATTGCCGAACTATGTCAAAGATTAGTTGAGACAAGGAAGTCAGAGATTTTCTATTTGATTGATAGGTTGATTCGTCTTGTATTGACTCTTCCCGTCTCAACGGCAACAACGGAACGAGCATTTTCAGCTATGAAGCTTATCAAGACGCAACTTCGTAACAAGATGGAAGATGAGTTTCTTTCGGATTGTATGACTCTTTACATTGAAAAAGAACTTTCTGAAGATTTCGATGTGAATTCGATAATAGATGAGTTCGATTGTTTGAAAGAGCGAAGGGCTCAGCTTCACTATTTGTCACTACAAACTACTTTTTTGTATATGTCATACTTGATTGACTAGATATAGCTTTTTTGGATTACATGTAGTAGCTGACAATATCGAATGCTATGGATATGTATCTTATGTTTTTTGTATCAAATGCGGTGGATATGTATCTTATGTTTTTTGGTATCAAATGCTAACAACCTCTATATATATAAATTATTTTTATTCCTTTTAATGATCATAGAGGAACTCGAAGCCAGAATGTGTCTTTTAGTCTCCAAGCATTGAAGGGTCCATTGGAGCATGTGAAGTTGAAAAATGTGGCTTTTCTGTGAGTTCCCATACCATCTACTCTACTCTATAGTTAGTTTTCTCTTTATATATGGAGCATGTGAAGTTGAAAAAATATTTTGGTCTTTGAAATCTTGCTTCAGGGACTTGTCATATAACAACTTCAGTGGATAGTGCCCAGGTTTCAGTGAGGACATTCAAGTAAGTCTATTTCCTACTATGCAAGTCTTGTGCTCATTTATGATCAATAATCTTATTTGTCTATTTCCAACTACAAAACTATGAGGGTCCTTCTCTTTATGATCAATAATCTTATTTGCATGTTTCTTCATCTCAGAATTTTTTCTTGTTTTAGTTGATGTTTCTTGATCATGGTTTGCTTTAGTACATGGTATGCTGCTTTTTTCCAATATCCAGTACAGGGGTAGGTTTAACCGGTTAAAGTTGTTTGTTTGTGTGTGTTTTTTTTTTTAAATTTGAGATTCAATTGATCCTATATTCTATCTATTTTCATTAGATTGATATATTTATATTTGAATTTTTTTGGGATTTCATATTTTAATATCCAGATTACCATTTTTTGTGAACTTGATTAGGAATCCACATCATCTCTGTGGAGTGAATCCCATAACCCTGCTTTTAGCTACACTCACTTTTATGACTTGTTAGTTTTTGGCTACTCATATTATTAGCTGGTTTTACTTTTACATCATCGTCATCATCATCCAGCCTTGTCCTGTACACGCCTTCTAACCCATTCATAGGCAGCCAAAGGGTGTAGTATAAAATCTCATGGATCTGGAGCATACCAAGAAAGGGAACCTGATCAAAGCAGCAACCGTAGCTTGCTCTTCAATCCATTCCCAAAAAAATCATTGGCAAGGAAATTTTCATAACCCCAACCCAGTAGCAGTTGGAAGGAATCTTGGTACATTATGGTTGAGAATATGAAGAATGAACCTAATTTGTAACTAGCATTTCAGTTTACATTGAGCTCAGTTTACATTGAGCACATCGTTTAGAATGCTTATGTATCCTTGTCTGTTAAAATTAAAACCTTGTAAAACTGTAAAAGTTCTTATGTATCCTTGTCTGGGGGGTTAGGGGAGGTGTCACTGTGTCAATAAATGATTTTGAACTTGTTCATGATTATTTAGTGCTAGAGGTCAATGTTTTTATTCATTATGACAGGTATCGAACCTTACAAATATAGGAGAAATTCTGCCGAATTTTCGACATAGAGATATAGTAGTACTATAGTAGCCCATCCCAACTTTAAATCCTGGATCCGCCCCTGAGCATTCATCTCTATGACACATCACGTCAAAGAGTGAAGGCATGACAATCCCAATATATGATTGTATCCTAGTGTTTTAAAATTGTTGTCTTGTATCCGGACTGTGTTTATGATATCCATGTATCTGTATCAACGCAACATACTCCGAAATTAAAATGGTACCAAGCACAATATTTTCTCAGCCAAGCAACTGAAACTGCTCTTCAATTTTCTGACAAATATTAGAATTAGGCCCATGTGTATCAAATAAAAGTACTTATACTTCAAATACACAGCAGGCCTGCATAACTTCACACATGTACCAAACAGTACCTGCATGTTCATGGAATTGCACCCACCAAGCCGTCCAATGATATGCCAAGATCGAATAGTCTGAATATGAAATAAGTCAACAAAAAGTAGTGAAGTTATTTGATAATCAGAAGAAAGCACCAGTGTTCAACTTACGTCACAAATTAAGGTTATATCCTGTGGCAATGGTGCATTGTAGAATTCAAACCATATATAAGAGTTTGAAAAATCAAACCTGCCGAAACCAAAGGAGGAGTCAGGTTAATCAACATAATAATTTATTATATTTGCCTACCACTATTTAGCTGGAATAGGAAGAAAAAAAAAGTAACAGGAATGCAAAACGTGAAATGAGAAAACAATATGGTTCATGTTACGAAAGAAGCATCTTTTATCTGTACAACAAATGAGTTGTGCAGTTGCCAGCTTATTCTGTCATTGTTGAGCTGGTAGTACAACTGAACATAGTACAATCCCACCTCCATAAATTTGATAGGTTGACTTTTAAAGAGTAGAAGTATATGTTACCAAAACATCTCAATGTAGGCAAGTTTTATATGAAAGAAAAGATGAATCAAACACTTCTCTATGCTCTGGTCATGGTGTAAGCACAATATATCCCAACTATTTTTATTTTTCCACCTCACTTGCTATCATGGATTGCAGAAGGTCATCGATATATGCCAGGAACATCTATATTCTGTAAAATATTGAAACCATCCTTAATTTCATTTTAAATATTTATGGACCATTGCAATATCTCAAACCCTGTTGAGTCTTCCATGACCAAATAATTAACCAAATCATTCATCACACATAAACTTATTTGTCAACTCGCTCACAAATTATGTATAATTATTCACGGATTTTATGCAAACTAATCTTGAATTATTCAAAACTTCTCTAAATTATGCCATTTCTTAATGCCTCTAACCCTTTTGATTCTCTTTGGTTTCCTATTTAGTTTTATCTATAAAAGCATAGGGTGTTTTTGTTGTGAGCATACACTAAAAGATGGATGAGTGTAGTTGAATGAGAGGGTTGGGGAATGCATTATTCTAGCCGAAATGAGAAAGCTAAGATGGGTGAGTGGCAATACATCAAAAGATAGGATAAAAGTGTTGGGCAATTAAGAAGAAACATATCCAGAAACTAGGGTAGACAAAGTGAGAATTTCAAGATGGATGGGTGGAAATACACTAAAAGTTAGGATAAAAAAATAAGTGCACTTGAGGGAAGTTAGATTGGCACAAATTGAGGACAAGATGAGAGAAACCGTTTAGATGGTTTGGACGTGTGCAACACAAACTAATAGATGCTACTGTAAGGAAGAGCAAGAAGGTAGTAGTTTATGTTGCACAAATACGATACGCATACATAAGGACGTTTTTTGATAGGTTCATTGTAGTCACCTTATGGATACATGTACCGACATGATAAGGACACAGATAGCATTTTCCCGTGTCCGTGCAACATAGTGATGTAGGAAAAATAGTACAGGTATCTTCCTATAGTTCAAAGTACCTTGGAGGAAGCGAATTTGTCAAGATTGGCGCGCCGAAACACGTCGAAGAAGATGGTATGATGCCAAAGCAAAGTGAGGAAAACCAACGCTGCTGAAACAGACATTGTAGGTGTTTGAATCCACGAACAGTTTTCGAGTCCATGAGTACTGGAATCCACCAGAAAAAGAGAACAAATCTCAATGATCGTAAATAAAAGCCTACTAAATCTAATCCTAAGAAAGAAAATATTTTAGTCTAATCAAGGTCAAAGATTTTACTCGATTTACTAGATTTATTACATGCATAAATTACAAAAGTATATCCTAACTAATCCTAAAAAGATTTGTAAAATCGTACTCAAACTTGGCAATATGTGGCCTCCCTTGAAACAGATTGGACCGGTCAACCAATTGGTCAAGCAGTTGCACTCCTGTATTAGACTTTCCTTGTTGGACCAAACTCGTCTTCGAGTCGGTGTTCTAAATGGCGTTGTAGGCGGGCGTGCGGTGCCTAGGCGCCAGGCGGCTGCTCACCGCACCGATTTTGGAGTTGGCGGTGGATAAGGCATCCAGTGGCGCAAAGGCGGGGATAAGGCGGCGATGAGGTGGTGAGGCGGTCGTAGGCGGTATGAGGCAGTGGGAGGCGGACAGATTAAAAAAGAAACATAAGACTTACAGTCGATTTTTGGAGCCCATCCCAACCGATATTGGAAGTTGCTCTCCAGACTCCATCTAGTCAAAAAAAAAAATGAAGCAAAAGAAAAACCTTCAGCAACTTAGACAACAGCCGTCGCTGTCGCCGACGTGAAGCAGCTTCTCCGGCGACGACCAGGTACGAGCACACTTCGCTTGGTTTTCCTCTATGTATATTTTTTTCTGAAATTCTCTCCCATCTATGTGACTCTCCCTCTCTCTTACGGATGAAGCATGGTTTTCTAGATATAGTTCTGTGATTTTTCTGAAATCTGGCTCCTTTATGCTCTTTTGTTTTGTCACAGACTCACAAGTCTTCTCTCCACTTCTATATGGTTGTGTGATTTTTTTACACACTCTCCTATATTATGTTACCCATCACTTTCAAATATTATTTAAAAGCTAAGTAGATGAAATGATGATGATAGGACACAAATAGTAAATGATGATGACAGGACACAAATAGTACTTCTTCAGCAAGAAGAGTCAATGGTATGGAAAAAAGTAAATAACATAATGTGTTCCACACTACATTCAAAAATTTGAAAAAAGTGAACTGTGTATACATATTATATTATTAGTAGTGCTATTGAAAAACCAGTCTGAACCTCTCTTCTCCCTCTCATTTCTCTTTTTTTTTTCCTCCGGAAGTAACAACTCCCTCTGCTACCGGTCAGAACCAAACAAAATATTTCAAACGTTCGGGCGGTGCGTAGGCGGCGCCGGTGGAGGCGGTAGGCGGACCCTTTTCGCCGCGCAACCGCCTACCGCCATTTGTAACCTTTCCTCGAGTTCTTCTAGAAAATTGAACTCGGTCCGTCCGAATGAAGAGATACTTAGAGTAGGCATGAGTCAACAATCTGCCATATTCAGTTTGTAGGTGGATAATATGTCCACACAAATAAATACTTAGAATATATACATGCATTTGAAAGTCCATGCTTACCCTTTAAATATCCAAACCAACAAAGTAACTTGATATCAATCTTCAATCTTATCGCGAGTTCATTGGTAGCTAAAAAGAGGTAGGGATCACGATCAACAAACATTTGCAACGAACTCGACCCAAATAATTTCTCATCAATAAAGTAATTATATGAGCGATTTATAGTAGACACATGACATGGAACACACGATGGAAGCGCACGATCACCAATACAATGTCTCCCTACGCCCGCCAAGTAGCTTATTCTGTAGTGGTTGTAGTAGTAATGCTCCCCTTGCTAGATGTAACCACCATGTTTCTGGGATCTTCGAGGATGAGTACTTATGTAGTAGAAACTTCATAAAAACACGTCCACAAGAATCTTCATTAATCACCAACTGTAGGAACTATGTCGGCGGATCGAAAGAACCCCTAAGGAAAGGATCATAGGTATCATATCTCGAAGCGTAAAGGCATGAATATGGGACATTGTCTCTATCTCATGAGGTGCTCAGGGCAATGCCAAAGGTGGTGCCGGTGGGAGGACATTCTTGTTTTCATTCTGGAAGATAGCAACTCATCAAGAAAGACGAAAGGAGGCTTAAAAAATTTAGTAACAACCATAAATTCCTCCTCGTTACTCTTTAAGTCGATCATGATCGCCGCATCACTAGAATCGAACTTTTCTCAACTTCAGAAGCTTCGTGTAGGTCCAACTCCATCAATATTAAGACGTTCTCTTGGACGTCATTATCGTGCTCGACTGCTAGTAGTACATCTACCTTTGTGGTTGTGTTTGTTGTAGCTACGAGGTCTTCAGCTATATCCATGTGTCGTATAGCTCCAGAGAGAGAGAAAGTAGTCAAAGTGAACCAAATCGTATTGCAAAGATTGCTTTAAAGTTCAATCATAAATCGCTCAACTCCATGTCCAACTCATCAAAACTCGAAACAGACATTATAAGTGTTACTACACTGAAACGGAGCGGGAATAACCAATATCTTCGAAACAGACGTTATAAGTATTCGAATGCATGAATGGTATGTCGAATCCACGAGCACCGGAATCCACGAGCACCGGAATCCACAAAAAAATAGAGAACCAATCTCAATGAAAAATAATAATTTTGTTGGCGTTGATTAAAACTAGTACAACGAAGCCATTATATAGGCTTTACAGAACTTAGAGAATAAAAAATTTAATCATAATCCTAAATAAAAGCCTACTAAATCTAATCCTAAGAAAGAAAATATCTTAGTCAAATCAAGGTCAAATATTTGACCATTTATTACATGCATAACTTACCAATAACAAATCTAGACTAATCCTAAAAGAACTGTAAAATCATATAAATTTTGGTAATATGTGGGCTCCCTTGAAGTTGAAATGGATTTGACCGGTCAACCAATTGGTCAAGTTGACTAGTTGAGCTCTTGTATCACATAGCGAGAAGTTAATGGAGCCACTAGAACTAGAGCTAGGCATACGAACAAGGATTGAAGTCTTAAAGAATGATATGGATTTAGTGTTATAAATGACATGGCCTTTAACAGAGCCGGATGGAGGAGGAGAATTGGGATAAAGGCTTTGTTATTTTTGTCGTGCACAAATATTTCCATATAATGTCACGAACTCCCCTCGTCGCTCGAGGTGGTTCGCAAGTAGGGCCGCCTAGCGCCTAGGGCCCCTAGACGTCCAGTTGAATTTTTTTTTTTTCAATATGTATAGTAGTATCTCTATACATAGTTTGTATGTTAGACATTAACATGAAAGTTAATATTCTCTTGTGGCTAGCAGGATGCATATAAGTCAATGTTTGGTGTATGTATGCAGGTTCGAATCCCACTTTCTCAACTTTGTGTTTTTTGTTTTTTTTTTTTTTGTTTATAAACGAGAGAGAGGAGAGAGAACAGCAGCAGCAGCAATAACTCTCTCCCCTCCCCATCTCTCCCTCTCCCTCTCCCTCATAGTAACCACAACTGCCAGCCGCCTCCACCTCCTCTAGCCGCCTCCGCCACCGCCAGCCGCCTCTGCCTCCGCCAGGTAAATTTGTTGATTTCAGAAATTTCATAACCCTAAATTTTCAAGTCTAATTTCTTTTCAAGTGTAATTTGTTTCAAATTTAATTTTTTTCCCAAGTCTAGTAGCAGCAGCAACCCTAACCCTAAATTTTCAAGTCTAATTTTTTAAAAATTTGAATTTTTTTTTTGATTTTGTCCTCAAAATTTCATACCCGCCTATCTCCGCCTAGGCCGGCCGACTGGGGGGTTTCCGGTGCGGCCGGAGGCCGCCTAGCGCCTAGGCGGCCGCCTATTCCGCAATTTAGAACACTGTAATAAAGTTTATAAAATGTGGGATAAATGAGATGTAGATATACGGAATTAGTCATGGACTTAACAAGGATTTTCTTTTTAAGTCATATCCAATATCATATCATACATCATGGATCAACTCTCGTTCGAGTCTCACAGCGTTCCCAACACAAGCCACTAATGCTTGTCGAGTTGCGACGAGTATAGTTTATCCAGTGGCGGATTTATTAAGAGTCGAAGGGGGGCCACGCCCCACCCCCCCTCCAACAATTTTTTTAAAAATTGTCAATTACTACATAAAAATTCTGGAGTTTTACAATATATACTGTTTTGGCCTCCTTTTACACAAAGCTAAGGTTAGCTCAAGTGGTTGTGCTCTATGCAATTAAAGGGGGGCAAAGGGTTCGAGACTTGGCTTCTACTGAAGTTCAATTAATGTTTAAATTTTTAAATATATTAAAAGGGTTCGAGACTTGTCTTTACTACTGAAGTTCAATTAATGTTTGAATTTTTAAATATATTAACTTTCTAAAATTTTGGAAATATTAACTTTCCTTTCTTTTCCTTTTTCTTCTTCTTGTTAGAATTTTTAAATATATTTTTTTGCTATTGAAGTTCAATTAATATGACAATTTTAAGAATCTTTATATGTAGCAACATGGCCCCCTCATGAATTAAATCCTGGCTCCGCCCCTGGGTTTATCACTCACATGTTCGAGGAAAAAAAAAGTAAGGCGCACAAGCAATACAGCAAATAGCTTACGAGGAAGTGTTTGGGCTTACTTATTGAACCTAACTTGAATCGGCGTCGCGGACCCTGTTTTAGTGTGCAGAATCTTGCTCCTCTTCCTCCTTATCCTCTCCTCCAGCTATCAATAACGCACATAAAAACCCGGAAAAAAAAAATCGTATTAAAATCATGAAGGCTGTGTTTGATTGGGCTTTTTTTTCCATGGAAAATATTTCCATCACAAATTTTCCACCAATTGCAGTGTTTGATAGCTTATATTTTCCATGGAATTATTTTCCAAAAAACTATCATTTTCCATATTTTCTTCTAAAATAGTGGAAAATGAAACTTGTCCAACCCATAGGAAAATATCATTTTCCATGAAAAATAACTATTTCCCGTGGAAAATAACGGCAATCAAACACCCAAATTAAGTTTTCCATGAAAAAAAAAAATTAAAATTCCATGGATTTTTTTTCCTAGGAAAAGAATTCCATGGAATTAATTTATTTTCCATATCTTTTCCACCTTGCAATCAAACGCACCCGAAAGGGAAAAAAAAAAAAAAAAAAAGGAAGGGTAAAAAGAGAGGATCTTTTACTTTGGTCTGGGCCTTCTGTGGGTCATCGAAGCAGCTCCCGAGGATGTCGGCGAACTCGGGGTCCCGGTCGTACTTCTTCTCGTCTTCCCTTCCTCTGTACCCACTCGAATGGGAGAACTCTTCCTCTTCCTCTTCTTCTTCTTCAACCCTCTCTTCTTCTTCTTCTTCTTCTCGATATTCTACGAATATTTCCGCTTCTGCTTTTTTGCTGGCTCCGGCTCTGGTGACGGTGAGCTTGGGGAAGCTGGGTTTCGGAGGAGAAGGGAAGGAGAAGTGGGATTTGGCGGGAAAACTGGCGGTTGGGATGGGGAGGAGGTGGGGAGCGGCGGGTGGGGAGCGGAGGCGGATAAGCATCGTTCCTCTTGCTTTTTCTGTTGGGTTTAGGAGCAATTGGACCTTGGGCATCCCTTTATTTGTAGGATGGGGGGCTCATTTTGCCAAGCCCAAGATAGTTTTGGGCTGTTTTTGTATTGAAATTTTTTGAAAAAAATGAAATGGTTTATTAATATTAGAAAAAAATTGAGTGGTATCCCCACTTGGTTGGCTATTTATACGGTGCACCCCACATTGTTTACTATATGTATAAGTAGTCCCACATCTGACGGAAAATGTCACTTTTGACAGTCAACATGGTTTGACCGATAATTTATGGAGAAAATATCCTCGTCTTCTTCCAAACCCAAACCCGTCCCGTCGCTGTCGCGCCCCCACCTCCGCCCCGCCGCTACCGCATTCACCACCACCACCACCACCATCATCACCATCACCACCACCACCATCATCACCACCACCACCACTACCACTGCCCTGCGCCCCCGTCCCGTTCCGTCCCCCTCCCCCAGCAGCCAGCAGCAACAGCGGCGGCAACCAGCATCAGTGGCGGCGGCAGGCAGCAGCAGCGGCGGCGGGCAGCGGGGGTGAGGAAGTAGGGGGTGCTCTCGCCGGAGAGGAGGGGGGCGCTCGCCGGAGAGGAGGGAGAGGGAAGAAATTGGGTTCGGAAAAGAAGACAAAAAGGAAGATGGACATTTTCGTCTTTTTTTAATGGTCAAACATCGTTGACCGTCAAAAGTGATATTTTTCGTCAGATGTGGGACTACTTATACATATAGCAAACAATATGGGGTGCACCGCATAAATAGACAATCCAAGTGGGGTGACACTCAAATTTTTTCTTAATATTATTACTAGTATATATGCACGTGCGTTGTATGTTTTTTTAATTATTTTTTAATTAACTTTGTACGTATTTGAAAAGAGCAAAAGACACTAAAAAAATTAACTAATACATTGGAATATCAAAAGACATATCTTGTAAGTGCCTACCTACCACTATTAGAATATATTTTTTATGTAATAGATCGAGGATTTTTTTTGGAAAAAAAAATTCACAGTGAAACCAACTTTTTGCATTATATAGTAGAATAGATTATTATTAGGACTAATTAGGGTTTAGATCCTGAATTTTATACCAGCTTAGACTTTAGGCCCTAACATGTCCAATTAGAAAGTTTAGGCCCTAGATTTTATTTATTTATTCAATATTTCCCATTATACTCTCTATTTTATATTTAAAAAAATATTCTCATGCATTGGGAGGAAGGGTATAATGGCAAAAAAAAAGAAATATTCAAGGTCCAAACTTTCCAATTGGACATGTTATGACTTAAACTCTAAGTTGGTATAAAACCCATGGTCTAAACACTAATTACCCTTATTATTATTATTACAGTTTTAACTTTTAAATATCTAATTAAAGTTGATAAGTGTAAGAGAGGAGATGTGATAACATAAAACTTTCAATATTTTTCCGATTAGAGTAAAAATGATATTTATTTATTTCCATAAAATCTTCTCAATTCGTAGTCTGATATGTAAAAACAAAATTCCAAACTTGTAACAAAAAATCTCACTTCACCCTTTTTCATTAATTTACTAAATTAAATATTTTTACGTGGTGTCAACGGACTAAAGACACCAATGAACTTGTACAGCAAATGAAATTGTCTCAAACTCCGAATTTAAAATCATCTCCACCTCATAGGGTGTGTTTGGTAGGAGAAAAAAGTGGGAAGAAGAAAAATAGAGGAGGAAAAAGTGAAGGAAAATATTCATTTTTTTTTGTTTGGTATTGAAGAAAAATATGAAGGAAGGAAAAATGGAGGGATTACTTTCCCCTCATAACCTAAGAAATCCAATCCCCAAAAAGTTGAAGAATGGTGGAGGCTTGTATTAATTAACAATTATACCCCCATATGAATGTATTATTTAAAAAATATTTATGAAGTCAAATGGTAAATAAGTGTTTTAGTTGAGGGTAGAATTGGTAAATTCTATATTTTTTACTTTCTTTCTTTCCACTTTTTCTTTGATACCAAACAAAGGAAACTGCATATCTTATCTTTTTCATCCTTGCTACCAAACACAAAGGAAAAAATAATCTTTCCTTTCCATACGAAAGGAAAATGTATCATTATCTTTTTTTCTTTCTTCCACTTTTCTATCATTCCTACCGAACACAGCCATAACACGAAATCTCCCTCTTCCCTTCTGCTCTCTTAAATGATCAAACGCACACAATATCAAACATGTGTCGACGGTGTTGCGGTGATAACGAACCCGTTGTGGCCAGGACTTATCTCTTCATCAAGTAAACTATTGGTCACCAATGTCGTTTACACAATATCGTAATTGGCTGACCACCAATATTTTGTAAATTGTCCGAGAAATAACCTATAAGCAGTGTATGAAGCTTGTTCTCTTGTGTCATTTTTGCATTAACAAGCTTCTTGACAACAATATGAAATTCATTTAGATTCTATGCCGTAAAGTTGCCCTCCTTAAACTTCGTAGTAACAAACTTTCGAGTAAAAAATGTCTTGTTCCGAACGCTCTTCATCTCATACAATATCTCCTATTTATTCCAAGAAAAATGAACAAATTTATGCATATACATGATAAACAACATTGTCGTCTAACTACTAGAGAATATGTCTAGATAGTCTCGCCACCATCGTGCTCCAGTTATCATATTTCATTGTCGGGGGTTTCATAATGCATATCGTGCATGTCTCAACATAATCTCTCTCCAATAAACTATCATGCTTAATCTAGCCCCATTTTTTTCAATCCTATATGCATAGGACTACAAATTTTTTTTTCAATCATGTGCATATCCAGAACTATCAAAAATTTGTCAATCATTTATTGTTCCAAACAAAATTGTTTCGATTTTGAAACTTCATAACTCATTAATGGAGTTTGAAACCTCAAAAATACTAAAAAAAAAATGGGACTATCTACTAGAAAATTATGCAAAAAATATTGATTAATGCTTAGAGTTTTGGGAATGAAGAGGAAGAAGCTTTTTTTTTATATAATTGAAGTTGTGATGTCCCTTAACGTTTCTAAAAGGGCATATTGGGTATTCTTTTTTTGTTGTTGTTGTAAATTTGTGTTGCCCCTTATCAATTGTTGTAACGTTCTTATCATTTGCCAAAAAAAAACATAATTGTGAATAATGTATGAAACTTTTTTGTATCGGTTGTGCGATTAATATCCATGAAAGTGGATTATCGCCAACTGAACTTGACATAGCTATTCCTTCATAAATTAGACAACGGCCGCACACCAAGGTATGTCATAATCATTTTAGCAGGAGATAACTCATTATCAAAATATACATGATAACTTGTAACAAGTAACCCTTGAATATGTGCCACATCTACTAACGTGATCGTCATGTCTTCCACTGAGAGTTGGAATGTGTAGTGTTGGGGCCACCAACACTCAACAAGACTCATTATCGAGTCTATCGTGATAGAGAAACCATATCTCGTCAATATAATGAAACCCAAAGGGTTACACCAAGACCTTTTAGGCTCTAGTTGTCACGCCCCGATCCGAAAAAATCGCTCGTCCTCGCTAGATTTCATCCGAATCATCGTCCTCGCTGGGGCGTATACCGCACGAGCCTGGAGTTGCGCTCGTGCAAGGCAAGATAACAGGTTCACATAGTGTTTATCTCAAATTGATAACATAAGCAGCGGAAGAAAACAAAGTATAACATAAGAATATCTTTTATTGATAACAAATTGAAGATTACAAAGGCTCTGAATAGCCCAACATATATGCCAATTGGCTACAACGCTCATGATCTCTCTAGCTCACAAAAGATTACATTGTTCCATACATTATGCCTCTTTATAGCCAACAAGTAGTCTTCGGCCGAACATCTCCATGTTGCACGTCCGAACGCCTATGCGGTAGCTCCTCTTGAACGTTAAGGGCTCCATGCCTCGGCGCGTCCAAGCCAACCCCGCCCCGGGACGATTGTACCTGAACCTACACACAAACTAGTGGGAGATTAGTACTTTCGCCCTCGCTTCGCACTGATCAAGATCCGCTCGCTGTCACGCCCCGCTCCCGTAAGAGCGATCGTTCTCGCTAAGGCGTGATGCCGCACGGGCCTAGGTTGCGCCCGTGCAAGGCCAAGTCCAGAAACGGCCGATTTGAGCTAGGCTACGGAGTCGCACAGAGTGTCCCCATTTGCAGCGGAAAGTAAACGAATACAAAATTTAAGTGAATTCAAACTCTTTATTGATTTTCAAGAAGTTTACAAGCGGCGCTAGGCCGATATTACAATTCGCTCAAGCTCTCTCTCTGAAACATAAAAGACGTGCCAAGTGGCTTACAATATGGAATGATTCATGGCGGTGTTCCGATACATTATGTCCTGTATAGGTGCTTCAGCTTCCTACAACGTCCCAACGCCCCGGATGTTGGCTCTGCGCCTTAACACGTTCGATGGAAGCTCCGCACCCGCCGGCGTCTCCTGCATCCTGCAAGCAGACTGTGGGGTTATCAGTACATTGTTATGCACTGGTGGGGAGGCTAGCTCGCCCACAATGCTATCATTACCAAACACGTTCCATTTATTTTTGTGCACCGCTATCATTCATTGTCTTTCTAATCTTGCCTTAGGATCAATTTTACGCATATGTCATAACCTATCCCGTGTTGCCAAATTCAAGTGTCGCATTGAAATACATGCACGACTTACCCATACTTACCGTCCGGCCTTTCCTGTCCAATGTAAACCAAGTTAGTCAACAATTTATTGAAATAACTTAATGTAGTTCATGAAAGCATTCAATGTAAAGTGAGTGTCCTTGCCTCGGGTTCTAGCATATCGTAGGCACGTTTTCTAACTCGTTTGCTCGAAGTACTCTTGATCGTTTTGTGTGTTATATTCAAGCCTATTCAGAAGGTGCTTTGTACAATTAACTTAGACTACTTTGATTTCAATGCAAGGACTTGCACGTGGATTGCCACCAGCAAAGCCCACTTAAATCTATATGCACCGGTCGCTGGCATCACAAGCCATTTTGGACATCCAAGCCGTTGTATTTCTCAACTTAGCATAGGGTGCAGACTGGCACACACTCCGTTAGTCTCTTGAAATAATGCAGCACTTACGTCCCCTGGATGGCCAAGTCCGCACCCAGGCAGCCCGTAAGCCTTATTTTGATTCCGCCTAGGCCGGCCACGATCCTCCCTTTGATCATGCCGCGGAATCCGTATCACCCGTGCACGGGTCCGTCCACGACCATTTCGTATTTTATCGTCATAGGCTAACCCTTAGCCACAATGCGTTATCGACCAGGTTGGCGTTCGTATAGCGTAGGTAGCGAGCCCCGTTGCACGTGTCCGTCACACCTGTCGCTAACCATTCCTTTCCTTCTTATCTTTTATTCATTCCTTCTTTTCTTTCTTTCACTTGTCCATTCGTTCATTGATTCATTTTCGTATTCATCCTTTCGTTGATTCATTCATTCACTCGTTTATTCATTCACTCTTTCATTTATACCTTATGAAACTTCCCGTGCGGGAGTCGCCTTGGCGACCCATCGGTCCTATAGTCTTTCAATGTTGCTAACTCTACTCGGAACGACTATGTTGATAGTCTTCCCGTTTTATTGTTGTAAATCATTCATTGTTCCATTGTCGAACGCATAAGGGACTTGAATGTAAGCTTGTGCCTTAGCACGAGCGTAGAGCGCGTTGCGAGAGTTCTCGTATTTTTTATGTTCTTTTCCATATTCTATACAAGCATACAAGATGTGATTAATCCCTTAGCTAGGTGCGTTGGGTCATTTTATTAGCATGCGCGGTGTTATCGCCTAGCGATTTCAGTGATAGTGTCCGTATTGTTATGTGTCTAGGCTAAGCAAAGACGGGTTCATCGGAGCCACCCACCTTAGCGATGTTCGCATCGGCCGAGCGATACTCCGAGCGCGCCTTTGATAGTCTAAGTCTGGATTCATCTTTGACGGGCCATTGTAAGTCTTGCATCGATTCACATCGATACTTCATCGGGTTGACGCAACTCTTCGAGTCGACGGCTCGTTTGAGTCGTTACACTTGTCGTTTGAATCGGCGTTCCGCTAGGGCGGAGCGGGCCATTACATTCGTACCCAAACAAAACACTAAATATATTTAGTGAAACATGCATCTTAATTTGTGATCTTTCTATTTAGCCTTAGGATCAATTTCATGGCAATATTCATGCATAGCAACTTATCATAAATGTGTCCGATACCATGTCCCTGCGGCATATACAGTTAGCCATAATATGAATATAAACATAGTGCGTGCTCATCTCCGTCCCTTTTTGTCTAGCCTGCAATGGTTATAACTTAACATAAGAAATCATACTATTCATGCAACCAACCATAAATATAGCCATATGCATAAGGGTAGCAGGTCCTGCCTGCACCCAACTCTAATCTCAGCCCACCGGCCCTATCTATATAAAGGTCACGATGTTTCGCACCGTAGTGGACTTGGCATCTCTTATGTGTAAGCCTATGATCGCTTCGATACGGGTTGCGAGCCCAGTATCCGAAGTATCCCAAACTTACTGATATCATAGCTTATCACAACACTGGCCGGTCGCAAACCGTCCGAATGATGTGCACCATAAATACCATACATAATTCCTTCCTAGGCCGAACGGTCCCGGTGTCCCGGTCGTAACCGTCCGAGGGAAGCCGTACATGTGCACGGGCCATCATAGTCCATTGACCATGCAATACGTACTATAGCATACAAGTCATATCATTCCAACCAATCTCATGTTCCATAAACATAATCCACCATCCCTATCTCAAGTTCCGTCGGCATTATGCCCCAACACATCCGTATTGATGCACGACGTCCAACGGCTTAGACATCTCATACTTATATTCAACGCATTCCATTCATAAGTTATTCGTATAGCCTAATTTCATAGTTACTTAGTCATTTCCTAGCTTCCGTGCACGAGGGCACGCTCAACGCCATAATCGATGTTCTAGGCCTAGTGTTCAATGTTCTCGGAGTCGTGTACGTGATGCACATCTCAATATCATCTTTCAATGTTCTACCATCATTGCCCTACCGTGACCCGTACACTTGATGCACGTCGCTTCAATTGTTTATTGTCCAATGTTCTACTTTAGTGTTCAACGTATACTAATACACTTACTCGCCGAGCCACGCTCGCTAACCTGACAGCAACACGCATACAATGATATATTTTTATTAGGCGTGAAGGAATAGGGAGATAGAGTCAAGAATCCGCCCACCTTAAGTCGATACGCCTTGCCGTTTTACCAAACTGAAGCGGCTCGCTTCCATAACCTGGTCGCATAGCTAACTCTCGGACTTAGCCATTCCTTTGAACTACTCGGTTGATTTGGCCTACCGCGTCCATGCCACAATCCGTTGCAAGGCCACGATTTGGTTTCGCGGACACTTCACTGAATAAGGCAAAATGTCGATCCCTTATCGTCCAGCGTAAAAGCATAGCCTGCACACCAGATCAACTAAAGTCAACACTTGCTCAAATGTGACTTATCCTTTTCATCGATTCGATTCATAGATTCCAATCGACTCAAAACTTACCTTTGGCCAACGTAACTCTTGCATCGATTCGCATCGATACCTCATCGGGTCAACGCAACTCTTCGAGTCAACGACTCATCATAATGCACCGTGCGAAGCGGGACATTACACTAGTCACCTCCCATTTACCACAATACATCTACTAACGTGATCGTCATGTCTTCCACCAGGAGTTGGAATGTGTCGCGTTGGGGCCACCAACACTCAACGAGACTCATTATCGAGTCTATCGTGATAGAGAAATCATATCCCGTCAATATAATGAAACTCGAAGGGTTGCACCAAGGCCTTTTAGGCTATAGTCACCTCCCATTTACCACAATTCTATGGTACAACCACGAGCCATGCTCTCTCAATCATTGATACAAATTAATTAAAACTTAGGATTGTATGTTAATAAAATATCAAGTAGACATGTAGAACTCTTGATGCTGGGCGGGAGTAGTGGGTTCACATTGAATATGTCAATCATTTTGACCATCCATCTATAAAATGATAGTTGTTAAAATGACCATTGGTAGATATTTTAGGTTTTAGGGTTTGGGCTAGGATTATCTTAGGGTTAAGGGTTACTATTTTAGGGTTTTAGTTAGGTTTTGGGTTTATGTCATGATTTTGTGGACATGATTAGTGTTAGTATTTTAGGGATTATATTTATACTATTAGAACTTTAGAGATTTAAGATTTCAGGGGTTTGGGTTAGACTTTTAGGAATTGAGATTATAGTATTAATTTTTTGGGATTAAGGTAACACAAATACTACACATAAAAGTAAAAGAAAAAGTTACAGATATTCTAAATAAACGTACGACGATTTAAAGAAATAAAAAATATCTCCCTCCTCTTCCTCTTCCCTTTTGTCTTATTTATAACTCTCATACACAGATGATCATTGGACATCCAACAATTACACATTTAAAACAAATAAATGTCATATTCTGTAGCATTTTTTCTATGAAAAAATGCCACAGACTACCAATTTTTTATTTTTTTAAATTTCTTTTTGATAATCTATTCTACTATATAATAGGAAAATATGGTGGTGAAAATTTTGAATTCCTAAAATACCCTTGAATATTTTATAAACATGATATTGCCATGTCAACTTGCATGTCATTTATGTTTAAGAGTCAAAACAATAAATTTTGCATGCTATGAAGTCTCATCTTTCTATACAATTCTTCATATTCCAATGGTAATAAATTTGTATGTCCTTGCCATATTTCCAAAGTTAACTATTAATTATTCTCAATAGAAAATTAAAAAAAACAAAATTTGTACTTATAAGCCCTTGGCATTTGTAAAAAGAAAATACATACACGTAAATAATCACCTGAAAAAGACGGAAAGACGGTAGCTGACCTTATGATATTTTAATTGAAATACGTACAAAGCACGTACATGTAGACTAGTTACTAATAATGCTATAAAATATGACGGTTTTTTTTTTTTTGGGCAAAAAAGAAAAAGATTTCTATTTGCAAAACCATCCAAAATGGGGCACTGGTGGATGGTGGTGGTATAATGGGTCCAATCAAACCCAACCGCACCAGATCCAAAAAAAGTCAAAACCAATAAGAAGCTGTGGCCAGGCCCAAACCACGAAAGAGGAAACGAGATCAGCGTCAGAAAGAGCAAGAGAAAACGCTCGCTCGCTTCTTCTTCTTCTTCCTCCTCCTCGTGTCGAGAATGGATCTGCTGCCGACGGAGGCTCCGTCGCTGGGGATCCGGCAGAGGTTCCGGTCGCTGAAGCTGGTCAGCTTCGACGCGGACGAGGTCCTCTCCGAGGAGCCCGTCGGCGTCGACCACGGCGTCCTCGACAACGGCCTCTCCTACTACGTCCGCTGCAACCCCAAGCCCAGGATGCGCGCCGCCCTCGCCCTCGCCGTCAAGGTCGGGTGAGTCGACGTCAACTCCTCCGTTACGATTTAGGGTTTCGGCTTCCTTTCTTCTTTCTCTAGCGGATCTGGAAAACTCTGTGGAGACCCTCGGGTTTACCACGAACTTCTCTCAAACCCTCACGAGAAGGATTTATAGGGTTTCGTGTCCGCTGGTTGGAAAATTGTGTCCACAACCTCTGATTTACTCATGCGAAGGATTTCTAGGGTTTAGTGAGGCGTGTGGACGAAATTTTCTTTACGGAGGTAAAATTTAGTTGAATTGATCGTAATGCAACTCTGATGAATGGATGATTTGGTCGTAATTTGGACCGGGCATCCAATTTATGAGGGTTTGCTTGGCAATTATGGGGGGTAGCGGCTATGAGGTGTTTTTAGAGTAGCTCAAATGAACGAGGGGTCCGGTTTTTGGTGGTTTTAAGTAGCGGCTTTTAAACCAGTCCAATCCATGCTTGGTAATTCTTTAACCAGCGGTTCTGTAAGTTTTCTATAATAATAAAATTACCTTTATGTCCATATATAAATAAAAGTTATTTTTGATAAAATATGGGTTTATGGACGTGAAGGTAAACGCTGCATCAAAAAGCCTTTATTGCATTCTTGTTCAAAAAACAACTTTGCACCCAATGGAGCTCCAAGGACAAGTACAAGGCAAGTTCATGGATTTTCCTTCAATCGGGAAGAAAAGGCCAGTCGCGGGAAGGAAAGAAAGAGAAACACAGAAAGAAAAAATATGGTTTAGTTATTAGTAGTTATATTTATATATTTTTTGGCAATGATATAAATGGAATAAAATAATAAAACCACCCAAAACCCACCGATTTGGGGTGTTTATAAAGCCACCAAAAAAATACATTTCACCGGTTTTGGGTGGTTTTTGAGCCAACCAAATCCAATGGCTCAAAAAAATAAACAAGCATGGGTTTTCATAAACGGTCGGTTTAAAAACACTTCAAAGCCGGTGAAAATACCATTACCAAACAGACTCTATAAGTAGCGGCTTTTAAACCGGTCCAACCCATGTTTGATAATTCATTAACGAGCGGTTCTGAAAGTCTTTTACAAGAATAAAATTACCAATATGTCCACGACTCTACGTATAAGTAAAAGCTTTCTCAAAGTTTAATTTCTGATGATGTTGAAGTCTGTTTGATGCAGGATTTTTTAATATGTCTTTATAGGTGTATATCATTCACTACCACAACAAACGTACCTCAAAATTATCTGACAATCATTCACTACCACAACAAGTGAAATTTAAAGATAAAAATAAAATAAAATCTCAAACTGGACTAGCAGAAAGTCTCCAAGACCAAAAAATGTCGCCATAGCAAATAGAACACAAGTCAGGCATAATTAATTTGAGAAACAATCGTCTGGATGAAGGTAGAAGAGAAAGATTTTAAAAAATTTCAGAGGAAATAGTCGCAGAAACTAGAAGTGAAACAAAGATGAGAAAGAAAAATTAGGGTAGAATATTAGTAGTTATAATAATATATTTTTGATGAGGATATAAATGGAATAAAATAATAAAAACCTTCAAAACCCACCGATTTCGGGTGTTTATAAAGACCCCAAAAATTTCATTACACCGATTTTGGAGGGTTTTTGAGCTGACCAAAACTAGTGTCTAAAAAAAAAAAAGCAGGATTTTTAAGAACTTCATAAACGGCCGGTTCAAAAATCTCCCAAAACCGGTGAACACCGTTGCAGACCCTCAGAATTTCTCACTTGAGAAGCATTATAAGAAATCATGAGACATGCTGACACAAATTTCCATAAATACTTCAATGCCGCTTAAACGAATGATCTGCTCGTAATTTGACTGTGAACGTGGATCCAATTGACTATAGATTCCTCTAAGCTCATCCGGAGAAGAAGTTAGAGTTCGCTAATAGGCTTACAGTTCTGGGTGTCGCTGTCTCTTATTTTAGTGCTAACTTACTGAAATTACATCGAAATTCTGACCAAATTGAATATTAATGACTGATTTTAACTACAATATTGTACTCTATTTACCGCTACTTTTTTTTTTACTTGATGGGACTTTTATTTGTATCCTAATTTAAATACCTTTGTGCTGTTTTGAATACCATAATATGGTCATGGACCGGTGGCGTTAGTGAAAGGCTACCTATCTTAAAAAGCATCGGCCCTCTAGAAATTGGTGCGCTGTTCGAGTCCCGTCGTGTTGGATACAAGACAAACACCGCAAATACACCAGGACACACCAAAGTCATACATATCGGTATCATGTTGTGTCGAATTTCTGTCCCTGCAGCAAAGCTACCTATTACCAAAGTTTAGTTTTCTTTTTTCTTTTTCTTTTCAGGATAATCAGACACAAGTTTCGTAAATACTAAATATTGAGTTACCAAGTAACAGTTTCCAAACAAACTATTTTCTTTTAAAACAAATTCTGGCTAATAAGACTTGCATTTGGTATCTTTTGTGCTCCCTCTCCAATTTCATCATTAGTATTTTCCAGAACCATTACTTGGCTGTTTTCAAGTGAAGTCGAGTGCGAGAGAAACCTTTCTGAGTACTTAGTAAGTCTTCTTGTTGGGGTTTGTGGCAGCTCAGTTTTGGAAGAGGAGGAAGAGCGAGGGGTTGCTCACATTGTTGAACACCTCGCTTTTAGTGCAACAAAGAAGTATACAAACCATGATATTGTGAAATTTCTGGAAAGCATTGGTGCGGAATTTGGTGCTTGTCAGAATGCGATGACATCTTCGGATGAGACTATTTATGAATTGCTTGTTCCTGTAGACAAGCCTGATCTCCTTTCCCAGGCCATATCAGTTTTGGCAGAATTCAGCTCAGAGGTAGAGAAATACTATCTTTCTAGTTTTCCATTACTGATATCTGTACCATTATTTATTTTTAAATATCGTATACATGAGATATTTAAAATTTGAACTCCTTCACATGACATAGGTGAGGGTCTCCGAAGAGGATCTAGAAAAAGAACGGGGTGCTGTTTTGGAAGAATTGAGAGGAGGGCGTAATGCTGTGGGGAGGATGCAAGATGCCCACTGGGTTCTAATGTTTGAAGGTTCAAAGGTAGTGATGCTCCTTTTTTATTGGTTTGATTCTAGAGGACAGACTTTGAAGCAGTCATGTGACCTGCTGGCAATGAAATTATAATCAACTACTTAGCTGTATTGGGTTATGTTTGAAGGCATAAAACTAGTGATTCTCCTTCTACTGTGAATTTGGTTATAGATTACAAACATCAAAGTAGTCACTTGAACCACGAAATATGTAATTAGAATCTACTACTAGAATATATCTACTAACCATTCCGATGTTGGAGGCTCAGATATCGTTGCTCTTTTTAATATGAAATAGGTTACAGATTACAAACCAGATATGGAACTAGAGTCTACTAGTTAGTTATATTTAGTACTGAATCTTCCTTAACTGCTATTTTCTTCATTTTTAATAGTGTAAATTTCCATGGCTGTTGGATAGTATGTTAGTCTAGAAACCAATTTTATGAAGTACTCTTTAACTTGTATTAGTATATCTCAGCTGTATCATAATAATCTCTCTAACACTTGGTAGAAACTCATAACCAATTATTGGGACCCATATATTGCTCTTTGTTCTTTCTTTAAAGTATGAGTTGAACTTTTTATTATTTACTCCTATTCTTGCTGTATCTTTTATTATAAAATGCTGGGTTATGATCTATTCATTTGCATTCAGTTTTCTATATATAAAGGACTTTGATGTTTTCTGAAGTTGGGTTATTCTTTATTCTAATATTATGGTTAGTTATTTTCTTTTTGTGACAATGAAATCAAGTTTTTTTTCACCTTAAAACTGCTTTCTGGCCTTGCCAATCATTATTCATGCATTTCCAATCATTACATTTCACACGCAGGTAGATACAACCTAAATCTCTGTGAATGAGACTTACCATTCATATTCTCTTGTATGTGTTGAACCTTTTGTTTTTCTTAAAAGTATGTGTTGAGCTTTTTATCACTTGTCCTACTTTTTCCCGTTCATTTTATTATGAAATGCTGTGTTATGAACTACTGATTTATATCTTTTTGGCAGGTAGTAGAGTACTTTATATCAAGAACTTCAATGCTTTTGGGATTTTGGTTATTCCTTGTTCTTAACTTATGCATATTAATTTTTTTGTTTCAAATCTTAAGAAATACAAAACAACAACAACAACAAAAACACAACAAAGCCTTTTCCCATAATCTTAACAAATACAATCTAGCTGCTAAAATGTCCAGGTCACATATATAGATATATAATATATGATTGTATTCTAGGCAAACATATGTTCATCATATCCTGATACCCTTAGGTTTCTTACATTATTTATGAGGCACCGGAATTTTGTTTGGTTATTAGATTCTTTACATCTTCTAGATGTTTTTTACGATTTCCTTTTTTTTTTTTTAATATCCTGCATCTGTCATAATATTTTGCCATTTGACTAGTTTCTCCATTTGCAGTATGCAGAGCGCCTACCTATTGGATTAGAAAAGGTAATCCGAACAGTTTCTGCTGAAACTGTCAAGCAGTTCTACCGGAAGTGGTATCATTTACACAATATGGCAGTGATTGCTGTTGGGGATTTTACTGATACACAGGTCTGCTTTTCTCCTAGACATTCTCCTTTATTTGGGCTTTGTAAGTAAAACATTTATTTTCTTCCTTCCTGGCAGAGCGTAGTTGAATTAATAAAGACTCATTTGGGGAGAAAGTTCCCATCTCTGGACCTCCTCCTGTCATACCAGACTACTCAGTTCCTTCACACGAAGAACCTCGCTTCTCCTGCTTTATTGAATCTGAAGCTGCTGGGGTAGGTATTGCATGTACTAAGCATATGTTTGTGCCTTTATCTTGTAGATGCACATTTTTAGATATGAAGATGCATAGACATTCAACTTATGCATGTGACTATGCATGTGTAAACATTACTTATGGACTTGGTCTCTTTGGGTTGCTTCGAACAGTCAGCAGTGATGATTAGCTGCAAGGTCTCAGTTGATGAGATGAGAACCGTGAAAGATTACAGGGATTCACTAGCGGAGGCCATGTTTCACTGTGCTATGAACCAGAGATTTTTCAAAATATCCCGTAGGAGAGATCCGCCATACTTCTCGTGCTCTTCAGCTGCAGATGCATATATTAAACCTGTGAAGGCTTATATAATGACCTCAAGTTGCAGAGAAGGTGGGACGGTTGAGGCGCTTGAGTCGCTGATGATGGAGGTATTTATTGTTTGAAATATTAAATTGCAAAAGAGTCATTCTATAGATGTTTATTTTGATGGCTCGTATTTATCAGGTTGCTCGAGTTCGGCTTCATGGGTTTTCAGACCGTGAAATATCCATTGTGCGTGCTTTAATGATGTCAGAGATTGAATCTGCCTATTTAGAACGTGATCAAATGCAATCAACAAGTTTGCGTGATGAGTATATGCAAGTATGTTCCAGATATAATTAATGTGTCATTTCATAGTTAGGTATCTTTTCCACCTGTCTTGACCTAGGTGTCTAGGCATTTCTTAAGCGTCTGTATTCTGGACAAGCGGCTTCCTTTAATTCCGTTTATCTTTTTAGTGCATTATGTAGAGACTTCTGGTATAGACATAAACTAAAACTGCTCACCATATTTAAACCGTTGCTGTGCTTTATATTTGTGCAGAATCATAATTTGTCATGTCCTCTCTTTTGGCTTGTAGCATATTAGGAAAATAATTTTGTTGGCATTGTAATTCTTTATGATTGTAAATACTAGATACGTAATCATACATGCTATTAAACAACTTAATTATGTGCGAGTAGTATGAAATTATATCTTATGTGCTGCGACTTTTTTGGATGTCATAATTCAGCATGATCGTTAACCTCATGAAAGTTCCCTTAGTCATTGAACTGCAACATTAATAATACTTTTGAAAGAGTGTTTACTATTCAGTAAATTTCCTGTGAAACATAATGCACTCTTTTTATTGTGTGTAACCATCTTCCTTTTGGAGAAGTACTAGCTAATGAACCATTTGTAACCACCCTTTATTAAAAGAAAAAAGAGATGAGAAGATATGCCAACCATGTGGAAACTTAATGAACCTTATATGGACTATATCCTGGTTAGTTGTTATGGGCCCAAATATTGAACCTGATTCAGAATAACGAGATATGTCAAGATCTAACAGATGATCTCCACTCTGCTTGGTGCTGACTAGAGCCCTTACATGTCATGCCCCAATTTTCGCCTAATTGTTAAGTCGCCACCGGACGTGATGCCGTATAAGCCTAAATGGTGCTTGTACAAGTCATGTTCGTGTACATTTCGAAACATTGTGATTTTATAAAGATTTGTAATATAATTTAAGCATAGAAATTGAGTAACAACATAGCATAGATTTGAATAACTCTTTGATAATTCACATCATTACATAGGTTTGATACAACTCTGAGTAAAGGATGGCGTACTGGCTTACAACTTGAATAACAAAATGAGATATATCGTTCCATACATCACGTCCATTTACTAGAAATAAAAGTTATATACACCTTTGGCGGAAGTCTTCAAAAGTCGCTTCGAAAGCTTCAAAGGAATATGGACAAAGCTTTAAAAGTGCAAGAAGGCTTCGGTGCAGCTAGGCGCACCTTCAGTTTCTTAATGCGCCCCCTTTGCTTTGTAGCACTTGTGGAGACGTGGGTCGGTACATTGCTATGTAATGGTGGGCATCTATTTAACACCCATATCATCGATAATTATTACAGAAATCATATGGAAGCATGCAATATTATTAGTGATCTTTCTATCTTTTCTTAGTTCAATTTACAGATCATGAGACGAAATGAAATGACATAAACATAAGGTGAATCTTATCCACGACAGAGTCTCCTTCTCTGCAACAGAACCTACCATGTTCTTCCTTATGAAACAAACATCATTAGCTAAATAGTTGAATACATGAAGGTCACTGGCACCACAAGCCATTCTGAATTATAGCTTTGTTAGACGGTGATCCTTTTAGCGTGGGTAGCGAACCCTACTGAAAGTTTCCGAATCACCCGTGCTAGTACGTCAGCACAACTATTACTGTTTCCTAAGGCCGAATCAGTTTCGTGGCCGTGGTAACCTTTCGAGAAACTAATACCTTGTGTATAAGTTGTCCATGACCATGCATGCCTAAAAGACTTATTTATTCAAGTATAACATGCAAGATAACAAAATACTTGATATTCTCAGTATATTCTACCTTTTTTTTAGCAATCTTACGAAATTTTCATACTACAATTGCAATATTTTATCCATATATTCATATCTATTTGAGCACATCATTTCAACAAGCATTTTATATAACAAGCATGCAATGATACCACGATTTCACATTTCTATAAGACAAGCATGCAGTGATGCAACAATAATATGGTTACTCTCTTTATTTAGTTCTTTTTATTAATGGCATCATTGATCGATAAACAGAAATAAAAGAGTCGTTTAATAAGATTGAAGAAGAAAGAAGGGTCAAAGCCACTCACTGTTAGAGAATTACCGAGAGAAAAAGGTCTCCAACGGTTCGTTCAACCTGTGCCTACGCATTCACCTGCACTTGCACTGGCAGAGGATCAAAATTCTTCTTCTTTTTCTCCCAGAATTCGATATGAATGCATAAATCGATGAAAAATAATTCAACGAAAATCATCAAAAATATCCACGAAAACGCATTCATAAAACCAAAAGCGAAACCAACATCAAAACCAACGTCGAAAACAAATAGTGGAAGGGTTTGAGGAAGCGACTCTTATATGTGGTTCTTCTCCAAGACACGATCCATTGCATTTGGAACTTGATTCCGAAGAGCCAATCCAAAGAGAGAAATGGTCTTAATTCAATTTGTCCCGATCAATCGATACCAATAGGGTTGCCAATACAGTGCTCCATGGGATTACACCTGTTGCGAGTTGCTAGGATCAGCATTACTAAACTCTGATAGTTAAGATACTCCTCTGGCTTGATAAGCTACTAGTACGACCGAGTTTTTGGAATGATGAAACAGATAACTGATTTTGGTTGGGTCCTACCATTTACGGTGAAGGCAGAAGACCAAACTTACTCCTGGCCATTAATGAATATCAGAATTTTCTCATGGACTTTATTGATGCTGAGTCTGTAGTAGCCTGGAGAGTTGGTAGTTTGTTCTTGTTTAGACTTCAGAAGCATTGCAGTGATTATATATAGATGGCTTGATTTTTCTTGTTAGTAGTTCACAAACCACTGCAATCTGAAGAGAAGATAGAAATCCTTTTACTTTGATATATAGTGTCAAAATTACTTTCACATAGCTTGATGGGTATGATACCCATTTGGGTTGCTCCATCACTAAACATATTAAAGTTTTCCCCTTTTGAAACCTGCAGCATTTTTTCCGCAGAGAACCTGTTATTGGGATTGACTATGAGGCACAACTGCAGAAGACTATATTGCCCCGTGAGTTATTTTGACATATTTTACTGCAACTATCTATTTTTATGAGATCTTACAGTTGCCATATTTCTTGGTGAGGTTCCTCCATCCTCAGCAACAGTGGAGATTGTGTCCCCAACATAATTCATGTACCTCGATCACCATGTCATTGTTAACTTGCACCTACTTGTGATTCTGCCATGCGGACACTGGACACTAATTTTGCAAAATTTCTTTGTAGGATTCCTCCAATTACCATCACTATTCTGAGAAGCTTGTATGTGAACATCACACATTCATACTTTGTAAACACTACATTTTCCTAATTCCCGGTCTTGGCCTCACACTTATTGAAAATAATAATATCCAGTGGGAAGAAATATATAATTTCCATCATGTCGTATCCACTACCAGCTCACATTTTCTTCTATAACACTCATAAAAAAAGAAGATAACACAAAAATGAGGAAATGAATTATTGAAAAGGAAAGAATGAATTTTTATCTGCGAGTGAGGTTGGGTCGGTAGATTGGTTTAGGAAGCACGGACACTCCAAAATTGGTGGTGTGTCGTGTTGGACACGCCACACTTCGTAATACACTAGGGAATACCAAAATCAATGCCGTGTTGCAGTGTCTGTGTCGTGTCCTGTCCTATTCATGGGTGTGCAACGTGACTTGGAGCTATGCCATTGTTTGGGCACTAGCTACTAATTTTGATACCTAGGTAGGTTGTTCAGATCCACACATATCACATTTAGCGGCTTGTTTATTTTCGTAACAAATTGGACTCTACTTAAATATCTGGGCACTTTTTCTCTTCTGATTGTGAGCCAATATGACTTCAAATAAAGCAAATCTCACCTTGTGACATCTTAATCCTTTTTTTCTTTCTTTTCCAGATAACTCTAAATACATAACTTACAAAACGACTCTCAAAGGTGTCAGTTGCATTTAAAGAAACTAGCTCAATCAAGCTCCAGGCTGCTTGTGTGCTTGACATGGCTTGATGACTTCTATATCTCACAAACGCAATTGAGAACTTACAAATACATTGTCTGATGGGGTGTAGGTTAATTGCAACCATCCTCTAATTGCTATATTCATCACTCTTGCTAATTGCTATATTTGTCGGTTGTCACCCCTCTTGCTAATTGCTTAGGGCATCACTGGTATGGTGGTAAGTCTTGTTGGTTGCATCCTGGAGGATGTTGATTCGAGTCACGGAAACAATGGGGTTTTTTTTTTTTGGGGGGGGGGGGGGGGCAAGGCTGTACGTTTTGACATCCTTAGATTCTGCATAAGCGGGAGCCTTGTTGTATCGTAACACCTTTTTTCTGGCTAATCTCTATAGTTGTGCCAATGTGTTCTTCATTGCTTAATCTTCTTGTCAATTGCTTTGTTCTTTTCTTACAGTTTTATAGCTAACTTTATGTTAATATGTTAACAGATATTTCGTCAAAGGAGGTATCAAAATTTGCTGTGAACTTCTGCACAAAATGCAGCTGTGTCATAAAAGTAGTCGAACCTCGAGCACATGCTACTTTAGAGGACTTGAAAGCTTCTGTATGTAAAGTTAATGCTTTGGAAGAAAAAAGATGTATCTCACCTTGGGATGATGAGATTGTGCCTGAAGAAATTGTTGGTCACAATCCAAATCCTGGGTAAGGTTTTCTTACTTCTGTTTTATTCTTATGAATAATGAATTCCTTTCAACTTAAGTGTACCCCCGTTTTTTGGTATTGCCCTTTTCATTTCAGATCTCCATATCTTGCTTATCCATTCCTACACTGATTGCTGCATTGATTTCTCAATTTTACTGATTGTTTATGTACTTTATTTAGTGAATCGTAGCATCTTCTCCTCCAAGACTTACGAAGCAAAAGATTGTTGTAATAGGTGGTTGAAAGTTTATAAGTGACTGGGAATAACTCTAAACCGGCAATTGAGAGTGGCGTAAGACTTGTGGAACTGTTCTCCTTTGTTAAACTTAGGGGTAAGCTGTTTTGTTTTTAGAAACTATGGTTTGATCTTCCTTGGTTTGATTAGCAAACCACTATTTTGTATAGGAGGTTAGAAATTAATGAAAGAGGTGTGTGTGTGTGTGTGTGTGTGTGTGTGTGTGTATATATATATAAAGCTTGCTAAAAATAGGGAAAGGAGTAGAGGCCTAGACAAATATTAAACGATATTAAGAATGAAGACCGAAAGTACTAAAATAATGAGAGGTGGATTAGTTATTTTCACAAGTTGTTTAACAGGAGCAACCTTAAAAAACTTTATTTATAAACATAGTTAGTCCATGATAAATCATATATCTATTGTTGTAAAATTAGAATATTTGAAGTTGGTGATAAATCATATTTTTGTTGTTTTAAAATTCGAATATTTGAAGTTTGAGGATGCTTTGGAGAAGCGATGAAGTTAAGGATGCTTTGGAGAATAAGACTGGATGATATTCCTATTGAGCTTTGGAAATGTTTAATTGAGAAGGGATTGATGTGGCTTAGAAATTTGTTCAACCAAATCCTAAGGACTAGGAAGATTAACGATGGATAGAAAATCAATATTATAGTACCCATATATAAAACTAAGGGAACATAAGGGAGATAGAGCTATAATAACTATTACTGAATGAAGCTTATGAGCCATACTATGTAATGCTCGGAGAGACTACTTGAGCAAAGATTAAGAAAAGAAACTGGAATTTCAACTAATTAAATGAGTTTTATGCATGAATGTAGGGGTGAGCATTATTCGGTTTTGGACCGAAAACCGAACCGAACCGAATAAGAAATTTGGTTTGGTTAAAAAAAAATCGGTTCGGTTTCTGTTTTGAAAATACTAAAATTTCTTATTTGGTTTCAGTTTCGGTTCAAAACCGAAAACCGAATAAGAAAATTTAGTTACTATATGTATATACTATATATATATATATGTATATACTATATATATATATATATAGGTATTAATATATATAGGTATATACTAAATATATATAGATATATAGTTATATACTAAATATATCTAGCTATATTTAGTTACTATATATATTAAAAAAAAGCGCAAATAAACCGAAAAATTGAATAAGTCGAAAACCGAACCGATTTAATTCGGTTCCGTTTGATTCGGTTATAGGCCATTTCGGTTCGGTTTTGCTTATTCGGTTTTTGGTCTAATTCAGTTTTCAATTATTCGATTCGGTTTGAACTGAATTAACCGAATGCTCACCCCTACGTGAATGGTCTACTAAGCAAGGTAGTCAAAGGCGCAAGGCGCACTCGAAGCGCAAAAGGGTCCATATCGTCCGATCGCAAGGCGCACTCTAGGCGTGCGTCCGAGCGAAGTGAGTCACAAAAATAATAAAAATAAAAATATACATAAATAAATAAATTAGTAATGTAAGAAATAAAACAAAATAACATTTTAAAACCAACAAAATATGTTAAAGCATAACCAAGTGAACTAGCACAATACTAATAGCAGTAGCAGTCAACAACTAACAAGAGTTTGTATTCTCCCTACCACCTTTTTTTATAGTAAATTTTAGTTTTTCTAGTTCAATTATAACCAACTTTGACAACCATGAAAATGACTATCTTCCTTCCACTTGTATGAGATAAGGGTTATTTCCATGCCTCAAAAGTTTTTTTTGTATATATATAAAAAATCATAAGGCGCGTTTAGGCGCGCCTTTTCTAGGTTGTGCCTTGCTAAAAGACGCGCCTTAGGCGTGCCTTGGGTGCACCTGGAGAAAGGTGCCTCGCCTAGTGAAGTGCGTTGCGCAGCTGCTGTGCCTTTCCACGAGACGTGCCTTAGGCGCGTCCGAGCCACGCTTTTGACTACCATGCTACTAAGATAGCCGTTTACTTAGTAAGAAGATTACTTGAAAATTTTGTACATAATAGAGAAGGATTTGTACATGATTTTTTATACACTCAAAAAAAAAACTTATGATAGAGTTTATATATTTGGAGAAGAAACAACTATATAGCTGATATATATTAAATTATTGAGGTTATTAACGATATGTTACGACGAAACATGCGAACCATTGAAAGAGATATCAGAACATATTCTAACATCTTTGGCTTAATCAAGGATTAACATTGAGCCCTTACATTTTGAACTAGTTATGGATGAATAACTATGCATATTATGAGAAGGTTCCATGGTGTATGATCTTTATTGATGACATTGTGCAGGTCTATGAGACTAGAGAAGGGTTAGATGCAAAATACAAGTGCGGAGAGAAACTTCAGAAACCAAAACAGAGTGAATGAAATGTAACTTTAACCATATTCCTAAAAGTCAAATAAATGAATGAGTACATACATAGATTGACAAGAGACACCTAAGGGTCATTGTTTTCAGTATTTATCATTCGTCACGCTTATTAATCATTTATCACAATTGAGAGATGATTAAGAAGAATGTTGTGCATATAAGTAATACATGATATTGAAATGGACTGCTTCTGGAGTACTTTGTGATCGTAGGTTAACGTTGAAGTTGAAAATCTTGGAAGACAACTATAAGACAAGCGATGCTTTATGTACCGGAGTGTTGGGCAATCAAGAAATAATGTCCACAAAATTAGCATAGCTAAAGTGAGAATGCTGAGATGGACGAATAACAATACACTAAAAGATAGGGGAAGAAATGAGTGTATTTATGGCAAGTTGGATGTGGAGGACAAGATGAAAGAACGTCGTTTGGACATGTGCATACCAATAGATGCACTGTAATGAGCAATAAGATAATAGTTATAAGATCCCCTAGGACTAGGGGTAGTCTTAAAGGAACATGGGATTGAAGTAGTAAAGCATGCTATGATTTTTGTTAGTGTTACAAAAGGACACGACCCTCAAGTGAGCTGAATGGAAAAAAAGAGATTCAAGCAGCGGACCCAAAAGTTTGGATAAAGGCATGGTGGTGGTTGTTGCATCTCAATGGAGAGATGATTAAGAAGAATGTTGTGCATATAAGTAATACATGATGGTTGAAATGGACTCCTTCTGGAGTACTTTGTGATCGTAGGTTACCGTTGAAGTTGAAAATCTTGGAAGACAACTACAAGACAAGCGATGCTTTAAGTACTGGAGTGTTGGGCAATCAAGAAATAATATCCAGAAAATTAGTATAGCTAAAGTGAGAAAGCTAAGATGGCCGAGTAACAATACACTAAAAGATAGGAAAAGAAATGAGTGTATTTATGGCAAGTTGGATGTGGAGGACAAGATGAAAGAACGTCATTTTGACATGTGAAATACAGACCAATAGATGCACTGTAATGAACGATAAGATAATAGTTACATGAGCCCCTAGGACTAGGGGTAGGCTTGAAGGAACATGGGATTGAAGCAGTAAAGCATGCTATGATTTTTGTTAGTGTTACAAAAGGACATGACCCTCTAGTGAGTTGAATGGTAAAAAAGATTCAAGCAGCGGACCCCAAAATTTTGGATAAAGGCATGGTTGTTGTTGTTGTTGCATGGCCACCTTTACTCGATCTGAATTTTATCCTCTGTAAAATATACGTTATTGGTATTTGCTTATTTTTAATTACAACTGTTTTTTTCAGGAGCATTATGCAACAGTCAGAATATCCAAGCATCGGCACAACTGAGTTGCATTTATCTAATGGCATGAGGATCTGCTACAAGTGCACCGACTTTCTTGACGATCAGGTAGTGGATGTAGTATGTCAGGTGTATGATGTATGTTTTTCTGGATTTATTAGAGCAATTATTTGTATATGAAATACAAGTGCATGATTCATAGTCCTAGTGTACATTTGTAAACGACTGAAGTGTACGTTCACCAGAACCTAAGCATTTTATGTTAGTTCTGAATGATGAAGACTAAGATTTACCTTTGTTAGACTATAAATAAAAAATCTCATCAATGTAGGAGTATTTGTGGATGCTTTTGAAGCTTGCAGGCTTGTTTACGTCCTGGTGAGTGGGGGCCTTATTTGGCATAATGGCAATATTGATATCTGATAGAGAACACGAGCTTCCGATTTTTGCAGAGCTGTTTATAATTTCTTTGTCAAGAAGTCTCCTTACATGATAGCTAATGTTTCTGCTTTTATCTTAACCTTAGGTTGTCACTCTGATTTTATCGGCAGTATTTCCATATGAGCTTTACGGTGTGCTAACATAATACACCTTTTGTGGATAACAAATGCTAACATATTTTTGGATATCAAATTGGTAATGACGTGGAAAATGAACAGACCTAGCAAAATGAGATTTTAGATTAGAGATCAACTAGGGAAAATTTCCAAATACCTAATTCCTCAGCTACGAGCATCATATCATTCCTCAGAGGTGGTAATATAATCACGGTAACTATGATTTACAGGAAGCTCATTTAGAGAGGCAATTTTGTTAAGATTTTTGGTGCTCATCAGAAGTACACCAGGAGTGTGTCTAACAGTCTTTTGGAGCAGCTGCAATTGCAAGAAAATATAATGCTAACATCCAAAGAGCATAAACTACCGATCATACATAATACAGGTAACATTTTGTGCACTTGTTAAATGCATGTATTAGGTTTCATGGACCTATTGCCTAGACTAAATAGATGAACAAAACAAGTCGTCTACTTCAACCTTATTGTTTAGTTATTTTGAATAGATAGGCTGGATCTTAGGTGATACATGCATCTCTAACCGTTGAAGAGTGTGACTAGAGAATGTGTTTCTGGGACATCGTATGACATTGCGCGACATAAGGTTTAAAGATAATTAAGACTAAAAAGCTGACTGTGTCTTATGAAATTTATGAAATTACACTGTATTTTGTCGCCGTGTAATTTATCAGGTTTCATAATCTCATTTTAGATAAAGCACAATAACAATATTGTATCTTAGGTTAATATTATATAAAATATTGAATATTTTATTTGAATACCAAACCAAGTTCACATAACACATGAAAGAAGAAAGGGTAAAGAAAATGAACAAAATGGTTACAAGTATATTACAATTTGGTCATCTGTAGACTGTAGTTTGTACAAATCCTGCTATTCGCTTAGGCAAAGATAAACCGTTATTATTACTCCCGTATGACCTTATCTTTCAGAATAAGCCTCATCCACCATCATTCAATGACACCATATTGACCTAATGAGCATTTACTATAATTTAGGTACAATCATGACGCACACATATTTGGTGCATTGTTCGTTCAGTTCATGCTGTTCTTTGAAGTTAGGGGGAGACGTAGTGTTCCTTGTACCTTTTCAGTTCGAATGTATGCAATAGTCCTTTATGCAAGAATGAACTTGCAAAGGTGACGGCATCTTTGTGGATCAACTGCTAAAGATCGAGTATGCTTGTGATATTTTCTAACCGGACCATTGAAGGAGTATGTCTCACCATCTATTGTTGCATTTTTTTATTTTATGGCATGTTGTCAATTGCCAATCCCCAACTCTTACATATGTCAATTCCCAACTCTTGTATTAATTAAGTTTTTTGCTTTAGTTCATTTTCAAAATACTGGGTTCCATCCACGTTTGAGCATTGGAGGTTCCTTCCCATAGGGACATTAGATTGAGGCTTATAATCACAGGAAAACATCACTATTATATTTTCCAAAGTTCAGTTCAAAATATATTTAGAAACTTCAACATAATAGACTTTCATTCTTTTGTAATTATATGCTTACAATTTCACTTCAGAATCAGTCTTGCAGGTGTGTTTTTTCAAATATTAAACTACATTTTGGTGTAAGTCGGTTGGCTAGTTGTATTTTAATTGCTGGATTGATATAAATTGATTATCTAATCATATCTGTATTTTCAGATTTTTTCTTATTGGTTTTGCTTGCAATAATTATAACTTTAATGAATAGATTGAACTTAAGTAGCTGGGTCATTTATTTCAACAGATAATTTTTACTGGGTTCGCATACGGCGGGTTATCAGAGTTGTCTGAAGATGAATATATCTCATGCTCAATGGGATCAACCATTGCTGGAGAAATTGGTATATTTGGTTATAAACCCTCTGTGCTTATGGATATGCTTGCGGGCAAGAGGGCTGAAGTTAGCACAAATGTTGGAGCATATACGAGAACCTTCACTGGTGATTGCTCCCCTTCTGATTTGGAAACTGCATTGCAGGTGTGCAATACTAAGCCTGTTGTGGTACATGTTTGCAGATATTGCATCCACTGAAAGAAAATTTTCAGTGCTCGTCAAGAATTATTTTATGATAAGATAGTTGCTAATTGACAAAAGATATGGCCTTAATATAATGAATGGACAAAAAGGTTCAAGTAGTCTCCGACTCTCCAAACATTTAGTATAAAGGCTTTGTTGTTGTTGTTGTTGGTGCTGTATCAAAAGTTTGAAACTAGGGATATAACCCACTATTGATTAAAGATAATCCTTAATGGCCCTGAAAATAAAATTATTTTACATGGTAAATTATGTGTTCATAATGTGCATGCAGAAACTCTGGAATAGTATTGCCAGTTGAAATAAGAATATCCTAATTAAATTTCCACTTTGTATGGCTAGAAGAGGGTGAAATAAACTGGTAAGGGCTCCAGATTGTCTTGCTAATCAGACCAAGGTTCTCCGAAAAGCATATTAAATCTTCTGTACAAAGACTCTTTTAAAAGATCTGATAACTTTAATGAGGACTGACAATTTAATAATTTATGTCAAAGTATCATTCTATGAATGAACAGACAAGAAGTAAGAGTAGTACCGATCTGTCTAGTCCTTCAACAACTAGCATTGTTCAGAAGAGAATTTTTGGAAGGCATAAGTTTGTATTTGATTTGGCTTTGGGTGTAGAAGAATATGAATTTATCGGTCATCAGAATTTTTGAGCCAATACCATTTTTGGTATCTTTCAAGTCTTTGATGTAGATACTGGCCTGGTAATAGTGGGACTAGTGATCATTATAACTTCCATGAATGATGCTATCCTCCACAGAAGGTACTCATATGGAATTTGATCACATAGGAAGGCCCTCATCCCACATGACTTTTGTGGTATCATACACTGTTAGCATTAAATCCAACTATATTCTCATGTGTTAAACTACAAATAACATGTAATTCCTGCAGCTTGTCTACCAACTATTTACCAACGATGTAGAGCCGAGGGATGAAGAAGTGAAATTAGTAATGCAAATGACAGAAGAAGGAATTCGTGCTCAAGACAGGGACCCTTATACTGCATTCGCTAATCGTGTGAGGGAATTGAACTATGGGAACTCCTATTGTTTCCGGGTATGTCTCAATTTATTTTAAATTTTAAAGCATATCTACTTGTTGATTCCATGTATATTTATTTTTCCAACCATGTAATTCCTGTGCAGCCAATCCAAATTGGTGATTTAAAAAAGGTGGATCCTATAAGAGCATGCCAGTATTTTAATAGTTGTTTCAAGGATCCCTCAACTTTTACTGTTGTGATAGTTGGTAAAGTTGACCCAGCTATATCACTCCCTTTAATTTTGCAGTACTTGGTAAGCTTTGTGTATTTGAATTATTCAAGCCATTTTGGGTTGGATCATATTTCTAAGTTGATTGTTGCTTGGCACAGGGTGGAATACCGAAGCCCTCAGAACCAGTTTTGCATTTTGATCGTGATGATTTAAAAGGCTTGCCATTCAAGTTTCCTGCAACCATCATAAGGTGAATGTCCGAAGAAGAAAGTGAAATACATTACTGAATTTTGATTAGATATTTTATCATGGTGTTCGTGCTGAAGTCAAACTCTAAACCTATCTTTGTCAACTTGACTTCCGTAGAGAAGTTGTGCGCAGTCCTATGGTAGAAGCACAGTGTTCTGTCCAGCTCGCATTCCCTGTGATGCTTAAGAATACTTCTATGGTACGTTTTTCCCCCCCAAACTGAATGTGCATATGTCTGTATATATGCTTTATCAATTTGACAAACTTTGTTTCCTCCGCTTCATTAAATGCAAGATGGAAGAGATTCACTACATTGGATTTTTAAGCAAGCTACTGGAAGCTAGAATCATGCAAGTTCTTCGGTTCAAACATGGACAGGTGCTCACTCTTAAATTGCTTTTGCTCTTTATTATGCGGTGTTAACAAGCAACACCTTTTATTTCATCTTCTTCTTTTTTAATTGTGTGAATGCTTCAGATATACTCAGTGGGTGTATCTGTCTTTTTGGGTGGCAATAAACCTTCAAGAAATGGAGATGTCCGAGGTGATATAAGCGTGAATTTTTCATGTGATCCAGATATCTCATCTAAGCTTGTAAGTTTGTATAACAAATCTGTTATATTTTGCAGATGCACTTGGCACCTTTTTTTGACAAATCAGGTTTTTTCAGGTTGATTTTACTTTAGAGGAGATAACATATCTTCAAGATCATGGACCATCAGATCAGGATGTTTCAGCTATCCTTGAAATTGAACAACGTGCCCATGAAAATGGATTGCAGGTCAGTCTTACAAAATTATACTCTCTTAATGTAGCACTTAGATATAATGCTACTATTAGGTACTTTATACTGTAGAAGTTATTGACATTTTATCATCTTGAAGGAAAACTATTACTGGTTGGGTCGAATTTTGCGCAGCTATCAGTCACGGGCCTATTCTGGTGATATCAGTGCCTCGTTTGAGGTATACACATGTACATGCCTTTTTCAGTGGAATATGGAACATGTGTACTATATTGGTGTTCTTTTTTCTGCACTAACCATTTTTTGAAAAAAAAAATGTTATAGCTTTGTGATCTCTCTTATGTACCTTTAGTAATCTTATTTGCTTTTGAAACTAACATTCTGCAAAGTATAGTTAAAGTGAGAATTTGATCTCCTCCTGGTAACGCTGAACAACTATAGTCTGTGAGTAGTTGTAAAATATTGCAAGGCTAGTTTGGGAATTCCAAATATTATGTTTTTCCTTGTGATTGAAACTTGAAAATCATGCCTACATCATTCATGATACATACTTCTTTGTGAATAAGTTGTTGGCCCATTCCATGGTCACACCCGATTTCGATAATCAACATACACTTAAGTCAATACACAAAATATAGAAAATGCTGCTAATCATTTCAGGATACATGAAATCAAATTCAACGGACGATGTACTGCATCAAACAAAGCGTCAACATCATCAAATCTTCAGAAGACTCATTTCTCATTTTATTCTGTATTTTATATTTTATTGAGTCTAGGATTTATTTTGTAAAATCAGTTTTGGTAATACTGGCTTAGGGTTAAAACTGTCCACATTCCAAAAGCCTACCTATTTACCATTCGTATTTCATTTACAAAACATTTCAAAAATATATTTTGAAAACTGTTTTTTTTTCAAATATCTCCTGACAGAACTCGTAACCGAGTTCGGTCCGAACTCTGACCGAGTTCGGTCAAAAATGATTCAAACTTCTGTTGCCTCCAAATCAGCGAGCAACGTCTCTTTGCGAGATATTTGCATCCGAACTCTGCCCGAATTCTGTCCAAGTTCGGTTCGAGAAAACACCTATAAATAGAGAAGAACTTTTCATTTCAATTCATTCATTCATTCTTCATTCTCTCTTCTCTACTACTCAAGTGTTTTCAAACGATCTAAGATTTTCAAATCATACCTATACATCTCTTAGCCAAAAGCCAGTACTATCAGAGTTGATTTAGAATCTTTTGGTGTTTCAAGAGTTGTAAAGAGGTCGTTCCAAGTTCAACAACTTTTCCTGTTGTGGAGCTGGTCGTGCGCTCGTCACCAAGCACGGTGTGTGTTGTGGAGCTGGTCGTGCGCTCGTCACCAAGCACGGTATTGTAAGAGACTGCAAGCTCTCAGTTAAAGCTTGTGCCATAGTGGATTAACATCGAGCAAGAGTACTCGAGACTGGATTAGTCCTCTCAGAGGGATACCAGTATATATCGCTGTGTCACTGAGTTTGAATTCTCTATCTTTATTTACTGTCTCTTATATCTCTGCCATAGTTTAATTTTTAATTGGTGATTATTTTCCGCTGCACACACACACTCTATTCACCCCCCCTCTAGAGGTGCTCAACGGTCCTACAATTGGTATCAGAGCAGGTTATATTCTTATATAACATACCTTAGAGAGTATATATATATGGCAGCCGTGAAATCTATATTCAACGGTGAAGGGCAATCCACAAATAGACCTCCCCTATTTGATGGAACAAATTATACCTACTGGAAAACACGAATGACTTTCTTTCTAAAGTCTCTCGACTTTGATCTTTGGTCAATAGTCATTGATGGTTATAAGAAACCAGCACCAACAGTGGTTGAAGGCCAGCTGGTGGAAAAGACCCATGATAAGTACACTGAAGCTGAAAAGGCTAAAGCTAGCCTAGATGCTCGTGCCATCAATGCACTATTCTGTACAATTGACAAAACCGAGTTCAACAGAGTTTCAACCTGTAAGACGTCTCACGAAATTTGGAAACTCCTTGAGGTAACCCATGAAGGGACTTCCCAAGTGAAGGAATCCAAAATTAGTAGACTGACACAGGAGTATGAATCTTTTAAGATGAAATCTGGTGAGTCAATTACACAGATGTTTACTCGTTTCCTTGATATAACTAATCCTTTACAATCTCTTGGTAAGGATTACAACAATCACGAGAAGATCAGAAAAGTGCTGCGGGCTCTAACAAAGAACTGGAATCCAAAAGCCACAACAATTATTGAAGGAAACGATCTCACCACTATGACTCTGGAAACGCTGATGGGCAAACTCATGACCCATGAACTCGACTTGCAAGATTTTGAAGAAGCAACACCAAAGGAGAAATCTATTGCCTTCAAAGCTCAAGCAAGAAAATCAACATACAACGATTCCGATGAAGAATCGTCAAGTGGTGATGAACGAGCCCTACTTGTGAAGAACTTCAAGAAATATCTAAAGTTCACAAGCAGAAAGAAGAAAGATGTCCAAGAAAGCAACGAAGATGAAACTATATGCTTTGGATGCAAGAAGTCAGGGCATATGAAGAAGGACTGTCCAACCACCAAGAAAAGCAGTCCATACGATAGATCAAGATCAAGCAGAAAAGCAACATCTGGTCGAAAGTATGCCAACACAAGCATCTGACCCGAAAGCGATGCCAGTGATACAGAAGAAGAAGACAGACCCTGCGACAATGCAAATGTTTGTCTCATGGCATTTGATAAGGTATCATCTAACCCTTTGTTTGATGATTTTACTTTCGATGAATTAGAGAATGCCTTTAGCGAACTACTTGAAGATCACAAAACTGTGCTCGACAAGTATAAGCAATCTCGAAAAGAGATTAAGGCACACACAACCGAGATAGCTAGACTGTCCAATCTGATTGAAGATATTAAAGAGACATCTACTACCGGTAACACGGAAGAGATAGCCAAACTCAAGGTAGACTATCATGAGGCTATCCTCAATATTGAAAAGAAAGAAAGGGACTATGTCAAAGTACAAAAGCTTTATGATATAGAGAAGAAGATGCACTTAGTAACTGAACAAAAACTCCTAGATATGACTGCTAGATACGAAGAGTCTATTGCGATTTCTAAAAAGTTAGAAATCAAGTAAGGCAAACAGGCAATACCTGTGACACAGCCTAAGATTAGTCCTAATGCTAAGCATACACCTAAAAGGACTAAACACAAGAAAGCACAGAAGAAACACGAACATCATCATGCTTTCACTTATAGGTTCTCCAAACAAAACAAGCTTGCAAACACAGTTTCTACCACTAAACTGACTTGCACATATTGTGGTACGCACGGACACACATTACAATATTGTCTTGCAAGAAAGCTTGTTGACAACCATACTTTAGTCTGGAGACCTAAAGCTAATCTGAGTGGACCCTTCAAAAAATGGGTACCAAAGGATTCATCTACTTGTCTTGTAGGTGGACCCTCAACCCTCTCATGCTAGAAGCAAATGGATCCTCGATAGCGGATGTTCGCAACACATGACTGGTGATGCATCTTTATTCGCTACGCTATCGATGAAGAAAGAAGGATACGTCTCCTTCGGAAATAACTTGAGAGGTGATATACTAGGTAATGGTACTGTAGGTATTTCTCCTTATCTAATAATAAAGGATGTTTGTCTAGTAACTGAATTGAAACATAATCTATTAAGCATAAGTCATTTGGCAGATAATAGTTATGGTATCAATTTTGTGAAAGATAAATGTACCATATATGATATGTCATCTGGTGATCCCGTATATAAAGGGATTAGAGAAGACAACATTTATGTTTTCTTTTTGGAGAATACTAATAATGCAGGAAGGTGCCTAGTAGCCAATCAAGATGAAAGCTGGCTATGGCACATGAGACTAGGACATGCAAACATGGATACTATCTCACGTCTAAATACAAAGAAGTTGGTAAGAGGACTCCCTGAAATTCCATTCAAGAGAGATATGGTATGTGCTGACTGCGAAAAGAACAAAGCACATAGGTCTACTTTTAAATCCATCAACGCTGTAAGTACTTCGAGACCTTTGCAGTTAATTCAAATGGATTTATTTGGTCCTAGTAGAGTCGCTAGTCTTGGCGGTAAGCTCTACGCTTTTGTTATTGTTGATGATTTCTCTCGATTTACTTAGGTTTATTTCTTATCAAACAAAAGTGATGCAATTTTTGAATTTCAGATATTTTGCAAAAAGGTACAAAACGAAAAAGGCTTCATGATTACTCGTATCCGAAGTGATCATGGTGGCGAATTCGAAAATTCTGATTTCAAAAAGTTTTGTGATGATAGTGGATATTACCACGAATTTTCTTGTCCTAGAACTCCCCAACAGAATGGTGTTGTGGAGCGGAAGAATCGTACTCTAAGCGAAATGGCTAGAGTTATGCTGAATCAGTATAATCTTCCTAAATATTTTTGGGCAGAAGCTGTTAGTACAGCCTGTCATGTTTTAAATAGGGTGTTAATTCGACCAATCTCGAAGAAAACACCATATGAGCTTTGGTTTGGAAGAATTCCAAACATTTCTTATTTCAAAGTTTTTGGTTGTCGCTGTTTTATTCTGAACACCAAGGATAACTTGGGAAAGTTCGACTCCAAAGCAGATGACGAAATATTTCTCGGATATGCTGCTAAGAGTAAGGGATATAGAATTTAAATAAAAGATTTATGATTGTTGAAGAGACTATTAATGTTACCTTTGATGAGTTAAATAGTCACAGATCTAGCGACAGTGATGATGAAGATACACATACAAAGACTAAGAAGAGTTCTAAGAAAGATCTGACCCAAGAGGCAAGAACTGATAAAAGTTCCGAAGATGCAGGAACTGAGAAGAGCCTTGTGAAAGATATGACCCAAAGATTTGAATCATTGAGATTCAAGCCAGATCATCCAGAAACTCTCATTATAGGTGATGTATCCAAAGGTGTAAGTATACGTTCATCTCTTAAAGATTCTGAATTAGCAGCAAATGTAGCATTTATTTCAAAAATAGAACCTAAGAATGTAGATGATGCTTTTACTGATGAGTTTTGGATTTCTGCCATGCAAGAGGAACTTAATCAATTTGAGAGAAACCAAGTTTGGGAACTTGTTCCTAAACCAATTGGTCAATCTATAATTGGTACAAAATGGGTGTTCCGAAATAAACTCAGTGAAGATGGACAAGTTCTACGCAACAAAGCACGTCTAGTGGCACAAGCTTATAATCAAGAAGAAGGAATTGATTACGATGAGACCTATGCTCCTGTTGCTAGACTAGAAGCCATCCACATGTTTTGTGCATTTGCATATTTTAATGATTTTAAACTTTTTCAAATGGACGTAAAAAGCGCATTTTTAAATAGATTTTTGAAAGAAGAGGTTTTTGTGAAACAACCCCCTGGTTTTGAAGATTTTCAAAAACCTGATCACGTCTTCAAGCTTAAGAAAGCACTTTATGGACTCAAACAAGCACATCGTGCTTGGTATGAACGCCTAAGCGCCTTCTTACTTGATAATGGATTTTCGAAAGGAAAGATTGATACTACTTTATTTATTAAATCCATGAATGATGATATTCTTCTAGTACAAATTTATGTAGATGACATTATATTTGGTTCTACTAATGAAAAACTCTGTCAAGATTTTGCCAAGTGTATGCAGAGTGAATTTGAGATGAGTATGATGGGAGAGCTAAACTTCTTCCTAGGACTTCAAATCAAACAACACTCGAACGGAACATTCATCAACCAAGCTAAATACACGAAGGACATACTGAAAAAGTACGACTTCGAGAATGTAAAGCCAATCGGGACGCCTATGGCTACATCTACAAAGCTTGATGCCGATGAAAGTGGCAAACCTGTCGATCAGCGTAAGTATCGAGGTATGATTGGTAGTTTATTATACTTAACTGCTAGTCGCCCTGATATTATGTTTAGCGTTTGCATTTGTGCACGTTATCAGGCAAACCCTAAGGAATCACATCTTAGTGCCGTTAAGCGTATCTTTCGATACTTTAAAGGAACTTCTACAGTTGGCTTATTGTATCCCAAAACCAAATCCTTTGACCTTATAGGTTACTCGGATGCGGATTTTGCTGGATGCAAAGTGGACCGTAAAAGTACAAGTGGCACATGTCATTTCTTAGGAAAGGCCTTAGTCTCTTGGTTTAGCAAGAAACAAAATTCAGTAGCATTATCAACAACTGAGGCTGAGTATATCGCCGTAGGACGTTGTTGTGCTCAGATTTTGTGGATGAAGCAAACCTTAGAGGACTACAATCTGCACTACACTAATGTTCCTATTTATTGTGACAACACTAGTGCTATAAATCTAATTAAGAACCCTATTTGTCATTCACGCACAAAGCACATAGAAATTAGACATCATTTCCTTCGTGATCATCAACAACACGGGAATATCTGTCTAGAATTTATTGACACTGATCATCAACTAGCAGATATATTCACTAAACCATTGGCTGAAGACCGTTTTAACATTTTGAGGCGTGAGTTCGGCATTCTTGAATTCTCAGACTCATAATGTATATGGTAATTAAAATTGAATTTATGACTTGATACTTTATTATTTATTTAACGAAAATTGTTTTTGGGTACAAACTTAAAAAGGATATGTCTGTCACCACGACTACGGTCGAAGCGAAGCGGTATTTAAGGGTTCCCCGGTGAACCTCCGTTAGCTGGGACAACCCCTACAGTTAACCCAAAAATAACAGTCGTTATTTAATATTACAGTCAAAGTTATTAAATTCTACTTTTAAACCTACCAGAATGCATTGACTGTCTCGGGAATGCAAGTGGCCGAACTCAGCCCGAACTCTGACCGAGTTCGGACCGAATTCGGACCGAGTTCGGTCAGCGCTGTATTAATTCCAGAACCGAACAGCCGGCCCTAGTGCCTATAAAACCCATCTTTTCTTCCACTTTCTCCACACAACAACTCGTGGAAATCACTCCTCTCTTCCTAGAAGCTTCTCCTCCTTCATCCTAGCAAGGTTCCGAAGAGATCTAGTGGGCGATCATCTTGTTCCTCCTTCCTTTTTCTTCAAAAAGGTACTTTCTCTCTATTTTCTCATGACTCCCAAGTGTCATAGAGGAACCACTTCCCAAGGTGCCTCCTCTTCTTCTGATTACACCCCTGCTAGTCTATTCAGTCCAGCACGACCTAGAGATCCCGATGAATATGACTCTACTTTGTTCCCGGACAAAGATTTTTCGGATCTCTGGTTCGACTCTTTTTCTGGTCGTCGTATTTGTACTGGAGCTTTTGTAAATTTTACTACTTTCTTTGAGTACGCTCCAACTTTTGACCAACTTGGGTATCGAGATTTCTTCGAGGTACAAGAAAATATTTATGACAACGCCGTCTGTATGTTTTATTGCAACCTGCAAGTAAAACCAAACGGAAATTTCTATTCTTGCGTTGCTGGGCAAGGATTGGAATTTAGCGCCACCGACATCAGCGAATTCTTCCATATTCCTGATCTTGGTGATGCCTTGGTTGACATCTATCATATTCAATTCCCTGCTGATGTCACTCTTGCTTCCTTCAGGGAACTAATCTGTCATCCTAACCTTGTTCCCCGTAGAATTTTTGCCAAAAATTTGAACCAAACCTTCTATGAACTTCATCGTATGGTTCTCTCCGTCCTTCTTCCAAAGAAAGGTTCTACTGATGAAGTAACCTTTATGGAACTATCTGCTTTGTATCATATTCACTTTGGCCTCCCATTCTCTATTCCCAAAACTGTGATGTCCTGAATGCTTAACTGCAGAAATGCAGATAGGAATCTAGTATATCCAATGCACTTAGCTTCTATCTTTCGACGTTTCGAGATTGATCTTGAGACGTGTGCCATCTCCTCCACTCCTGTCGAGCTGACTAGATCTCGTCGATTTCCTGCTCCACCTCTGCCTCCTGGAGCTCATCCTGCTCCAGCTGCTGATGCTGAGGTCCCTCATGTTGATGCTCCTCCTGCTCCGGCCCCTGTCCCAGGATTTGATCAGACGTTCTATCAGCGCTTTGATGACTTTGTTGCTGTCTCTACGCAACGTCATCTGGATTCGGAGTTCCGGCGCATTTCTCAGGCCCAGGTGCTGAGGAATGGCATTGCTGACCTCCACTACAGCCTGGCTCATGATCCTGTCCATCCAGTCACCATCTTACCTCACCCTACCTTTCCGGGTCCTCGATTTACTGATGAGGCTTCCTTTCAGTATTTCGACCCGACTACAGCCTACTTTCCTCATGAGGCTCCTGGTGCGGACAACCCCACGATGTGACGTGGAGTCAACTATGGGCTAGTGGTTGATGTAGTTTTTTATTTCATGTCTAAACTGATTAGTTAGACATTTTTCTTGCTTGGGCTTTGAAGGCAATAGATTTCTCCTTTGGTGTTGCTTCTTCAAAATCTTGCAAAATGTCTAACTAATCAGTTTAGACATGAAATAAAAAAAAACTACATCAACTGATTATCATCTAACAAATGTCCACTAGCCCATAGTTGAATTCACGTCACATCGTGGGATTGTCCGCACCAGGAGCCTCATGAGGAAAGTAGGCTGTAGTCGGGTCGAAATACTGAAAGGAAGCCTCATCAGTAAATCGAGGAACCGGAAAGGTAGGGTGAGGTAAGATGGTGACTGGATGGACAGGATCATGAGCCAGGCTGTAGTGGAGGTCAGCAATGCCATTCCTCAGCACCTGGGCCTGAGAAATGCGCCGAAACTCCGAATCCAGATGACGTTGCGTAGAGACAGCAACAAAGTCATCAAAGCGCTGATAGAACGTCTGATCAAATCCTGGGACAGGGGCCGGAGCAGGAGGAGCATCAGCAGGAGGGACCTCAGCATCAGCAGCTGGAGCAGGATGAGCTCCAGGAGGCAGAGGTGGAGCAGGAAATCGACGAGATCTAGTCAGCTCGACAGGAGTGGAGGAGATGGCACACGTCTCAAGATCAATCTCGAAACGTCGAAAGATAGAAGCTAAGTGCATTGGATATACTAGATTCCTACCTGCATTTCTGCAGTTAAGCATCCAGGACATCACAGTTTTGGGAATAGAGAATGGGATGCCAAAGTGAATATGATACAAAGCAGATAGTTCCATAAAGGTTACTTCATCAGTAGAACCTTTCTTTGGAAGAAGGACGGAGAGAACCATACGATGAAGTTCATAGAAGGTTTGGTTCAAATTTTTGGCAAAAATTCTACGGGGAACAGGATTAGGATGACAGATTAGTTCCCTGAAGGAAGCAAGAGTGACATCAGCAGGGAATTGAATATGATAGATGTCAACCAAGGCATCACCAAGATCAGGAATATGGAAGAATTCGCTGATGTCGGTGGCGCTAAATTCCAATTCTTGTCCAGCAACGCAAGAATAGAAATTTCCGTTTGGTTTTACTTGCAGGTTGCAATAAAACATACGGACGGCGTTGTCATAAATATTTTCTTGTACCTCGAAGATATCTCGGTACCCAAGTTGGTCAAAAGTTGGAGCGTACTCAAAGAAAGTAGTAAAATTTACAAAAGCTCCAGTACAAATACGACGACCAGAAAAAGAGTCGAACCAGAGATCCGAAAAATCTTTGTCCGGGAACAAAGTAGAGTCATATTCATCGGGATCTCTAGGTCGTGCTGGACTGAATAGACTAGCAGGGGTGTATTCAGAAGAAGAGGAGGCACCTTCGGAAGTGGTTCCTCTATGACGCTTGGGGGTCATGAGAAAATAGAGAGAAAGTACCTTTTTGAAGAAAAAGGAAGGAGGAACAAGATGATCGCCCACTAGATCTCTTCGGAACCTTGCTAGGATGAAGGAGGAGAAGCTTCTAGGAAGAGAGGAGTGATTTCCACGAGTTGTTGTGTGGAGAAAGTGGAAGAAAAGATGGGTTTTATAGGCACTAGGGCCGGCTGTTCGATTCTGGAATTAATACAGCGCGGACCGAACTCGGTCCGAATTCGGTCCGAACTCGGTCAGAGTTCGGGCCGAGTTCGGCCACTTGCATTCCCGAGACAGTCAATGCATTCTGGTAGGTTTAAAAGTAGAATTTAATAACTTTGACTGTAATATTAAATAACGACTGTTATTTTTGGGTTAACTGTAGGGGTTGTCCCAGCTAACGGAGGTTCACCGGGAAACTCTTAAATACCGCTTCGCTTCGACCGTAGTCGTGGTGACAGACATACCCTTTTTAAGTTTGTACCCAAAAACAATTTTCGTTAAATAAATAATAAAGTGTTAAGTCATAAATTCAATTTTAATTACCATATACATTATGAGTCTGGGAATTCAAGAATGCCGAGCTCACGCCTCAAAATGTTAAAACGGTTTTCAGCCAATGGTTTAGTGAATATATCTGCTAGTTGATGATCAGTGTCAATAAATTCTAGACATATATCCCCGTGTTGTTGATGATCACGAAGAAAATGATGTCTAATTTCTATGTGCTTTGTGCGTGAATGACAAATAGGGTTCTTAGTCAGATTTATAGCACTAGTGTTGTCACAATAAATAGGAACATTAGTGTAGTGCAGATTGTAGTCCTCTAAGGTTTGCTTCATCCACAAAATCTGAGCACAACAACGTCCTGCGGCGATATACTCAGCCTCAGTTGTTGATAATGCTACTGAATTTTGTTTCTTGCTAAACCAAGAGACTAAGGCCTTTTCTAAGAAATGACATGTGCCACTTGTACTTTTACGGTCCACTTTGCATCCAGCAAAATCCGCATCCGAGTAACCTATAAGGTCAAAGGATTTGGTTTTGGGATGCCATAAGCCAACTGTAGAAGTTCCTTTAAGGTATCGGAAGATACGCTTAACGGCACTAAGATGTGATTCCTTAGGGTTTGCCTGATAACGTGCACAAATGCAAACGCTAAACATAATATCAGGGCGACTAGCAGTTAAGTATAATAAACTACCAATCATACCTCGATACTTACGCTGATCGACAGGTTTGCCACTTTCATCAGCATTAAGCTTTGTAGATGTAGCCATAGGCGTCCCGATTGGCTTTACATTCTCGAAGTCGTACTTTTTCAGTATGTCCTTCGTGTATTTAGCTTGGTTGATGAATGTTCCGTTCGAGTGCTGTTTGATTTGAAGTCCTAGGAAGAAGTTTAGCTCTCCCATCATACTCATCTCAAATTCACTCTGCATACACTTGGCAAAATCTTGACAGAGTTTTTCATTAGTAGAACCAAATATAATGTCATCTACATAAATTTGCACTAGAAGAATATCATCATTCATGGATTTAATAAATAAAGTAGTATCAATCTTTCCTTTCGAAAATCCATTATCAAGTAAGAAGGCGCTTAGGCGTTCATACCAAGCACGAGGTGCTTGTTTGAGTCCATAAAGTGCTTTCTTAAGCTTGAAGACGTGATCAGGTTTTTGAAAATCTTCAAAACCAGGGGGTTGTTTCACAAAAACCTCTTCTTTCAAAAATCTATTTAAAAATGCGCTTTTCACGTCCATTTGAAAAAGTTTAAAATCATTAAAATATGCAAATGCACAAAACATGCGGATGGCTTCTAGTCTAGCAACAGGAGCATAGGTCTCATCGTAATCAATTCATTCTTCTTGATTATAAGCTTGTGCCACTAGACGTGCTTTGTTGCGTAGAACTTGTCCATCTTCACTGAGTTTATTTCGGAACACCCATTTTGTACCAATTATAGATTGACCAATTGGTTTAGGAACAAGTTCCCAAACTTGGTTTCTCTCAAATTGATTAAGTTCCTCTTGCATGGCAGAAATCCAAAACTCATCAGTAAAAGCATCATCTACATTCTTAGGTTCTATTTTTGAAATAAATGCTACATTTGCTGCTAATTCAGAATCTTTAAGAGATGAACGTGTACTTACACCTTTGGATACATCACCTATAATGAGAGTTTCTGGATGATCTGGCTTGAATCTTAATGATTCAAATCTTTGGGTCATATCTTTCACAAGGCTCTTCTCAGTTCCTGCATCTTCAGAACTTTTATCAGTTCTTGCCTCTTGGGTCAGATCTTTCTCAGAACTTTTCTTAGTCTTTGTATGTGTATCTTCATCATCACTGTCGCTAGATCTGTGACTATTTAACTCATCAAAGGTAACATTAATAGTCTCTTCAACAATCATAGATCTTTTATTGAAAATTCTATATCCCTTACTCTTAGCAGCATATCCGAGAAATATCCCGTCATCTGCTTTGGAGTCGAACTTTCCCAAGTTATCCTTGGTGTTCAGGATAAAACAGCGACAACCAAAAACTTTGAAATAAGAAATGTTTGAATTCTTCCAAACCAAAGCTCATATGGTGTTTTCTTCGAGATTGGTCGAATGAACACCCTATTTAAAACATGACAGGCTGTACTAACAACTTCTGTCCAAAAATATTTAGGAAGATTATACTGATTCAACATGACAGGCTGTACTAACAACTTCTGTCCAAAAATATTTAGGAAGATTATACTGTTTTCTTCCGCTCCACAACACCATTCTGTTGGGGAGTTCTAGGACAAGAAAATTCGTGGTAATATCCACTATCATCACAAAACTTTTTGAAATCAGAATTTTCGAATTCGCCACCATGATCACTTCGGATACGAGTAATCATGAAGCCTTTTTCGTTTTGTACCTTTTTGCAAAATATCTGAAATTCAAAAATTGCATCACTTTTGTTTGATAAGAAATAAACCTAAGTAAATCGAGAGAAATCATCAACAATAACAAAAGCGTAGAGCTTACCGCCAAGACTAGCGACTCTACTAGGACCAAATAAATCCATTTGAATTAACTGCAAAGGTCTCGAAGTACTTACAGCGTTGATGGATTTAAAAGTAGACCTATGTGCTTTGTTCTTTTCGCAGTCAGCACATACCATATCTCTCTTGAATGGAATTTCAGGGAGTCCTCTTACCAACTTCTTTGTATTTAGACGTGAGATAGTATCCATGTTTGCATGTCCTAGTCTCATGTGCCATAGCCAGCTTTCATCTTGATTGGCTACTAGGCACCTTCCTGCATTATTAGTATTCTCCAAAAAGAAAACATAAATGTTGTCTTCTCTAATCCCTTTATATACGGGATCACCAGATGACATATCATATATGGTACATTTATCTTTCACAAAATTGATACCATAACTATTATCTGCCAAATGACTTATGCTTAATAGATTATGTTTCAATTCAGTTACTAGACAAACATCCTTTATTATTAGATAAGGAGAAATACCTACAGTACCATTACCTAGTATATCACCTCTCAAGTTATTTTCGAAGGAGACGTATCCTTCTTTCTTCATCGATAGCGTAGCGAATAAAGATGCATCACCAGTCATGTGTCGCGAACATCCGCTATCGAGGATCCATTTGCTTCTAGCATGAGAGGGTTGAGGGTCCACCTACAAGACAAGTAGATGAATCCTTTGGTACCCATTTTTTGAAGGGTCCACTCAGATTAGCTTTAGGTCTCCAGACTAAAGTATGGTTGTCAACAAGCTTTCTTGCAAGACAATATTGTGATATGTGTCCGTGCGTACCACAATATGTGCAAGTCAGTTTAGTGGTAGAAACTGTGTTTGCAAGCTTGTTTTGTTTGGAGAACCTATAAGTGAAAGCATGATGATGTTCGTGTTTCTTCTGTGCTTTCTTGTGTTTAGTTCTTTTAGGTGTATGCTTAGCATTATGACTAATCTTAGACTGTGTCACAGGTATTGCCTGTTTGCCTAACTTGATTTCTAACTTTTTAGAAATCGCAATAGACTCTTTGTATCTAGCAGTCATATCTAGGAGTCTTTGTTCAGTTACTAAGTGCATCTTCTTCTCTATGTCATAAAGCTTTTGTACTTTGACATAGTCCCTTTCTTTCTTTTCAATATTGAGGATAGCCTCATGATAGTCTACCTTGAGTTTGGCTATCTCTTCCGTGTTACCGGTAGTAGATGTCTCTTTAATATCTTCAATCAGATTGGACAGTCTAGCTATCTCGGTTGTGTGTGCCTTAATCTCTTTTCGAGATTGCTTATACTTGTCGAGCACAGTTTTGTGATCTTCAAGTAGTTCGCTAAAGGCATTCTCTAATTCATCGAAAGTAAAATCATCAAACAAAGGGTTAGATAATACCTTATCAAATGCCATGAGACAAACATTTGCATTGCCGCAGGGTCTGTCTTCTTCTTCTGTATCACTGGCATCGCTTTCGTGCCAGATGCTTGTGTTGGCATACTTTCGACCAGATGTTGCTTTTCTGCTTGATCTTGATCTATCGTATGGACTGCTTTTCTTGGTGGTTGGACAGTCCTTCTTCATATGCCCTGACTTCTTGCATCCAAAGCATATAGTTTCATCTTCGTTGCTTTCTTGGACATCTTTCTTCTTTCTGCTTGTGAACTTTAGATATTTCTTGAAGTTCTTCACAAGTAGGGCTCGTTCATCACCACTTGACGATTCTTCATCGGAATCTTTGTATGTTGATTTTCTTGCTTGAGCTTTGAAGGCAATAGATTTCTCCTTTGGTGTTGCTTCTTCAAAATCTTGCAAGTCGAGTTCATGGGTCATGAATTTGTCCATCAGCGTTTCCAGAGTCATAGTGGTGAGATCGTTTCCTTCAATGATTGCTGTGGCTTTTGGATTCCAGTTCTTTGTTAGAGCCCGCAGCACTTTTCTGATCTTCTCGTGATTGCTGTAATCCTTATCAAGAGATTGTAAAGGATTAGTTATATCAAGGAAACGAGTAAACATCTGTGTAATTGACTCACCGGATTTCATCTTAAAAGATTTATACTCCTGTGTCAGTCTACTAATTTTGGATTCCTTCACTTGGGAAGTCCCTTCATGGGTTACCTCAAGGAGTTTCCAAATTTCGTGAGACGTCTTACAGGTTGAAACTGTGTTGAACTCGGTTTTGTCAATTGCACAGAATAGTGCATTGATGGCACGAGCATCTAGGCTAGCTTTAGCCTTTTCAGCTTCAGTGTACTTATCATGGGTCTTTTCCACCAGCTGGCCTTCAACCACTGTTGGTGCTGGTTTCTTATAACCATCAATGACTATTGACCAAAGATCAAAGTCGAGAGACTTTAGAAAGAAAGTCATTCGTGTTTTCCAGTAGGTATAATTTGTTCCATCAAATAGGGGAGGTCTATTTGTGGATTGTCCTTCACCGTTGAATATAGATTTCACGGCTGCCATATATATATACTCTCTAAGGTATGTTATATAAGAATATAACCTGCTCTGATACCAATTGTAGGACCGTTGAGCACCTCTAGAGGGGGGGGGTGAATAGAGTGTGTGTGTGCAGCGGAAAATAATCACCAATTAAAAATTAAACTATGGCAGAGATATAAGAGACAGTAAATAAAGATAGAGAATTCAAACTCAGTGACACAGCGATATATACTGGTATCCCTCTGAGAGGACTAATCCAGTCTCGAGTACTCTTGCTCGATGTTAATCCACTATGGCACAAGCTTTAACTGAGAGCTTGCAGTCTCTTACAACACCGTGCTTGGTGACGAGCGCACGACCAGCTCCACAACACACACCGTGCTTGGTGACGAGCGCACGACCAGCTCCACAACATGAAAAGTTGTTGAACTTGGAACGACCTCTTTACAACTCTTGAAACACCAAAAGATTCTAAATCAACTCTGATAGTACTGGCTTTTGGCTAAGAGATGTATAAGTATGATTTGAAAATCTTAGATCGTTAGAAAACACTTGAGTAGTAGAGAAGAGAGAATGAAGAATGAATGAATGAATTGAAATGAAAAGTTCTCTATTTATAGGTGTTTTCTCGAACCGAACTCGGGCAGAGTTCGGGCAGAGTTCGGATGCAAATATCTCGCAAAGAGACGTTGCTCGCTGATTTGGAGGCAACAGAAGTTTGAATCATTTTTGACCGAACTCGGTCAGAGTTCGGACCGAACTCGGGCCGAACTCGGTTACGAGTTCTGTCAGGAGATATTTGAAAATCATTTGTAAAAACAGTTTTCAAAATATGTTTTTGGTTATTTGTAAAATCATTTGTAAAGGCTATTTTTAAAATATGTTTTTGAAATGTTTTGTAAATGAAATACGAATGGTAAATAGGTAGGCTTTTGGAATGTGGACAGTTTTAACCCTAAGCCAGTATTACCAAAACTGATTTTACAAAATAAATCCTAGACTCAATAAAATATAAAATACAGAATAAAATGAGAAATGAGTCTTCTGAAGATTTGATGTTGTTGACGCTTTGTTTGATGCAGTACATCGTCCGTTGAATTTGATTTCATGTATCCTGAAATGATTAGCAGCATTTTCTATATTTTGTGTATTGACTTAAGTGTATGTTGATTATCGAAATCGGGTGTGACCATGGAATGGGCCAACAATCGACCATGGAATGGGCCAACATAAGTCTAGTCCTGGATTTCTTTTTTCTGTAGGATTTAGAATCCGCTCGACCGATTATTTCCTCAATGTTACATTTGCAGCTTCATGTGTATAGTGCAAGCTTTGGCGAATCTTAGTTGGTACATCTTTTATTCTTGCTTTTTTAGGTTAGAATCTACTTGGCCCATTTTGGACGAGTGCTTCTGGCATGGTATTCTGCTCTCAGCTTCTTGTCTTTAGTGCAAGCTTATAAGTACCTTTGAGACAATTAATGTGTAATGTATATTGGTCTTTGGATCTGCGTGTCTCTTACACTAATGCCAACTGTCAAGCTAACATGAATCTGTTAGTTTGTGTACTTATTAAGCTTCTTGAAAGAGAGAATGGAAGGGGATCGTTTTCCTTAAAAAGAAAGGAGACTGTATGGCATCGGTAACATTTGGTCAAAACCTATCCCGTTCGTTTGCTTGGAAATAATTGCCGGCAGTTCTTCCATAAATATGCCACACTTGAGAATCTCCCCCACAATTGTTGACTATGGTTCTGGTCATCGGGCTGTGACCGCGCGACATTTTTGGTAATAATTATGGGTTAATTGTGAAGACTGACAGGAAGTAGGAGATAGTTGATGGACTATTATTGGTAATAATGGAGGTGCAGATGGTGGCAGCCACAAGGAAGATGGTAGTGGATGAGTAGTGAGTACTATTTGACGGGTGGTAAAGCAAAGGGGTTGGTAACACCCGAGTGGCAAAGCACTCACCAAGGTCATGTTTATCCGTTCAGTTATCTTAATCTATAACGAGAGCTTATTATGTGGAGCAGAGTGACTCAAAGATCTATACAAAGGAGAGAAAAAAATGAAACTGTAGATATTGTTGCCATTTAAGTAAATGAGCAGACTTTACATGATAGTAGATGGGAAACAATTACAGGTAGGCAACAATTGACAACTATGTTTCTTGTAGAGGTAGCTTCCTTCCAAGCCTGCTTGGATAAAATTTGTCTGGTTCGCAACTTGTTTAGTGGCTAGAAGTGACCTTCATGTTCATAGATTCTTCTCAACAAAACAAGCTAAGCTCGTGTACTTAAAACCCTACTTCACTTAAGGCTTTGAGGGTTATTAATTATTATTTACTAGTAGTGTCATCTCGTCTCCATTCTAACTACCCTAGTAACTCTGGCCTTGTTCCTAGTGGGCGAATGTTGAAGCTATTTTCTGCATGCATGAAGCTTTTCCTACCTTCTTTCCTTACCTAATCTGTGGGCATAACCCTCTCACAACTCTAGAGTTTGCGTAGCGGGAGGGACTTTAATATGACCTCAGAGCAACTCAGGTTCAAATCTTGTCTGACGCCCATTCTAAGCGGATTTGGGGAAAATTAAACCACAGCACGAATCCAGCTCTCAAACAAGAAATGGACATTTGACATGCAGGGGCATATTGAAATTTTATAAATATTATAAACAACATAATAAATATGCAACCCTCTACCATCATCTAGAGTTTTGGTGTAGTGGTAGGGACTTTAACAATGTGGATGGAGAAGGGAAAAAGCGGGGGCAGGCTGGGGGTTGCTATCCCTTCATATTGGAAAAAGAATCTCCTGCTGATTAATCTGTTTATGCTGGAGATATTGTATGTTGCTTCTTCATTTTATATTATCAGCGTGGCAATATCGATGTGTTCTTGGATATTGTTTCAGCTTTTCTTTAATGAGATAATGCCGAGGAATATCTTTTATATTACTTTTTTATTGGGGCAAGCAGGGGCTTTATAAGTTTATATTTTGTTACCTTCAAATAATTTTTTTTTGGTGTGTGTTTTGTATCTTTTGCCTCACTTTGTAGATTCAAGATGAAGGACGCTCCAAGGTTAGAGATTCTCTATCACCATCAACCATGCAATTGGCACTACAAAGAATATTGCCTCATCCATGCAAAAAGCAATATACCGTAGTGATTCTTATGCCCCAGCAATCTCACTTCGAGTCCCTAAAGTCATTAGTTCTACAGAAAACCAGTGGATTTAGTAGAGATGCAAAGGTCAGATACCAATCATTCTGTTTTTATTTTCTGTAATTTGTAGTGTTGCTAGTAGCATAGGTATGTTTCCATGAGGTATGTTTTCATGATTTATACTTTACCATTTCTTGACATAGCTGATCTACATGATGAGTTCAACTAGTGATCCCTTTGCAGGTCCCATTGTCTTATATTCCTTCTGAAAGCATATTGATGAACAAACCCAAGTAACTGAAATGGAACGTTTCTTTCCAGCCTTATAGGATATAAGCAAAAGATTCTCAGCAACCGTGCTGAAGGAACTTATGGCATATAATCTCATTTGTTGGACTTTAAAGTATTTCATCATGTACACGTTGAAAGTTAATGGTTCTTCTATAGCTCAAATAACACCATGCTTTGCTAATGACAGAGAGAAAGTAACTGAGGCAACAACTACAATTTTTGGAGATTTTTTTTTAGATGGGACTTCTAATTTAATAGAAATGAAGTCTTCATCTTCTTTCGATTTATCTAGTATTAGGGAAGAGACAGGAAATGGAGGTTATCCTTCGATAACTCCTCAATGGTACAAAGAAAAAACTAAATAACATCAAGTCCTCTTTGAGTAAAACACAGAGAACGAAATATACTGTGGTTAACCTAAAATTATTACAAATTGAAACAGTGGTAGGGAATAAGCTCATATGGGTTTACATCCCATCTGGAACACTCTGCAATGAGACAACATTAATATGGGTTTTTTTAAATTATTTATGTGAACAAATATTAACCTAAAGTTTACTGTCTTGCAACTATATAGAAAGCAGTATTTATAAAACATGTCTACCTGTCAGAAACCTTCTATAAATCTGCTAACATGAATTGGAGATATTACCATACTTGAGTTAGATTTTGCCCATTGTTGATCATGATTCATGCATATGATATTTGCTTTTGCAGATTTTGGCTGGTGCAGCAGGGGCAGTGATTGTAGCCTTAAGTTTATGGAGATACTCTCGAAGTACATTGAAATCTTAGCCACGTCGTTCAGCCCTTATGGAAGAGGTTAAAGAAAATCTGCGGCCAAATGTTTTAGCTTTACATGATTAGGGCTAGCACGAACAACATAGACCAGATACCAGAGACGGCATTGTTTCTACGTAACTAATAGTCGGACAATACAGCAGTTCCGTGAGGCAACCCAGTTGTTCAAGACGGGCAACTGGTTTCCAGATTGCAGCTGATTGCTACTAGTTCCAGATTTGTGCTATTATTTGTGGTGCAGAAAAACCACCCTGATTTGTTATTCTTTATGTCTTGAATGCTTTATAACTTCTGGGAATATGAACACTGATGAGGATTGGTTTGCAGTTCAGATGGTAGCTAGTAGCCAAGAGCCTTGAATAAGTGGATTGCTTTGTACATTATCATGTAGACTTCGACCCGTAATGAAAATATTTGTATCAACCCCAAGCTGCTGTATTTCTTTATACCGAGTATTGTAACAGCTAGATATTATCTTGTCGTGGAATTGTCAAGGCAAACTAATCATGAGTTGCAAATTCTTGCATTGACGTCAATGAGGTCTTTCTGGTTGATATGCCAGTCTTCTGCAGTATTTTTGTAACCATTTTTTTGTAAGTTGGAAAGAGCTGAATAATATCCTCCTTTGAACCAAAGTTCTTGTGCAAGTCAGTGAGACATTCGGATTCGGATCAAAGTTCAGTAAGCTCGCTACAATAGTGTATTAAAATCGGAGAGTTTCGGAATTGGAGGCCCTCATGGAAGGAGATCCTGATACATCAGGTATCGGTGTTCTTATTTTATTTTTTTATTTTAGCACATATTTAAAATTATTTATCATCAATCTTATACCTTATTCACCCTAGGTACTTTCAACGTCTACATAGAATTTGACATGTAAAAGAGAGATGGTAAAAACAATTATATATAAATATGAAAAAAATAAGACTTGCACAAAAAAGTGTGTGTGTATATATATATATATACTAGTCATAACCCGTGCCCATAGGGCATGGTTCATTTAAGGTATTCCTTCTCAAAATCTTGGACCCCCAATTTTAAACGAACAATAATAATTTTGAGGTCCCCATCAAAATATTAAATTCCAACCACTGCTGGATGTGAATTTTATTTGGATTTCCCATAAAATTTCACTCTCAATAATGCTCATCCACAACCATTATGAGGCCCCCATCAAAATATTAAATTCCAACCATCAAAATATTAAATCTCCATCTTTGGATTCTCCATAAAATCCCACTCCCAATAATGCTCTTTCCCATAAAACCCCACAACCGTTGATTCACCAAGATTAAATCCCAACCACTCTTTATCTTGGCATAGTCAGCCCTAGGATTCAAAAACCTTTGTGTTTTGTATAAGAGATATATATAAAAGAAATTACAATGAAACATACTTTGGTAGTGCGGCTAGCAGAATTTGAGTTACATATATCATAATATTTATTTTGGTTCATTTTTTTTCTTTCTCCATAGATCAAGAGATTCGGGGTTGGATCAGGTCGGGTTCCTGTTCCAACCCGTTAACAGCCCGACCCGAATGCAAACCGTAACCTAATAAATAGAACACAATTACACAAAAAGGAGAGAGAGAGAGAGACTCTGCCTCCATTTCGCTGGTTCCCTGTTCCTCCACGAGAACAGTCGCGGCAGCGGACTCTAGGGATCGAGTGTGCTGTTCCTCCGCTCCGCGAGCACAGGCGGCGGCGGCGGCGGCGGAGAGAGAGGGCTGCGGATCGAAGCGGCGCGGGTTCTCTGGATTGGAAATCAATTGCTTGGGCTTGGAGGTGAGATTTTAGTCTCAATTATTGAGATTTAAGAAATTATTTGTAAATTTTGGTGAAACGTAAACTGGCTGTAAGAAAATTCGTGGCTCGCATATTTCAATTCAGGTCAGTATTTAAGTTTGGAGTCTCAATCACGAACTTCTCTTTTATGAGGATTTCTGTAGCAAAGCCCTTACCCCAAAAATTCTTACATTTCCCTCAAATTTCGATCGGAGAATCTTTAGGGTTTCACTGCACCGAAGAATTTATCGGCTAAATGGCTCGCGAATAGTAAGCTTCTCTTGGATCTGTCCCTGTCATTGTAGATTTTCTACTGGTTGCTGACTTGCTGATTTCTAGGGTTTGCTCTTTGGATCCTTTTGATTATTTATAGCTTTTGATTATTTATAGGGTTCGTTCTTTACTCGATTCCTCTATTCTGTGATCGACTATAGTATTTGGGGATCCGGAACTTGTGCGAGTTTCTTACTTCGTTTGGAATGGGCACGGCACGCTAATTTGATCAGTTTTGTGCAAGCTACTATTGTTTTTGGAGGGTTTTTTGTTGTTAGATTATCGAACAAATTGTTACTCACAAATGCTACTAAATAATGATATCCTTGTATTGTACTATTAGAAGTTTGTATGTGCTAAATTGCTCTTACTAAAAGATAAAGAAGGAAACCCTTTTATGACAATTATTTTGTATCGACATTGTGACATATTGATTTAGCTTGATGAATGCTTGTTGCCTTGTCATGTTTTGTCAATGCACCCTTTTATCGGGGTAGGTACTCTGCTGAGATTGATAGCTGTGTAATAGAAGATTAGATCATTTCTGCTATTTATGGCATGCTGGGTTGAATTTTTTATAGGATTTACCGCCACTATTTACTAGGAGAAAATTGGTTGTCTTTACTGAAGAGGCGTGATCTTTCCGAAGGCATTGTGCTCAAAGTCAATTGCTTACACTTTTTTGTCACCCCTCTCTGTTGTAACATGTTGCTAGATTGAACTTGCGCTACTTTCTTGGCATTAAACACCTGTGCTGTGCATGATCTTCATGTTGGTTTCACATCAGTTTGACCTCCTAGTGTTGTTTTTTCTATCTACCATTGGCCTTTTTTAATAAATGCAGGCATCCATTATCTAGTACTTTTTTATCCTCTTTTATAGGTTATATAATGTTTGATTATCTGAACAGTTTAATAATTTAGTAATGGATAAAACCGGTACCCAGGTTTGCTAAAATTGTATCTACTTCATACTGGTCTAGCTTTTAGAAGGATGGTTAATTGGTTATCCTCTTCTATAGCTTATACGATGTTTGATTATCTGAATTGTTTAGTAATTTAGTAATGAATAAAGCCGGGACCTAGGTTTGTTATATTTCTTTTCTCCTTCATAGTAGTCTATCTTGTTACCACCCGCCAAAAAGAAGCTTTCGATTTTGGATGGGTTCTTGACACACTAGATAGTGTTGGCCCAATGATTGTATCATGTTTTTTAATATGGTTAATCTGTTAAGTTTAGCATTTCATTTGTCATCCACAAATTGTGTTAGAGTTATTGAGTTGAAAAGTAAGATCTTCATCTTGTTGTATAAGGAGATCAAAACCTATTGTGAAAGGTTGAAGTTGGAGAGTCTTTGAATCCAAATTCTCGGTTGAAGTTGGAGAGTCTTCGGATCCAAACTCTCGGTTGAAGTTGGAGAGTATTCGTATCCAAACTCTCGGTTGAAGTCGGAGAGGCCTTCGGACTAAAGCTCTCGTGTAAGAAGTTGGCGAGTTCTTCGGATCCAAACTCGTGTTGAAGTTGACGAGTTCTTCGGATCCAAACTCGTGTGTAATTATTTACTCAAATAGTGGATTAAAGCCGGAGAGAGTTCCGGAACTGGAGTGCCTTTGGAAGGATACCAGGATATATCGTGTGTCGGTATTGTTGTTTCTTCTTCTCTTGCACTTATATTTTTAAATTGCCCATTAGCTTGTGCTAAGTGCTTGATTAGTTAGCTTGACCCTATTCACCCCCCTCTAGGGTTCCTACAGATAGGTGGGTGGTGGGCAGGAGGCCCCAGTTGGAGTGTTTAGGTTCCAGAGTCACCCTTTATGGAATAGAAAGAGCAAGATACACAGAACTAGAGAGAGAGAGAGAGAGAGAGAGAGAGAGAGAGAGAGAGAGAGAGAGAGAGAGAGAGTATCATAAATGAAATTGTTCGAGACGAGAAACTAAAAGAGTATTGGCAGCAAAGGCAGGTGTATAAGATGGTGGGGGTTGTTTTTGAAATTCAGCTAATGCGACTGAATATTTTATTTAACATAGTTAACGTATAAATAGTGGCATCTGAGTTGAGTGCATAAGGGTAGGCCGTGGAGAGAACCCTATGGACATGAAAGAATTCTTATTGTGATAACATTTCCTTCCATTCCATGCATCATTCTGTTTTTGATGTAGTAATTACCCCAATCCCCCTACCACCACGCAGAGAGTGCACGCAGGGGACACATTTTTTTTAAGGAAATCCCTTTTCTTTTGTTAAATTATTCAGAACAACTAAAAGATCCACGGTCGTTTGTTGAAATTAAAACTCAGGGTGGGATTTAACTTGGTTGTCACGTCTTATTATTGTCTCTGGTTTTGCAACGATAAATGTGATTACCTACTTGCTAGTTTTCGGCAGGTGGTAGAACATATGAGAGTTTAGAGATACGAGTGATGTTTTTTGCTCATCTATCTTTAATGTGTGCGTTATATAACTTACATAGGTTTTATTGTGCACTCGATTCATGCCTGGGTTTACTAAGCTAATTAATCAGAATTATGTGGCCATCTGAACTTTTTTGATTGGGCACCCGACTAATCTAATTGAGTGGCCAATTACTCATCTAAGTTGCTTCTTGGTCCTTTTTGGGGGGACACTTATGTGGGCATAATGGTTAAAATTAGCTTTGTGCAACTCTTACATTTCCTCTTGGTGATTGGATTAATAGTGTTATAATGCATTTCTTGGAATAAAATGTAGAAGATGTCCTCAGTACACATCATGGTGATTGACCCTCGAAATTGACCCAATTGTCAAGGATGGGAACCCACCTTTCCATTTGTTTGAAGGCAAGTCTGCCTAGTACTATTCATTGAGATCTTCAAGAGAGTTTTGCTTCTCGTCGAGCATAATTCAACAAGAATGAAGCACGGCATTTTTAATCATAATTTTTTTACCATAAAGGACAGTTGCTTACTAGTAGGCTACTAGCCCTCTAGGTTTTGCACCCAGCACTTCGCCTCCGACATATCAAAGGTCTCAACCACTGGTTATCCAACTGGCAATTAGCTTTAAGTCAATTATGAGAACTGTCATATTGAGCTGATTTCAGTCAATCTAGTTTTACCAGTCTAATCAACAAGAAATTATTCAGTGGGACGGGCTCACAACGTGGCAGTGGTGAATGGTGAGCCCGTCCAATGGTATAATGACACTATAATCTTAATAATATTTGGCACTTGTTTTTATTACCTTCTTTTTTGGCTTTTGATATTATCATGTCATTATACCATTGGACATGCTCACCATTCACCCCTGCCACGTGGTGAGCCCGTTCCACTGAATAATTTCTCCTAATCAAGAAGAGCATCCACGAAGTCTGGTGTCCAAAATACTGATAGTATGTGGTGCAACAAGCACATTGGTGTTGCTTCTGTAGAGTAGAATTAATCAGTAACGACTTTCATGCCAGCATGAACATTATTGCTATATTCTTTGCAAGTATAGTTAGATGCATAATTGCTTCAAAAGTTATTATATCCACTAACTTATAGATTATTTATTGTATCTCAAATTTTGTGAATACTGCAGTATGTTTTATATTGGCTAAATTATCTTAGTGGCAACTATAGCAATAGGACATTTTTTGCATTTTAACTTTTCAATGCTCTATTTTGGCATAAGAACTTTATAAATTTATCTTTTGAAGCATATTTCGTCTGTTATTGGATCCTTAATAGTTGTGTTTGTTGTTGGTGGTGTGTTGGTTTTTGCAATGAAATGAAAAACAATATTGTTTTGTTCATGATGAACTATTGCAACTAAATTTGGTCGGTCAGACAGTGCTTCAAAAGAACAATTTATAAAATTGGGGTGCCAAAATTGAGCAGTAAAAACTTAATGTGCCAAAAACGTCTAAAGCACTATAGTTGAGGTGCCCCACTAGGATAATTTAGCCTTTTATATATCCTCTTTGAAATGGGAATAGAAATAATCGCCTTCAACTCTCAATTTCTTGTGCAGAAACATTCATTTCTAGAACTCCATTTCTTCCCAAGTAACATGGAAGGATCACTGGAAGCAACCCTAGCTCACCCCACCGATTCATCGGGGATGCCTTGCAGCTCCAGCGACAACGACAGCCGTCCGCTTGTCACTCGGCTGCAGAAGCTGCTCTTCCGCCCTATGCTGATCGGAGTTACTGATGGCCGGTTCTTCCTGGGTGGCTTCCACTGCATCGACAAGCAAGGCAACATCATTCTCCAGGATGCAGTCGAGTACCGCAGCACACGCAGGTCCTCGCCGTCGCCCATGGAGCAGAGATCTTTAGGTCTCATTTTGATCCCATCATCCGCCCGCTCCTCCTGCCATGTCGACTGCGCTATAGATGAACAGCTCTCTCTATTATCACTTAATGAGTGAATCAGCAACTTTTCTTGCGTTTTTAGCAAAGTTAGTAGTGGAAATCTTGTGTGATCTCTATATTTTGACTGTTTGATTAACATGATCTCTGTTTGGGCTAAAGATTTTTTTTTTTCCCTCCTTTTATAAAGACTTTTTTTCCCTCCTTTTATTTAATTTTTTCTTCTGGACTGAATCTCATCTAAGAGAGATGCTCTACTATGTAAGTATAAGATTTTAAGTATAAAAACTTGTGGGTCCCTATAATTTAATTAAGTTTACTGTAATAGAAAATTTTCAGCTTCACAGTGAATTTTTTTTTTTTCAAATATATTTTGCATATGTTTACTAATTAGAATTTTCCACTAAAGTTAATAGGAGCTACTAGTAATTATGAGGGTTGTATCTTCCTAAATTATATATATATATATATATATATATATATATATATATATATATATATATATATATATATATATATTTCTTTTTTTTCTTTTTCTTTTTTAAGATTGGGGAGAGCCTTATATAATAATATAACAATACTAAGTTGTGTTTTAGTATTTTTAAGTAGGTAGTTGGTGTTCGATGCTAACATTGGAGTACATAGAACATGTAGAAGATTTGAGTAAACTGTACAATTCTATGTTATTGACCTATGTGTATGGAGAAATTATTCATTGGGCGGCAGTGCCGCAGCGGTGAAGGGTGACTGTCTCCAATTTTTATTGATATGTTAGAGTTGGTATCTTTTACTTGATAGTCCTAGCCATTTTTCATTATAGATCTAGCATTTAGATTCTGAATTTTATATCAGCTTAGAGTTTAAGTACTGACATGTACAATTGAAAAGTTTGGACCCTGCATTTTATTCTCTTTTTCAGCCTTCGTCCTTTTACTCGCATTCAAAATATAATGAGGAAAAAGAAGGCTAAATTACAACTTGATATCCTCAAATATTCGAATTTTTCAACTTGATATCCTCAGCTTTAATAGGCATCAACTTAACACTCTTCCCCCGGGCACACAGCAGCGAGTAGCGGTAGCAGTCGTTGGCACGGGAGTGTTGGGTTGGGGGGTGTGTGTGTTGGGGGGGGGGGGGGGGGGGGGGGGTGGAGGGAGTTGCGCGGCGGGGGTATGGTGGGGAGGGGGGCAGCAGCGCCTGAGGGGACTGTCGTCAGGGCGGTGAGATGGGGGTGGCAACTACGGGTTGGGGGGAGGGGGCAGCATGGTGGGGGAAAGATGAGGGTAGTTTAGCAATAAAAAAAATAAATTTTTTAATGTTGGACTAATGGGAGTACCAAGTTGAAAATATTAGTTGGCGGAGGATATTAAGTTAGTACTATACTACTATCAAGTTAAAACCAAAAATAAAGATCCAGTGTCCAAAATTTTCAATTGGAGGTGTGAGGACTTGAGCTCTAAGCTACTATAAAATTCATAGTCTAAACGCTAATTAGCCTTTCATTATAACACTGGATCGACTCACCATTCACCACCGCCGCTTGGTGAGCCCAGCCAACTGAATAATTGTTTCTATGTATGTTTGGATAATTTTTATCAGTTAGCTTTTACATAAGATAATTAGATTGAATAGAAAATATACATTTAATTAGCCATACCACCGTTTAATTTTAGGTTAGATTCTATTAAAATATTGATCCTCGATTTGATTATATTTAGGTTTAAATATTGGTAGATTTATATTTGAAAATTTTGATTTAAGATTGGATATGGAGTAGTATATCAGAAAATAATCATGAATCTTTCTTAATTGTAAAAAAAAAAACACAATAACATCTGAAACAAGCACTAATATTTGAAAATTTCGGAAAAAAAAAAACTCTTTTATTTGTAAGTCATTGCTTAAATGTGGACCTAATGTTAAGGTACATCCGTAAGGGGCTGTTTGGAAGCGGGGAACTGGGTTGCAGGTGGAACTTTCTACAGCACTTCCGGCAACTCTACCGACTTCCACCGTTTGGTTCGCAATAGGAGATGGGATAAAAGTGAAGAAAGTCTGACATCCCTGACTTATTGTCTCCTCCTTTTTGACACATTTCACTTACATCCAAAAAGTTCCATAGGTGAGCTGCAAGTGAGAGTTTCTGCGACGTTGGCCATGGCCGCCAACGACGAGGACAACCACCCTCCCCCTCCTCATCGCCTTATCGTCGCATGTGGCCTCCGACCAGCGGGTGCTGCCGGGGACGAGCGAGGATCCAGCATCCGCTTCCTCATGACCAGAGCGGTCGGCTGCCACCATGACCGGAGCGGTAGGAAGGCTATGGAGGAGAGGCGATGGGGAGGCGGCGGTGGAGGAGAGGCGGTGGGGGAGAGAGGAGGAGAGGTGGGGAATTTAATTTGGTGAGAGAGAGAGAAGAAGAAAGTGTCCAGAGAGAGAGAGAGAAGAAGAAAGTGTCCAGAGAGAGAGAGAGAGAGAGAGAGAGAGAGAGAGAGAAAGAGGAAGAAGAAGAAGAGTCCAAAATGAGAGTCCACATAGGAACAAGAAGAATCCAGAAAGCGGGTGCTGGATGTAACACTTTCATAATTATCATAATTCTTCTTTTTTTACAAATAAAAAGTAAAAAAAAAAACTTCTATCCAAACAGAAGTTAATATATATTTTTCGTTTAATTAATAGGTAATCACGGAAAAAAATTGTTTAATTAGTAGACAATAACTAATAGGTATATGATAGTTAATTTTTAATTATGGTAATTAATTTAACTATGGATTACCATATCTCCACCCCAATATCCACTTACAGCTACCATCCAAACAAGTGAACTTTTTTTTTCCACTTTCAACAACCATCCAAACACCGAATTTATTTTCCTTTCACTCGCAGGAGAAAAGTACTATGTCTAAACATATTTTAGAAAGTGTCACTTGCTGCAAGTGCACGGTAACTCAACATAATGTAAGTGTCACTTTTACACTCTCAAAGAGTTACTTCTATCCAAACAAAAGTGCTGATGTTGATTAGATAAAAAAAATAAATTATTATATACTTTTCCATATAAGAGGAGTACATCCATAAATTTTAATTATAGATAAATGAAGTGTAAGTATAGATAAAAATGATTCAGATTCTGATTCTTAGTATGAATATTGTTTTCCATTTGAAAGGAAAAAAGAAAAAGAAAAAGAAAAAGTACAACTTCGTTTCTTTTCAAAGAAGAATTTGTTTTATAAATGAATCTTTTCGGTATTACAATTGTTTGGTATGTATATATAGGGCTGGCGATGGGTAGGGTAGGGTAGGGTAAGGGCAGGAAGAGGGCAGGGTAGGGTAGGGTATTGACCTTTTTTTGATACCCTAGGGGAGTTATGAGGGTAGGGTAGGGTAGCCCTCTTCCAAAAAACCAATACCCATTACCCGTCCTTGCCCTTTACCCTCACAGGGTAGCTGAGGGTCAGGGTAGGGAGGGTAAGGGTATTACCCTTGCCATTTCATTTTTTTAACTTTGAAAATCAAATTTTTTGCTAGTAAACAGGGGGGGGAATATTTTTTCTTTCCATTTCATTTTTTTTTAGATTTTGACAGCATTCAAAAATTATAACAACTTAACAAGAAATAACAGGAAGAATATTTTTTTTTTACTAAAGGCGCTGAACCCAGTTATATAGTAGAACCTGGGCTGCCTACATACCCAAGGAGGGGGCTAGACCTGACTCCTTAGGATCAAGCACCATGTAGTTTTCCTAATCCTAAGTACTAATTACAAAAAACTACAAGTAGTAGTAATACTATGGCAGTGGGACTATACAAAATTACAAAGCGGGTTGGGAGAAGGGTAGGGTCGAGGGTTTTAACGGGTTAGGATTAACGGGTAGTGGATAGGGTAGTGATTCAGGGTAGGGTAGGGTTCAGGGTAGGGTTACAGGGCAGAGGGTAGGGCGGGTAGGGCGGGTACCCGGGTAATTGCACTAGGGTAACAGAATAAAACCCTTACCCTACCCTAATTCCAAGAGGGTAAGGGTAGGGCATGCCCTCGAAGGGTAGAGGGTACCCGTGGGCACCTGAGGGTACAGGGTACCCGGCTAGGGTAGAGGGTATGAGGGCAAAATCGCCACCCCTATGTATATATATAATACAAGTATTGTTCTACAATTTTGGTTATGGAGAAGTGTGAATGATAGAGGTCTAATTAGTGCACGATCACTTTGATCCGTTTGTAGTCTGATACTCGTCTTGTTACTCATGATGGCAATGACACAATAACACTTCACTTAAGACTTTTCCTACGTAGTTATGGCAATTCATAAATTCTGTTCGAGAAGAAGTTAGGTTTCTCCATCGGTACACACACACGCGCGCGCGCACGCACGCACGCACACACACACACACACACACACACACACGCACACACACAGAGATGTGGCCATTGGATGACAATCATCTAGCCAATCCATGACAGTCATCCAATCGCAGCCACACATGAGAAACAAATTTGACCAATGAGAAGGACAGTCTAGTCAGCAAATAGCATCACATGAATGGTATACCGATGATATATGGTTGGTATACTAATAAGACATGAAAAATTATATTTTAGGAATTTATAGGGGTATGCTAGCCTATGTAGGAGGTCTACTATAAGGTCTATGGCACTGTCAGTGGTCTATTTAGAGATTTGGAGTAGTCTCATATATAATCATCTTGTCAAAAAACATGAATCTAAATCAAGTTACATAAGTTTGTGAATCAATTTCAAACTTGTCGATTATCCTTCGGACGATCTCTTCGTATGACTTTTGAGACACTCATAGGTTAACCAAAAACAAATAGTTAGGATATAAACCAGATATATTGGTCCAGTATCAAATACATGTACACTCAATACATGATACATGATTCAGTAGCAGTACAAAATACAAGAGAGATGCATGAAAAAAAAAATATTGTGTCAAAATATCAGTAAAATAGAAAAATAAAATAAAATATAGAGTAACAACAAGAGATATTGTCGACGAAGAGACTAACGACAACATTGAGGACAAATGGTGGGTTATTTGCACAACAAGGAGGTTTGTGGTTAGGTTAAGTTAGGTTAGGCTAGGTTAGGGTCAGTTGTTAGGATGACCTATATATATTTTCTTTGTTCAATCACAAAAGGGTTGTTTAGTAACAGGGGCTCATACAATAGTGGATATTAGGGTTTGTGTATCGAAAATGACAAACAATAGGATTTGGGTCTCCAAATCACTGTTTACGTTGGCAAATGAACAGTGATTTGGAGACCAGGGGTGGACCTATATGCAGTTCGGTAGGGGGGCGGTGCCCCCACTAAAAACCAAAAAAAATTGTACTTTTTTTTGAAGGAAGGTGCTGCAGTCCATCGTGTGGACACACATGTTTGCACTGGGGGTGGGCTCCCAGTGGAAATTTTTTGAAAAAAGCAACAACTAGAATGTATGTGTGGTGGGACCGTGGGACTGGACAGTGGAGTGCATAGCTTGAATTATTTCAGTCGAAAATTTGTACGGTGAAGAAAATTTGATTGGGACCATGGGACCTCATCGTGTGGGACTAGCCAAGTTCACTTGTGTATTGCTGCATTTCAAAGGCAGCATAGCAGCAAGTTCTGACTCTTCTTCTTTTCTTTCAATTTTCAAGTTTTGCTATTTTTTCCCTTCAACCTTACGACCCTACACACATTTTTTTTTACAAAGCAGAGCTACTGCCTGCCGGAGGAGTGGAGTGGAGAACGAAGTTTACGGAAGTGCTTCTGGAAGGAAGCAACCTCCATATGCAAAGGTAAATTTTAAAATTAAATTAGGTCAAAATCAATTTAGGTCAAAATTATTTAGAACAATTGTGAGATCACTGACATGTAATACTTTATTATATGAAAAACTCGTAGAGAACAATTTCTACATTTTGTACTAAAAATTAGCCCATTATTTGGGTTGTTTGCACTGCTCTGTATGTTTAATTTTCAATTTTGTACTTTGTTTCTATATGTTCAATTTTCGGAGGCGTCGTCTCCGAACCTCCTTATGATTGTGTCTCCATTAGAATTTCATCCTGGATCCGCTACTGTTGGAGACCCAAACCCTAACACCGGTCATTTCCAAGATCTGAACCCTAATTTTAACTATTATACGAGACCCTATTACTAAATAACCCATCACAAAATTGAGAGGTATTAAATTGCAAATTAAATTTGAGAGTTTCTTTTAGGTTTTTTTTAGGGGCACCCCCATTTCTACTAGGGGCAGCCCTTACTTAGGGGACAGCCCATTGGGTGGAACTTTTACTAGGGGGCAGCCCAAATTTTACTAGGGGGCAGCCCAACCCCCCAAACTCATTTTTTCATCTCATTTCATCATTTCCTCTCTCTCTCCTCCAAAAGAAGAAAAAGAGAAGAGCTCTCTCATCTCCCTAAACCCTACAAATTTCTCCTCCACCATTCCTCCACCCATTTTCTTTCACGAACTCTCCCACGTTCGACGAGATAATACGCAAGTCGAAGACATCGGATGCTAGGTACGTTTTTCCCTAATTTCGTTCTATAATTTTCTAAATTTTTTTTGAAACCCTAGAATAGTTTTAATTGTCTAAATTTTTTTGATAATTTAGGTTTATAATGTATTTAGGGTTTATAAATGGCATTTTCGAACACGACAAACCCACAATATCTCTTCAAACCCTAACCCTAGAAAACGACAAACTAGCGAGTCGTTTCTGTTGGCCGAGTACAGTAGGACTGCCAAGGTTGTGGCAGTCCTCATGTACACAAGGACTGCCACAGTCCTGGCAGTCCTCTGTTAATAGAGGACTGCCAGGCCTGTGGCAGTCCTTGTGTACGTGAGGACTGCCACAACCTTGGCAGTCCTAATGTACTCAGTTCTGGGGGTAAGAATAGGGGGTAACAGTCGCACAAATTAGGGGTAACAGATCTATTTTAGTGTGCATTAGTTATTAATTGTACGGTCGCACAATCTATTGTTCTATAGGGGTGACAGTCCTCCGGACGCACCAAAAAGAATACGTCCCACCGCATCAAAGCGGAAGGAACGCGCCGAACGTCCTCTTGAGCGCCCGATAACAATTTCCGAACCGGAGGGCCAAGGTCGGGCTGGGACACGGAGACCCCCACCGGTTGCACAAGCTCGGTCGAAGCAACGAGCTCGTACTCCTTCTCCTTCCAGTGATGACGACGACGTGCCACTTAGCCAACTCCTACCACCACGTCAAGAGGAGGTCGGTCCTTCTGAAGAGGCCGGTCCTTCTGAGCCGCCTGTCCGGCCTCCAGGTTGCTCAATGTTGGCTTCTTTTGAGAACCATATTACATATGCAATATGGAAGGATCCGGTATGTGCATTACTTTTGTAAGCTAGCAGTTCAGTATATGATATCTATATGTATTTCATATGTTTTATGTTTTTATATGTTGTTTGATATACAGAGGACATATCGTATGCTTAGGGCTGTGAGTCACGGGAAGAAAACCGTGTCTTGGCCGTTTAGAAGCTTACCGGAGGCCGTCCAGGAGAAAATTGTACCGAGCGGTTTACATAATTTGGCTGATTATGCCTATAGGACAATGGATAGTGCCCTGATATCTGCCTTTGTGGAGAGATGGCACCCGGAGACCAATACGTTTCATCTCCCATGCGGGGAGATAACCATTACACTTGACGACGTGTACCAGATACTAGAGCTACCAGTTACCGGTCGCGTCATGACCAAAGAATATTACAGAGATGAAAAATCGACAAAATGGTACTCAAAGATCGTCAAGTTTGTCTCAAGTAACCTTGGACTTGAGGAAACTAGTTTTACAACTCTCCTGGGCTTCAAGAAATCATATGGAATTCCTCTTTCATTTCTGGTGGAGCACTTCAGGAATATGGAATTGGATGAGGATGATTTTGAGTTGGTCGACGCGATGGCCCGTGCTTACATGCTGTTCGTCCTTGGAACGGTGGGCATTTCGGACAAGTCTGGAACCTCGATACATGCGAGGTACATGCTCAATTTATTGTCCGTGGATGACTTCATCGATATATCGTGGGGTAGCGGTATTCTCGCCTATCTTTACCGCGAACTCGGCATCGCATCCCGTGTCGGGACTAAGACAATTGCTGGATGCCAGACTCTGCTACATGTAAGAAAACTTTCAACGATTTAATCTCGTATACTTCATTTTGTTGTTTATATTTTGTGACTATTAACTTAGTAATTGAATAGGCATGGATATACGAGCACTTTCCGATGCTCAGGCGGGGTGACCAGAACCCAATCTATTTTGAACAACTTCCTAGAGTGGCTCGATGGAGGCCGGCCCAGGTGGAAACCAAAGATTGGCAAATCCTGGCTTCCATTCGTGAAGTACTTGACAATTTGGTACCGGAAGAGGTAATAAATTGGGACTAACCTTAATTTTTCATGTTAAGTTTTTTTTTTGCTGTTAACTGTTTTCCTACAGATATTTTGGGATCCATACCGGGATTTTCGCGAGGGGAGTCGTGCCATCCAACCAGTTTCTTTATTTCATGGCATGATCACATGCTATGATATCAAGGAGCCATACATGCCTGATCGTGTACTTCGGCAGTTCGGCTTCGTGCAAAGTGTGCCGAAGCGCACACTACAGATGTTGGAACCTCCCCGCGGGACCCAACCATTGAACTACAAACCGGCGTGTTTCGACTGGGTGACCGACTTCTACTCCGAGTGGCAAAGGCACATGTTTCGGGAAGATGAGAGCTAACCGGTCACCCAGATGGCCGATTGCAGCAAGGACTACATGCCGTACTTCCGGCGGGTCGGACATCCCAAGTTGTTGAACCCTACAAACCCGGGTCCCTCGGCCGTAGTAGCTGTTGGAAATCTTCCTTCCAAAAACATCTTGTATGCTTCATTGGTGAAGATGGTGAGTTCCGCATTAGTAGTTAGTTCGAGATTTTCATGTTTGTATACTAAATTCAATTATACTTTCATTTACAGTCTAGAAGGGCGAAGGAACTGGCCAAGACACTTCGGAGCGCTTGCCAAAGTGACACTAGTGTCTTGGTCGACACTAGTACCTTGGTCGCCAACGAGCTTGAGCGCATCGACGACGAGGTTGAGTTCCCATTCATGCGTAATGCGGAGTCTCGTTCGAAGGTCCGCCATGATATGTGATATGATTGTCTAACGTCTGGCTGTATGATGTTGAATACTTGTGTCCGTCTTGTAAACTATTTTGGATGTGTGTTGGATATGTTGATATACTTCTGTTAGATATGTGATATGTTGGATATGTGATATGTGTTGGATATGTGATATGTTGGATATGTGATATGTGTTGGAACTACTTGTGTGGATATGTGATATGCTGGATATGTGATATGTGTTGGCTGGATATGTGTTGGATATGTGATATGTGTTGGCACTATTTGTGTGAATATGTGATATGTTGGATATGTGATATGTGTTGGCACTATTTGTGTGGATTTGTGATATGCTGGATATGTGATATGTGTTGGCTGGATATGTGTTGGATATGTGATATGTGTTGGCACTATTTGTGTGAATATGTGATATGTTGGATATGTGATATGTGTTGGCACTATTTGTGTGGATTTGTGATATGCTGGATATGTGATATGTGTTGGCTGGATATGTGTTGGATATGTGATATGTGTTGGCACTATTTGTGTGAATATGTGATATGTTGGATATGTGATATGTGTTGGCACTATTTGTGTGAATATGTGATAGGCACTATTTGTGTGAATATGTGATAGGCACTATTTGTGTGAATATGTGATATGTTGGTCATGTTAGATATGTGATCACAGAACATTTCAAGTTGGACTGCCACACACAGGGCAGTCCTTCACAAGTGTAGGACTGCCCTGTGTGTGGCAGTCCTATCTAAAATGTGCTGTGATCAAATCACAGAACATTTCAAGTTGGACTGCCACACACAGGGCAGTCCTTCACAAGTGTAGGACTGCCCTGTGTGTGGCAGTCCTATCTAAAATGTGCTGTGATCAAATCATAGAACATTTCAAGTTGGACTGCCACACACAGGGCAGTCCTTCACAAGTGTAGGACTGCCCTGTTTGTGGCAGTCCTATCTAAAGTAGAGGAAACATATATTGGACTTCATTTTTTACACCCAAAAACACACAAAACACACATGTATAACACTCAAAACACACATGTATAACACACAAAACACACATGTATAACATCCAGATAGAAGACATATAACACCTGGATAAAATTAAGAAACATATATTGGACTTCATATTTCATAGTTTAATGTATACAAAAGTGGTACTCTATAACCAACCATAACACTTTGAAAGTTATCTTGGATAACCACATTTCCTCGTTCCAGCTTTCTTTCTTGGAAAGTTATCTTGGATAACCACATTTCCTCGTTCCAGCTTTCTTTCTTGGAAAGTTATCTTGGATAACTGTGTCTTTCTTGTGCGATCGGAACACACCACCTCTTTCACAACCAACCATAACACTTTGTCGTCCCGGGCGATTTCGGGCCGATCTGGATATCACTAGAACCAACTTGTTTTCCCTTCCAACTTCTCGACACCATTGTACCGCATCGTCGCTTGATGGAAACGAAAGATCGGTCCAAAATAAATGCCCTACATCGATTGCAATTGGAGCATGTACCGCAACCTCGGAAGATCGAAAGTCCTACAATAGAAGTTAAAAGTCAAAACTAAACAATTACATAAAGCGTATTATTATTTATAGAGGAGTCTGTATTATTATTTATAGAGAAGTTTGTTCTTGGTCACAAGTTGAGACACTTCAAAGTAACATTGTCCATTTGGATCAATGTTCATATTTGGGTTATATATATATAAATCTGGATTAACTAGTTAGATAGTACTAAAAGGAAAATCACATATTGGTGTGATATACAAATAACTTAGAAGGCATTAAACCTATAGGCTACAAGTGAAATTCCATCAACCTTTAAGACAACACTTATAAATATATACATATGTACATTAACACACATTCCTACAGAGGACTGCCACAGATTGGGCAGTCCCTCACATACATTGGACTGCCACATATGTGGCAGTCCCTCACATATACAGGACTGCCACATCTTTGGCAGTCCTATATATGTGAGGGACTGCCCAATCTGTGGCAGTCCTCTGTGTCGAAGTTCAATTTTTCACTCTACGTAAAGTTCAAATGTAGTTACCACGATGATTTCCGATGCGTCAAAGTGTTCTTCGGATGTGTTGGGAGGATAATATCCAGCATTTGATGGTCCGGGTTGATCCATTGTCTATTTCTTTATGCATTAAACAAAAAATTCCACTTTTATATGTAAAATTTAGGTTAAAACTTAAAATATTACACAAAAATAAATTCGACGACTTACAAATAAATGAGAGAAGTGATTGACACTGTATTCTACCAAAAATCTTCAACGATTTTTGGTTGGGGGACAATTTCACCTAGGTTAGGTTAGATATAGGTTTATATGAGTAGAAGAAAAAAAAGAAGTGGAGGAAGAGAAGTAGGAAAAGAAGAAAGAGAGATGAAATAAAATGAAATTGGGTTTTATAGCTTTTTTTGGGCTGCCCCACTAGTAAAAAAAATCCAATGGCAAACTTGTAAATTTTTCAAAAAATTTTTGGGTTGTCCCCTAGTAGAAAATGAGGTGCCCGAATGCGGTTAGCCCCTTAATTCGTTAACGGGTTTGGATCGGGTGCAACCCTCAACATCCTCCTACAAATACACGAAAAAGAGAGCATGAGCGGCTTCCAATGGACGCACCGGGGGCTAACATTCTAGAATCGATCCTCGAGGAAGTCGACGAGGTAGAAACCCTAGATTTCGACGACGATGACGTTGACATGGTCGACGCTGACACCGACGCCGGAGCTCCGGCCGGTATCGGCGACGTGGCGGCGGCTTCGTCGGCGGCGGCGGAGGGAGGCGGCGGCGATCGGAAAGTGAGTGCTTGCAAGAAGAAGAAGAAGAAGAACAGGAACAAGAAGAGGAAGAGGAAGGGAGGCGACGCTCCAAATATCACGGACATCAATAGGTATATAATCACTCAACTTTTCTGCCGATCCAGTCGTGTCCGTGTCGGAAACGTATCGGACACGACACGATCCAGAATATAAGCTAGGGCATGGCAACGTAGAGTACAAATGAATTGTTTCTTTGATCGGACGAGTGATTGTTTCGCTCTTCTGATACTAGGGTTTTAGAAGTTTATAGGAATTAGGGTTTATTCAACATATCGAACACACCGTTAATTTATTTACTTTGAGTGGTTGGTGTCTATTAGGGTTTATATAACACAAGAAATCTCATCAAATTGATTTGATTTTGTTGTCTCCATGTCACTTGGACGCAACACAGACACCAAAATGGGTTACGTGTCCGTGTTGTCCCTTTTGGGTCGTGTAGTATTTATGTCCGAGACAGTGAATGGGCATAATATTTATGAACTGGGAATGAACATCTAGAACTACTGAATTTTCTTCATCACTGGCTTTTGGCCCCTTCAAACCGAGCCCTTAATTTCTGTGTCCAATTTACCAACTTATGTATATATTGGGATATTTCAACGTGACAATTTCGTAGCATGTCCTCCTCTCTTTATTTTCTCTTATTTATATGTTTGTTACAAAATTATTGAATATGCCCTTTTGTTGGAACAAATTGCATGGTTTGATATCCGGACAGTTTTTTTTTTCTTTAAATGCTCGAGATGTGCCTAATGTAGTACAACTTTGTAACCTTGGCATGTTCCATTTGTATAATGAATCAATGATCACCCGATGTTATTGCAATCTCTTGTTTTAACATGACATTTTCAAGTCAACAATTGGCAGTGTAATCTCCCTGAGGTACTCTTAGATGCGATCCACATTAGAATGCCATCTAGTATAAGAATTTACGGTCGTGTGGTGATCAAGAAATTTGTACTGATTTGTCTGAGTTTCATAGGTGCTGATCATTGTATCTAGCATTTTGCAGGTTTGTCGTGGATACATGCAGGCGTTTAAGAGAGAAAAAGTCATACTTAGTTTGGAATGCCATAGGTTGCCTTGGTGTTTCTGCTGTTAGCGATCTTGTCAAAGAGGTATGCATATATCTTCTGCTTATAATTGAAAAATTCTGTTGCATTGCAGCTAAAGTAAGCTTATTCTCATGTATCAACTTGTATAGTATCATCATATAATGTTCTAAAATGTTTAGTGATAAAATAAGTTCAAGTTTATTATTTGTCTGTACTTTGTTAGAAGCATTGTTTTGGACAACAAATAGCACGTGAGGTCCAAAAACTCCCAAACATTGTACATGGTGTTGATCGAGTGCTTTTTACTTGTTGTTTTGTCTTCACCACCTCATGTCTTCCTGATTCTCAAATCCCATCCGTAACACACATGATTGTACCTTTTATCAACATCAGTACGAGTCCATTGAATGTCTAATTTACTCAATATTTTCTTCTTTTGTTCTATGCTTATAATATATGAAACTTAACAGCATTTTTTACTCTATCAGTGGGTTCTGTTTTGTTTTTTCTCTTCAGATGCTAGGGTATCTTCAGCCTTTCTATTTGGGAGAATTCTTAGAAGTAGAGATGACAAAAAGTACATAGGAAAAGTTTTTCATATTCACAGAACGCCATCTTATTAAGTTTGTTTTCTGTTTAGGCTAGGCTTCGCCGCTTTTTCCAACCAAACAATGTTAAGTCTATTCTTTTCTCCTATTGCCTTATCATTTTCCTTCTACTCTTCATCTCTATAGTCTAAATGGCAATATCTAAGAGTGTCTGGCAATATCTAAAGTGTCTCTCCAGTATCTTATCTATTCCTCCATTCTTCTTTCAAATAAATGACTTCCTCACATTTAAAATCTGTAATCCTCCTAGCCAAGCAGAATCTGTAGTCAACACCTTGGGCCACTGCTTTTAGAGCACTGCAAATAATGCACGAGTATTCTCATGTAGAAAGGATGCAGATGGTAGGTAAAGTTGTGATGATATAAGTGACACTTCTTGTCTGTCCACATAGTTGCATGTCATCTAAATTTATGATTGAAAAGTCTAACAGAATCCGGGTAAGTTGAATTACCTATTGCCAGAAGTCATACAGTCAACATGCCCAGACAAGTTTAGCATCAATATAGGCAGCAAACTTAGCAGGGCAACGTCCAAAAGGAACAGAAGTACAGGGAGCTAGAGGAACTTCCAATTTTTTGCAGACTTAAGTGAAGTTGATCAAGTACGGCACTATTTCGATTGCACATTTATAAGGGGGGGTATCAAAAGAGGAGATCAAACTTCAATTGAAATACTTTTGGATGGAAAGACCAGGTTTCTTTTCCTAGGATGAAAGATTTGATCCATCTATGTATGGACTACATGCACAAATTTTTTGAACAAGTATAATCTCCTGAAGTGGTACCCAAATCTCTAATATAATCTCTAAATAACCAAAGTACTCTCCTGATTCCTGAAGTGGCATCAATGAAAGGAAACTCTAAACATTGACTTTAAAATGGTTGCTTAAGAGCTTTAGAATCTAGAATGTAGAATTGACCTTTGTTTGTTTTTCCAGCCTTCTAGGTATAATGTTGAAATCAAAGTCCTGATAGAGAAACCCCACAGAGTCACTTGGATGCCTTGTGTTTACTTATAAGGAGGAATGAAATAACTTGCACTACTTGTCATCAACTTTCATTCGTTTAGAGCTATAATTTGTGAGTGAAAAAGAGAATGACATGAACCTTATTTACGATTTGAAACTTGATTTTGCCCAGGATGTTGGATATATGATTATATTCAGAGAAAAAAAAATATCTTAGACAAATAGAAGAAATAAGGGTAGATAGATGAAACAAAAGTTGGACAATAATGGCTGATTATAATCCCTTCACATATATAGTTAATTTGAGCTAGCTACTAGATAGAGTAAGCATATCTTTTTGGTTGTTTAGCTACTAGTTTAGTTTAACTTGAACTGAAATTATTATTTTTAGTTTAAGCAAATTCTTAAAGAATTCAATGGCAACAATGAAAACATAATGAAAGAAATAGCACCTGAAAGTTAAGGGAGGTTGCTAATCTGTTCAAATGTTCTAATCTAATGATTGCTGTGTTATCGGTTTCAGTATTCTCGGGTGTTTTCTTTTTCTTTCTTTTCCCTTTTTATGTTCCATGCAACAGGCTGATGTAGTTAACTTTAAAATGCTAAAAATAGCTGCAAAAACTAACCGAATTTCACTGGCAATTGTTGTGCTAACTTGTTAACATGTACAACCCATGTTGGCAAAATACATTTTATTCTTATGGGTTCTTTAAATCTTTAAAACGTAGATGGTTTCAATAGCCACTGCGTGTTGCTTTATGGGTCCAGAGATGTTATAATATCAAGTGTGCTACAAGAATTCTAACTTTCTTTCCTGTCTACTGTATTTCTAGAAGCATTTCTGATGGCGTTCTCACCAAGTTTTGAATTGAATGCAGGTGGATGTCATTCTGGGTTGTGGGGGCCAGAAGACTACTGATGGTAAGCGCTTAAGGACTGGCGGTGGGATTTTGTGGAATATTTTGAAATCGCGCGAGCCAAATGCTTACAAAGAAATAATGGCCAAAGGGAAGGAGTTTGAGGTATGTTACAAATTATGACATATAAATTTTGTTGTACATATACTCGTCTTGTATGAGTGGCTTGCATCAGATTTGCTGACCAATTCAGATTGATATATTGTTGACTTATTGTTTCACCAATATGGACACAGTGACACGACATGAGGTGAGTTCGACACTGATACAGCATCCTTGAAAATTTAGGACATGACATGCGAGGTGACATGCCATTTTAAAGAAATACTATCAGTTCTTAAATGTCATTTATAATGTTGCTTAGTAGTAACTGGTTTCTGTTACCAAAATTTGAACTGTCTCAGCTTTGTACATGACAGTATTCTTGCTTGTCTTCTAAAGAACTAACCATAAAACAACTCTCACATAAGTTTCATGTTCAAAACAATATGTTCTTTCTTGATGAAGTCGTGCGTGCCTCCAACTAGTGGATTGGCATAGATCATTGTTCATATTTGCTGTGATCTTTGTCATTTTAGAGATTTCCCCAGCTTAAAGTGACGTGAGAATGGAAGGGTGAAGTAGATGATAACATAGCCTGATCAGGTCCTTTATCTTAACATAAGTTATTGGTCAGGTTTTAATAGAAGGGGTTGTCCCAACCATACCCACAACTTAAGTTGGGTTTTAGGATTTTGAACATAATTTACTGGTCATGTTTGGATCAGGTTCTATGCTTCTGACTCGATTACACCCATAACTTAATTGGAATTAGGGTTTCAGCTATGAAAACCAAGGTCTTTCCCTTCTGTTGACCTGCCGCGCTCATGTCAGTGGCGTGAAGTTATGGAAGCAAGATTGGTCCAATGAAAGCTAACACCATTTGTTCTTTTACTTTTGAAAATTTGTGCAAGATTTGAATCCGACACGGATACAACATTGGTCTGCTGTGTCCGTGCTTCCTAGTTGTGAACTAGATGCTAGAATAGTAGGTCACTTCTTATGTAACATGCACATTAAGTGTTTTTTTTTCATATTTGATCAACGGTCAATATTGTAAAGAGGCGTAAAGTGGAAGAGATTGGCATGGATTTGGCTCAATAGTCATCTTGTACATGTCCATATGTTCTGTATGTGGTTCCTAAATCTCCTCTTCAAGTGTGACGATTTAAAAGTTTTGAAATTGACAGGCTGTATTTTGAAGATAACATCCTCCTCATATTTCCATTGCTTAAAAAATTTAATCTAAGACTTGTCATATAGCCCAATCTTGATACTTTGCATGAAGAATTTATATTACTCCACTTGATCCCCTTTATCGTCTACTAACTAATTTATTTTTCAAATTCAAGTCCCACGATTATCTCAACATGCATGTGCCGTATCAGAAACTATAAAATTTGAAGATACATGAACTTGAACAATAACACACCAAAATTCTGAGCTTACGATTTAATTCTCAACATAGGTTGTTTAATGAAATCAGTGGGTTCATGCATACATGATACAATTTCATTAACTTGACATCCATTTAAAAGCTCACAAGTGGTACTAGATATAGGGCTACAAATTAATAGATTAGCTCACAAGCTCGACTCAACTCGAATTAACAAAAACTCGACAACAAGTAAAGTTTGAACATAATAATTAGTTTTATTACCTTAACCATTCTAGCTTGAAGATACAAAGCTCGATTTGTAAGCTCGTGAACAAGATTGACGAGTACTCGATCCTCTTCAACCTTTTTGACTCGGCACAAATCGACTTGTATGTAATCTTTTAGTTTTTTTGGATTTCAACATGAAATTGTCAATAAAGACGAGAGAGCATTATTTTCATTCACATATTGGTCGTGTCTAGGCTTTAAGTGATCGTGGCAACTTAAAGCCTAAGACTCGAGCTTGAATAGCTTGCAAGTTGCTTTCGAGCAGCTTGACTCCGCTCACAAGCAAAGCGAGCTCGAGCTTGAACATCTTTTTAAAGCTTGGGCTCAAACTCGGATTAGTAAGGACTAACTCTAAACGAGTCAAGTGCACGATTGCAACTTTAAATGGATGTCAAGTTCTTGAAATCTTATATTGTCTGCATGTACCCACTGATTTCATAGACAAAAGATGTGGAGCACAAAATATAAGCTTAGTTTTTTGTTGTTAGTGATCAAGCTTATGTATCTTTTAAAAAAGTTTAGTTTCTGATTTGGCATATATATGTTGAGATAATCGTTAGAATTAGGTTGGGAAATGAATTACTTGACGACAGGAGGGGACCAAGTGGAGTTGCAATATGTTGTGATTAATTTTTTCAAGCACGAGGCAACCAGAAGTGTCAAAATTGGTTAATATGACAAGCCTTTAGAAGAAGTTTCTTGAGCAAGGGAAATTGCTAGTAGGATGGTACCTTCAAATTACAACTTGTCAATTTCAACTCTTTTGATTCATCATACTCAAAGTATGATTCATGAACCACATACAAAACATCAAACATGTATAAAGTTGAATATTAAGTCAAATTCATGTCAAGCTCTTCCACTTTACGCATGTTTCGCAAAATTAACCTCAATTGAATATTACGAAATTTTCACTTCAAAAGGCAAAGTTATGCACAACATGTATATACATCAGGAACAACCTACTATTTAGCATCTAGTACACAATTGGGAAGAATGGACATGGGTGTCGAATTCGAATCTGGTACGAATTTGCAAATGAAATGCTTTGATCACGACCGTGATTTGATTGACAGGATATATTCAGTCTGACCGCACAAAATGGGAAAAAGAAAGAAAGGAGAATGATATCTTCAAAGGAAAAGACGTCAATTTCAACTCTTTTAATTAACTTCACTAGTAAAGAGATTCAGGAATCACATATAGAACATGGAACCACATACATCAAACAGGTAGTAAGTTAAATCTTGGGTCAAATTCCTGTTAAGCTCTTCCATTTCACATCTCTTCGCAAAATTGACCATGGACCAAATATGGCAAATTTTTACTTGAGGAGACTGAAGATGTGCACAACCTCCAAATCTTCTTAATTGTGTATTGCAGACTTATGCTTCAAGTATAAGGCGGAATTTGAGCTGTCGAGCCTATTTTGATGCAAAGGATCCTTCCTTAGGCTCCTCATATATTGAAGATTTTTAATATACATAGCATGTAAACCTAGAATGTCTCGGCTCTTGAGAACTACAAGTCTCAAGTTTTCTTACTACCAAGATCTTTTAATGTTGAAAATCGGTTCGAGTATCAGACAACCACTAAAATATGGCCGAGTTAGATTGTGAAATTGCTTGTGCCTTGCATCAGTTTGATTATTTGTGACAAGTATAACATGCAATAATCGCAAGATACATATGCGGTGAGGTAAGGATGTTATTATGTTAAGAAGAAGCCGTAAGTCTTCTAAGATGCCTTCATCCCTATGAGTTTGGACTTTTAAGTCAGGTTTAGCTGTGTGTTGATCCTATGCATGTCTTAATGCTGAGGTTATCTAAGTATTAACTTTAGGTGGTTGTCCAGTTTCTGCTTATGAGGATAATAGTGTGAAAGTTATGGGAAGGTGAGAGAAAGTAATGTTAGCAATCTCACATAAAGTTGAATTTGGCCAGTTCAATAGCTCCCTTCTTCTGATTTGGAACTGATTTGGAACCGTCAGAACTAACGATACAAAAAATCATAAAGAGGATCTGACATGCATACCATGCTTTCTTTAAACCTTATATTTAAAATTGAAGGACTATATTCATGGATAGATGACTCACACATCACATGCAGGTTGCTAGCCCCACCGAAGGCTTCATCTAGTTCATATTACGGTCGCACCCACGAATTGGGTCGCAAGCCCAACTGATGGACCCGCAATACTCCGTGTTGTTTCATATATGCACGTTGAATTCATAATGTTCCTCGTAGGTCGAATGATTCTGGTGTCCTGGAGTCTATCTCGTTCAAGAAACCCAAGCCTTGTGTACATGCATGTTCATGACCATGCAATATGCGTGAACAGTTAAGAAACTATAAAAACGTAAGCATAATCTAAGTCCGAAACTCAGAAATTACATCAACTCACGTTACCATTCTTTCATCCAATGTTCCATTGACACCATGTCCTAGCGCATTTGTATTGATACACAATGTTTCGAACAGCGACCCGTAGGTCCCGAACATGCTGAGGCATTACGCCACATCCGATAGATTCGTGAGCACCATACCAAGGTTGTAAAAAGCGCTAGGCGTTAGGCGGGCGGACACCAACCGCCTACCGCCTAGTCCGCTTAGGCGGCCGCCTAAATTTAGGCAGTAGCAGCCTGTTAAAAAAAAAACTTCCATTCGTAGCATAATCTTTGGGTTTTTTTTAAATATTTTTGTACTGGTCCACATTGGTCCCAATATTAGAGGCATAATAAATTTTTTTGAGACCCATGTTGTTAGCTCTTGTCAATTCACTTTGACCCATATAGAGACAAATTCTGACAACCACACCAGCCTTATAGAGACAGTACAGGCATGTGATCTGTTTATTGGGCAGTGAGATCACATGTCTGCCCACCAACTTACAAAAAAATCATTCACTTTACTCTGTCACTTGGACGGAAAAGAAAAGAAAAGAAAAATCAGAAGAAGAAGTCCCCTGCCAAAGAAAAGAAGAAGAAGAAGAAGAAGACGACGACTAAGAAGCAGCAGCAACATACCTGACTCGTGCGGTGGCTGGGGTGCTCCCTGCTCCCTTCTCCTTCTCAAGTGCTCCCTTCTCTTCTCCCTCTCTAACTATTGTTGTAGAAGTCGAAAAAAAAAAATCAAAACGTCTATGCAGCCGCCCGTTGAAGTTGGAGCCGACTACTAGGCGGCCGCCTAGCTCTAACGACCGCCTAATCGGCCGATTTAACCCGTTTTTCTCCTTTGCCGCCTAGGAGGCTGATTTCGGCATATTCCTAGGCAGGCCATGGGCGCCTAGCGCCTAGGCGCCGATTATATCCGCCTTTTAGAACACTGCACCATACCCCTTCCTAGACTTTCGCGATTTTCAACCATAACTGTTCACTTCATTGACGAGCCTACCAATTGCATATCAACAGTTTCGTGGCAATTGTGTCACAACTGCTCCCCTCGCTGACAAAGCATATCTTTCAATGTTACGGCAATTCCGTGGCGTTTGCGTCACAACTGACCACTTCGCATACGAACCATACTTTCGATGTTCTAAAGACTTAGTGTTTAATGTTCTATGATTCGTGCACTCGATGCACGCCTCGATACGGCTGTTCAATGTTCTACGACTCGTGCACTTGATGCACGTCTCGATATAGTATTCAATGTTCTATGACTCGTGCACTGAGGCACTCACCGATACAGTTATTCAATGTTCTATGACTCGTGCACTGATGCACTCGTCGATATAGTCCTTCGATGTTCTATGACTTAGTGTTCATTGCCCTCCGACTCGTGCACCGATGCACGCCTCGATAGAGTTTATTCGATGTTCTAAGACTTATGTTCAATGTTCTATCTTAGTGTTCAACATACACTACGACTTCTATGTGTTCGACCCACACATGGAAATCCATAAATACTTAGCATACAAGGGTACATTTTATTAAGGCATGACAGAGTAGGAAAGTAGGTCAGAGTCCTTCCACCTATGTCGAGTCGTCTATCGTTAAGTCGAGCTGATGTAGCTCGATTTCTTAACTTTGTTGCACGATCATTTCATCTGACTTAACCATTCGAGGACTTCGTGCTCCTTCGATCCTTCGAATTAACCAACTGATTCGACCTATCATGTCCATGCCTCAGCCCGTTGCGAGGCGATACTCTGGTCTCGGTGGACCCTGTTGCAAATAGGGCAAAATATCGACCTCAGAAAACTCAGCATAAAAACCTGCACATGAAACAAAACTTAATTAATACTCCTTCAGATCGATTTAATACTTGTTCAAATCGAACTTAACACTTCTTCGAGTCAACGACTTAGCGTAATGCACTGTGCGGTGCGGGACATTACAAGTAATCACTTAGCAATATATTTAATGAAGTTGAAGGTAAGAAAGAGATGCCAACAAATTTTGGTGCTTTTTCATACGAGATTATACACTTTCTATGATATCAATCAAATCCTGGACAAAACATATTCTCCACTTGTTCTTTGTCAATGTGACCACGTTGTGCCATGTCACATTTGCTAGGAAGCATAGATTCACCAAAAATCAGTCTATGTGTTTGTTTTGTGTCGGACACAGATCGGGAGCACATTCACTCCAAAATACACTAGGACACGCCACAATCAATGCCATAACCAGTCTCACAGTGTCATATTTGTGCCCATTCAACATAGCGCATTTGTGTCCTTACAGCGAGCTACTCTTCTTGTAGAGAGATTATTAATGAAAGTAGAGGAGTTTACTGCCCACAGGAAAAAAAACACAAGAAAGAATTATTACTATGTTGCACAGATACGAGCACGGATATAGACACAATACGACTATGGGATGCGGACATTCTCAAACAAGTACAATGGTAGTTACCTATGGTGCATGAGTATGGATATGGATACGGAAATGGGTACGGACACGACATGGATACAGACATCATTTTGATGTGTACGTGCAACATATATAAGGAATATATAGGTGGACTGGGCTTGCTCAATGTCAAACCGTGAAGTAGAACCTATTAAAGTCGAGTGGCAAATTGTGGATGGACATCTAATCATTCTTCTATAAAACTAGCCGAATAAACAGCATAAACATCTGACTACTCTTTTTATCACCATTTTGCAACCTATCATACAGTTTTCTCCATGTTGTTACTTTTGTAATCTCTGGGACTTTATGCTTGCAATTTTAAGTCATAATCTACGGTCGGCTTTCATCGTCATTTCCTTTCTTGCTATGCAATTCTATCTTGCAAACTATTATGTTACTCATGTAACACCTGGCGTAATACATTTCATAACACGTCTCAAGGCTGTATTGGTTTAGACCAGTACCCTCATTCCTCTTCAACCTTGAGTTCTAGCATTATGCTCAGTGAACCAACTTCACCCAGACATGTTAGATCATTCTTCTTTAACCTTGAGTTCTAACTTCTAGCATTATGTCATCATGCAAACATAAAGCAAACTTGACCCAGATATGCCTTCCAACATGATCTATCCTATAATCATGCTCAGTGAAGCAACTTCAGCCAACAGCAACTTACCTAATTTAGACCCTCTCCACTCCCAATCTTGCCCCCCTCGGTTGGCACTCCTTTTAGCTGTCTGATTTACGTGAGTTGGTGGCAACCATATCACTACTCTCCATGTTAGATCACTCCATATGCTCCATTAGGATCCTCATTGCCGACTGGATCTAGGCAAACTGTGCCAGAGCCACATTATCCAGCAGAGATATTTAGCATTATCTTCTACATCCAGTCATCTCAAACATTAGAAGAAAAAAGGTTTGATGGTTTTTCCTAGACAATGGAGTACCAGATTCTCTATACTGGTGGCTTGATCAAAGAAATTCTCACTTGTTTTCTATCTGCAAGCTTGATGGTTGTAGTTTAATTGCAAGTTGCACTGTGAAATAGTTGTCGCTGTGAATTAGTTTAACTGCAAGTTGCATCTGTGTTTGTGTGCATTCGATTGGGTATAGTTTACCCATGACTCTAGAGTGTGGTATGTGAGTCGAGAATGATGATCCATCTCGCTCATTCTCTCTTCTTTATGCTACCTGAACTCAGAAATATTTTTGATAGCCAAAGAGATCAGGGGCCTGTCTTGTTTTTTAGCACTAATGTTACTTGACCTGTATATAGAGCCCATCCTTGTTGTCCTTACTGTATCAGAATAATTTGTACTTTAGGTCTCAGAAAATAAGTTTCATGGATGTGAGCAATACCAAAAGGCGCCCTCTTTCAAGTTAGGCGTCATAATTGTAGATTTTCTTGCATTGGGGAATCAGACCAAGGTAAGTTCATGTGCGAGATACTCATTCAATATCAAAGGGTGCACCAGGTTAAGATAGGCATCATAATCTTTGTTCTTGCACTGGGGAAGCAGAGACATTAGGAAGAAGGGTTTAGATAGATGGAAGGTCAGAAAGGAGGACCTAATAAATCTTTAGTTCTTCCTATGTGGAACTCAGAACTAGGAATATTTGATGCAAGTTTAATTCTTGACTAGAACAAGTGGTTCTATTATTTTATGATGCTACTACAATGGGGATATTTGGCAGGAAGAAATGGGACAAATAGGACGTGTGGGATCTCATATTGATTGAAGCTTTTTTTATTGTAAAACTTAGAAGAGGCTTCCCAAATGGAAGTTGAGCATCTTCTGGGGTTTTCACTAGCATCCATGGCGCGCGTGTTTTGTGTTATCAATGACTTTTTGGTTGCAGTTTAAGTGATGGTGTACATCATCATCTTTTATAATTTGTCTTGTCGTACAACCATCCGAACTATTCAATTCCAATACCTGACAAAATACATCTCATTGTGTGCCTTGAGAAGAATAGTTTCAGGTGAGACATGACTAACTACATAATATTTGCATGCAGAAGGTGGTCAGTATAACATCTTTCTTTTTCGTTGGCATTATAAATAGCCTCTAAAACTTGATCAGTGTGGGGTTTTTCTGGTGTAATGTGATAGAGGGCCTATTTTGTTTGAAGAACCATAAGTGAATTATGTCCTTATTTGCTGGCACCCTTGCAGAAACAACTGTGGCAACCAAAAAAAAGGCAAGCGACCAATAGGAATGACGCCGAAGCCCCTCAAAATGCACCTGATAAGGCAACAGGTGGGGATGTAGTGGACAATTCCAAACACCTGCCAGAAATGCAGCAAGGACTTGAATCAGCTGACTCCAGCAAAGGGCGCATATCAGTGCGGGATAGGATAAGATTGCCAGTTTCTTATGAAGACCTGTATGAAGAAGGCGAAGTACATGAATGAGCTAGTCCTCTGGAAAGGGCGAACTGAAATTTTTATGATGCACTGCATTTCAAGAAGTGTGACTTTTTTTTCCCGGTAGTCATGCAGCCCCTGGTAGTTGGCTCTTGGTTCATACAATTGGAAGTTGCTTTTGATCTCCTGAGAGAATCTAGTTATATAGTACCTCCAAGATGCCCTTTGATCTGAGCATAGTTTTTTTTTTTTTTTTTTGCGAATATGGAAATATTGGATCAAATTCTTCTGCAATTTCATATTGTTGAATTTTTTTTTTCAATGCTCTAGAAGCATTATATTTATAGACACAACAATATGAATATAAGTTACGCAGATTTACTCTACCAGAACACATTGAAATGGTGGGTCCAAATTTTGTTTGTAATCATATTTTCTAATTGCTGTTTTCAAAATTTGAAGGCTCAGAAAAATAACATAAAAGATGAGAAGCGGAGTTTTTCTCATGGCAGGTTTTCTATTGTTACCGAATTTTTGGAGTGCAGTGTATAAAATAAATGTGCTTATTTTATTTTTTATGAAGTTGGTGCGTTCTTCTAGATATAAAGATGCATTTGATCATTTGTTGTTGGCAAATATATATAAATATATTTCATGTATCCCTTATTCCCTTTGAAGTATGGCGTGGATGGTTCATTGATAGTATATGGATCAGTCCCATCTATCAGAAGTGTTGGGCTTTTGGCTTCATATCTTTTTGGCGCGTGCTTTGTGGATTTCTGCTTTGTGGATTTCTAAATCGGAAGTGCTACGTTGTCCGCGAGCTTGGACCGCAGTCCTTGCCTGTGGGCCACGTGTCGTCTCCTGATTGGCAGGAGGGCTGGTGTGCCCGGAAGTTAGCAGGGGGGAGGCCAATCGGGAGGCGCCACGTGACCCACGGGCAACGGAGCATTTTCGTTTCTAAATGGATCAATTTGTGAAGGATACCCTCCCTATGAAATAAAACCTTATATTATCACAAGTGTAAAAGCTGTTCGAGCCGTTGATAGTTGGGATGCCTCTGTGGGTGTGGACCGTGTGGCATCTCCAAACTTCATACAGCATTTTGTTATCACTATTTCAATTTCGTTGAGAATTTTCATTTGGTGCATCCACCAAACAATTTCTACCAATTAAAGAGTGGTCTGTGTTCAGCAGTAACCATTCTTTGTTGTCCAACATTCCATTCTCAATCTCCTCTTATTGCAGCTTGCAAATGCTTACCAAATTTAGGGTTTTTGGTTATTGTTAAAATATATGTTTTATGGAGTGACGACCACCAAAACTTATTTATCAGATACCCGGCATGCTTCATTATTGGTGGAATAATACTACAGAGAACAGATCTACTATCCCCCTCTACTACTGTGTACCAACCATCTCTCCTATAAAATTGTAGGTCCCACTGGTTATTTTAAAAAAATAACACAATCAATGAAACCCATATTTTTATAGGAGGTGGAGCATACTTGATACACCAGCTGCCCTTAATATTACAACATAAGTGCTCTATGTTAGGACCTTGGGGTACTTTGATTTTGCTTGGGATCGATTTTCGTCTATCATGTGGAGCTTCTGATGCATCGGCCCATGTGGAGCCTCTGGTGCATCGTCCCATAGAGGTTGACGCAGTGGATGCGAGAGAGATACAACCCTATGGCGTCGAGGAACCGACCGCTCCTTCCGCTAAAGCCGACGATCATGCCTCCTTCCATGGGAAATGTGAAAGGAGTTCCTTCTTCAGCACCGAAAGGTCCGAACGATCGCTTGTTGCTCTTGAACGCGAGCGATCGTATCACCGGCGATCCACCTTGTACCACAGGAGCGACATGGCCACTCACAGTCATCAGGTACTCTTCTGGATACTCAAATTTGACCTATCAAAATTAAATCAAAAAATAAATACACTGACACCCCTATGTTCATGAGGTATTACATGGACTACCCATATTTTATAATTTTAATAAAACATAGGGGTAGTTAGTGTTATAAGTTGGAAAAATTTATGAAATGCCCAAAAATTTAAAAAGTTTTATGAAAAACCCACCCCAAAATAAACTTTCATCGCGTGTCCAGCATTAACTTAAAAATTAAAAAAAGGGCACGGCATGACCCTTTTGCCCTTCTAATTTATTAAGAATATCAACAAACCCAGCAAGTTTTATGAAAAACGGTTCGATTCCAGACTCTTCAAAAAAGTGTCTCTATCGCTCCCTCCTCTTCCATACTCTGTTCTGTTGCGATTTTAGGTCATCTCCTCCAAAAATCTTAGAAATTTCTTACAAGAAATCGCCAAGCGAATCTCCATCACAATGTCGCAATCATCAGCAATGGAAGTAGACCAAGTTAGAGAAGAAGGAGAAGAAGTAGTTGGAAAACAACAGAAAGGAGGGAAGAAAGTTAAGAAGGTTGCTCGTAGACGAAATGCTCCAAAAGAAAAAGAAGTGCAAGAAGCAGTAGAAGAACAAGAACACGGAGAACAACAAGAACAAGATCAAGAACAACAAGAAGCAGTAGCAGGGGGAGAAGAAGAAGATCAAGAAGGGAAGAAAAAAGGTAAAACTTTGAGTCTTGTTCATTCTCCGTTTATATTGACGCGGCAAATGAAAATGATCATTCTCCGTCTATAAAATACACGGAGGATGCCCTTTCTGTGTCATTTGAACTAGAACTGGCCATTCTCCGTCTATTTTGAGACGGAGAATGGCATTCTCCGCCTAATATGAGACGGAGAATGGCATTCTCCGTATTAAAACACGCGGAGAATGGCATTCTCCTTGTAATTTGACCTAGAGAATGAGCATTCTCCGCCTTATTGAGACGGAGAATGTCATTCTCTGGGTCAAAATAAAGGGAGAATGCCATTCCCCGTGTTAAAACAAAACGGAGAATGACATTCTCCGTCTATTTTGAGACGGAGAATGGCATTCTCTCTTTATTTTGATCTAAAGAACGAGCATTCTCCGCCTAATATGAGACGGAGAATGGCATTCTCCGTATTAAAACACGCGGAGAATGGCATTCTCCTTGTAATTTGACCTAGAGAATGAGCATTCTCCGCCTTATTGAGACGGAGAATGTCATTCTCTGGGTCAAAATAAAGGGAGAATGCCATTCTCCGTGTTAAAACAAAACGGAGAATGACATTCTCCGTCTATTTTGAGACGGAGAATGTCATTCTCTCTTTATTTTGATCTAAAGAACGAGCATTCTCCGCCTAATATGAGACGGAGAATGGCATTCTCCGTATTAAAACACGCGGAGAATGGCATTCTCCTTGTAATTTGACCTAGAGAATGAGCATTCTCCGCCTTATTGAGACGGAGAATGTCATTCTCTGGGTCAAAATAAAGGAAGAATGTCATTCCCCGTGTTAAAACAAAACGGAGAATGACATTCTCCGTCTATTTTGAGACGGAGAATGGCATTCTCCGTCTATTTTAAAACGGAGAATGACATTCTCCTTTTATTTTGATCTAAAGAACGAGCATTCTCCGCCTAATATGAGACGGAGAATGGCATTCTCCGCCTTACTGAGACGGAGAATGCTCATTCTCCGGGACAAAATAAAGGGAGAATGTCATTCTCCTTGTATTTTGACCTAGAGAATGAGAATTTTTCGTCTTTCTGAAGCGGAGAATGAGCATTCTCCGTCTTGCTAACGCGGAGAATGGCATTCTCCGTTTTAAAACACGCGGAGAATGCCATTCCCCGTGTTAATACAAAACGGAGAATGCCATTCTCCGTGTCAAAATAGACGGAGAATGATATTCTCCGTCTATTTTGACACGGAGAATGGCATTCTCCGTTTGAATACAAAACGGAGAATGCTCATTCTCCGTCTATTTTGACACGGAGAATGACATTCTCCGTCTAATATTAGACGGAGAATGGCTTTCTCTTTATTATAATAAAGAAGAATGTTGACGTAAACCTAATTGTTGTTGTTTTTAGGGAAAAAAAACTGTCAGGAACAGAGACGAAAGACTTTTCCGTGCAACATTCACCCCAGTACTCTCTCTCATGGATGAGGTGAAGGAAAAGTTTCGCCATTTGCCTGAAGCAGTTGTCGAAAAGCTTGAAGAATGTAGGATTCTACAACTTCGTAGATGTATTCTACAGAACTAAGGTGAAAAAATCAGAACTATCTAAAGTCACCCAAGGTCTGGAGAAGTTGATGGGGACTTATTTGGAAGAAGATGGAATTGGATATTTCCAATTGAGCAGCAGTGTCAAAGTAGCACCAACTGCTGATGAGATCGCAACCATTTTCGGTCTGCCAATGAATGATGACACTGAAGTTGATGAGAAGTATTTGAAGATCATCACTAAGAAGCAGAAGACCCCCCCACCAGCAGACTCATTCAGCATGTGTACAAAACACTTCACAAGATTGCTGAAAAATTCCAAGGGCAAAAATGCTGAAGTCTCAAACGCAGAAGTTAGGAGAAAAGGATATTAGAGCTGCTGGGGGGCGAAAATGCAAGTCCCGATGAGGTGGCCAAGTTAATAGTATTCAACTTGTGCCAAACAGCATTCTTCACCAGAATGGGGGGGTCGAACTTGCCATACAAGTTCTTCGCTCTGGTGGAGAGCACAGATGTTATAAAAAGCATCTGTTGGCCTCGGATTATACTGGGGTACGTCATGGACAGCATAAAGAGGGCTGTCACAAAATCTGAAGATGGTGATGTTGATATATCGTACAAGAAGATTGAAGGTTGTACGATATACTTCTTGTATTGGTTTGCAGAGCACAGTCGACTGGTAGAGAGGAAGTGCAAACCAACAGTCGCATCTCCGAGATTCTGCACATGGGATGGGAATAAAATCTCGATATTCCTAAAAAATGAATATCAAGGTGCTAAAATGGATTCGGATTTGATATTCAATGATCTTGTTGCATTGAATGTTGATGAACTTGAAGAAGTCCCAGCAGAGCAGCAATATATAGAAGGTGGAGATAATTCTGTTGATGAAGAAGAACCACAAGCCGAAGCTCAAGCACCAGCACCCTCTACAGCTGACAATGTAGACATGTTGCGTGTCTTGCAGAAGAAATCTCAGCTTATCGCTGAGAATGAGCAACTCCAGGAAAGAGCCCAGCAACTAGCGGCAGATGTAGCCCAACAACGTGCTGTGGGGCTCGTTGCTGATGGCTTGGAGAAGGAGTTAGACTCTTTAAGGAATGAGAAATCGCTCCTTATTGATGATAATAAGAAACTCCTTAAGCAAGTTGAAGAACTGGAGGCACAGGGGTCGGAACTAGACTCCCTGAGAAAGCAGAAGTCTGAGCTTACTGCTGATAATGAGAAGCTTCGTCAACATGTTGAGGAGCTACTTCTAAAAGGTAAGATTTTATATTTTTTTTCTATTTTAATCTGTAATTACATGTATCTAACAAGGAGAATGACCATTCTCCGTTATAAAATAGACGGAGAATGTCATTCTCCGTATTAAAACACACTTAGAATGACATTCTCCGTCTATTTTGACACGGAGAATGACATTCTCCGCTAGTATTTTGACACGGAGAATGACATTTCTGTATTTTGACATAGAAATGACCATTCTCCGTATGTTTTGACACGGAGAATGACATTCTCCGTCTAATATTAGACGGGGAATGTCATTCTCCGTCTAAATTGACACGGAGAATGTCATTCTCCGTCTATTTGGAAACGGAGAATGACATTCTCCGTCTATTTTGACACGGAGAATGTCATTCTCCGTCTAAATTGACACGGAGAATGACATTGTTTTTAAAAAGAAGATTATATAATATTGACATCATACCTCTTGTTGTTGTTTGTTTTTATATCAGTGAAAATGACAGAGGATCTGAAAAAAGAGAATGAAAAGCTAACTAATGATAATAACAGACTTCTAGAGGAAGTTGCCTCGTTGAATGACGAAGTCAAGAATAAGAACGATACAATCGTTAACCTTGAAGCAATGGCTAGAGCAATGGAAAGAGGGGATACTCAAGCAGTTCCCCAGAAGCATTACACAAGATCAAATGTACCTGCTGCAGATGAGGATGATTTTACTACATTGCAAAAGAAGAAAACATCCGATGCTACAACAAGTAAGAAGGCAGGTCCTGGTCGGAAAAGAAAAGATCCTTCCAGTCCCAGAAAGAAAGTAGCTCCTGCTGGGAAAAAAAAAAGCTCCTTCCAGCCCCGAGAAGGTCGACAATAAAAAGGAGATGTCAGCTCCTGAAGAACTTGAGGAAGAATCTCCTCAAACAGCAAAGCTTGTTAAAGAGGGAAAAATGCTGATGCAATGTCCGAAGCTCAGACTTTGGAACGTTGCAGACGATGAACTGAAGCAAGTATACAGGAGCATCGTATACACAAGAAGGATGTCTCCAACGTAAGTATTCTAAACTTGAACCAATTTCTGTACACGGAGTTATTTTTTATGCAATTTTATCATTAGCCTATATTATTATCATAATCGAAACTAAATTTATGTGCAGTGATTATGTATACATGTACTTTCCAAGTGCTCCAGAAGAATGTAAAATAAGAAGAAGAAACAATGATGTCAGCATGTTGTTAAGTGCTAAAGATTTTCAAGACATAATAAATGAGGCGGATATAGAAGCCGGTGTTATGAACTACCTAATAAAGCTTATGAACGAAGTTCAAGCCGAATTAAGGCAGAACATTCAGTCAAGCTCGCAGGGTGCACAATGTAAATGGTTTGCAATCATGATGCCCCATTCATTGGTAAGAATCGAAACTGAAAAATAAATATTAATGTGTACAGCTACTAATAGTGTTGTAAAAAACTAACTCATGATATTATTTTTTGTTTTTTTTTCTTCTGGAAAACAGAGTACTGCCCAGTATGTCGATGAAAAAAATTCAACACCTGGAGCATTGTACAATTTCAAAGTTGATATAGAAGATTTTATAATGGAGCTGGAAGATGACATTGAATGGCTATTCGTGCCACTCTTCCGCGAGGAGAATAAACACTATACGCTGCTGGCATTCAACTTCAGCTCCTATGTTTGGACGCACTACAACTCATTGCGGAAAAACACAGGCGCTAAGGGAATCCAGGATGCAACATACATGAAGAATAAAATCGAGCCAATTGTAATGAAGAAGATTGCATTGATGAGGAATAAAAGCCCAGCAATCCAGGAATACGAAACAACAGAGCTCAAGGTTTGCAAAGAATGCCCACAGCAACTATCACCGAGCTGCCTGCTGTATGTTTCATATTATATTGAAAAGTTGTCCAGAGCTCCATTTGATTTACAGAAGAAAACAAAAAAAATAGTTCACAATACTATTGTAAAGAGAAGGCTAAATTTGGCTAAGGCTTTGCTTATGAGTGAATGTGCAGTTCCTTTTGTACAATAAAAGAAACTGACAATGTAAATTGGCTAACAAATTCATTGTATATATTCTGTTTGTCAGGTTTCTTTTGTAATGTATTTGTTTTCCTTTGTAATGAAATTCAATTTTTCGACTAATTTACATTGTTCTATATATGTAAATCTGTTTTGTTAAAGTTCTGTTGTTTGATTCAAACCTATAATGTCATTATTTGTGTTAATACAAACCTATAATGTGTGCATTTGGAACTTAGAAATGGTCATTCTCCGTGTCAAAATAGACGGAGAATGTCATTCTCCGGGTCAAAATAGACGGAGAATGTCATTCTCCTTGTATTTTGACCTGTAGAATGAGCATTCTCCGTCTTACTGACGCGGAGAATGGCATTCTCCGTTTTAAAACACGCGGAGAATGATTATTCTTTGTATTTTTGACCTAGAAAGTAACATTGTCCGTCTTAGGGACGCGGAGAATGCCATTCTCCGTTTCGTATGAGACGGAGAATGGCATTCTCCGGGTCAATAGAGACGGAGAATGCCATTCTCCTTGTATTTTGACCTGTAGAATGAGCATTCTCCGTCTTACTGACGCGGAGAATGGCATTCTTCGTTTAAAACACGCGGAGAATGGTTATTCTTTGTATTTTTGACCTAGAAAGGAACATTGTCCGTCTTAGGGACGCGGAGAATGCCATTCTCCGTGTCCAAATAGACGGAGAATGGCATTCTCCGGGTCAATAGAGACGGAGAATGCCATTCTCCTTGTATTTTGACCTGTAGAATGAGCATTCTCCGTCTAACTGACGCGGAGAATGACATTCTTCGTTTTAAAACACGCGGAGAATGGTTATTCTTTGTATTTTTGACCAAAATAGACGGAGAATGTCATTCTCCGGTTCAAAATAGACGAAAAATGTCATTCTCCTTGTATTTTGACCTGTAGAATGAGCATTCTCCGTCTTACTGACGCGGAGAATGGCATTCTCCGTTTTAAAACACGCGGAGAATGGTTATTCTTTGTATTTTTGACCTAGAAAGTAACATTGTCCGTCTTAGGGACGCGGAGAATGCCATTCTCCGTGTCCAAATAGACGGAGAATGTCATTCTCCGGGTCAAAATAGACGGAGAATGCCATTCTCCTTGTATTTTGACCTGTAGAATGAGCATTCTCCGTCTTAATGACGCGGAGAATGGCATTCTCCGTTTTAAAACACGCGGAGAATGGTTATTCTTTGTATTTTTGAACTAGAAAGTAACATTGTCCGTCTTAGGGACGCGGAGAATGCCATTCTCCGTTTCGTATGAGACGGAGAATGCCATTCTGCTTGTATTTTGACCTAGAGAATGAGCATTCTCCGTCTTACTGATGCGGAGAATGTCATTCTCCGTTTTAAAAACACGCGGAGAATGATTATTCTTTGTATTTTTGACCTAGAAAGCAACATTATCCGTCTTAGGGACGCGGAGAATGCCATTCTCCGTGTCCAAATAGACGGAGAATGTCATTCTCCGGGTCAAAAGAGACGGAGAATGCCATTCTGCTTGTATTTTGACCTAGAGAATGAGCATTCTCCGTCTTACTGACGCGGAGAATGGCATTCTCCGTTTTAAAACACGCGGAGAATGATTATTCTCCTTCTATTTTTGACTTATAAATGGCCATTCTCCTTGTATCTAAAACGGAGAATGATTATTCTCCGTGTTAAAACACACGGAGAATGGTCATTCAATACATTATAAAGTCAGAGAGTATAAAGGAGAATAAGTTCTTATGCTGATATGCAGAATTCAAACTATTACCATTGATATCAAAAAATGTAAGATATGTATTCAAAAAACAATTTCCAGTTATATAAAAGAAGGAATATATGTGTATGTATTAACGAGGGGGCGCTGCCCCCTGGACCACCGTAGCAGCACGTGGAGGCAGAGGACAAATGCTCCGATTGTGATTGCATAATTCAAAACAATTCTGGCACCTTATCTTTCTCTTCTCTTTTCCCTTGTTCTCATATTTGCTCTTGTAACGGTCCGCTTTTGGTCGTCCAGGACCCCGTTTCGGAACAGGGGGTAGAACAACATCAGTGGGATTATTTTCAAACTGTTTTTCGCAATCTGGAACTGGACGAATGGCACATGAATATAACTTCTGGTAATAATCTGATGTCCAATACTGCTCCACAAAGTCATAAACATATTTATCTGAACCAACTCTGATGCATTGTATTGCATGGCTGCATGGGAATCCATATACCTTCCATCTACGATAACTACAATGACAATCAAGAAGATTCACCATATGGGAGGAAGTATCTGCGATCACCTCAAATTCGAAATCACCGGACCGATATACCCTATAACACATGCCATCATCTGTAAGCTGCTTCAGCATATCCTCAGCGTATGGAGTCAATTTGCTATTCAAACCAATTGCATCCTTGTGGCGATCCGAAATCATCTTCATCATCTTCACACGGATGACATTTACAATTGCTGATATAGTCAATTTCTTCTCAGCCTTTATCCATGCATTGAATGACTCTGCACAACTAGAAGCAACCTCACCGTATCTACATCCCGGGAAGAATGCGTTTGACCAGTGTTCAGGTTTTTGTTTATTCATCCAATTCACAACATGACCACAATTCAGATCATAAATCTTCTTGATTGCTTGTCTATACCCACCTTTATACAGAAAAACAAATAAGTAATAAAGAATCAGGTCAATTCACAAAATTATGAAAAAATAAGTGCATTCTCATAAAGATTGTTAAGAGTTATATTAGAAATAAGTGTTATATTAGAGTTATTAGTAATTGGGCTTTAGTCCCACATTGCTTAGAGTAATAGGAGAGGAAGCTAGCCTCTCCTATATATATGTAGTCTCTCATCAATAAACAAATCATCCCATTATTCTATTCTACATGGTATCAGAGCCATAATCCATCCACCCCTCTCCACAAAAAAAAATTTCAACAACCCCCCCCCCCCCCCCCCCCCCCCGTGCTACAGTACCCCCCCCCCCCCCACACCCCTACTGCTGTTGCCCCCCCCCCCCCACCAGCGCCCCCCCCCCCCCCCCCCCCCGCGTGCTACAGTACCCGCCCACCCCCCCACCCGCTGCTGCTGCCTCCCCGCTGTCCAGCGCCCCCCCCCCTCGCGCCCCCTGTCGCTGCTGCCCCCCCCCACCAGCGCCCCCTGCCCCCGCCACTGCCCCCACCCCCGAGATCCGGCACCTGCTGCCCCCCCCCCCCCGTCGGCGCCCCCCCCCCCCCCCCCCCCCCGCTCCACTCTAAACCTAGCCCATCCAAACCCTAATCCTAGCCGCCATTATGTTACTTATTTCACATCCAAACCCTAACCCTAGCCGTCTTTCCTTTTGAAAAAAAAAAAGAAAAAGAAAAAAAGAACGGCGTATTTCGAAGACAGATTGTCGCCAAATGCTTTATTTGGGCACCTTCTGTTCCTAGATTACGCCGTCGGAAATTAACAAATGCTATATTTTGTTTATCCTACCCCGATCATCACATCAGGATCTACACAGAGAATGATCGTGTTTTCTCCTGTGTCCTGACGTGTTTACTTTACATGCGCGCACCGGCGGTGGCCACGTTTATAGCGCATTCGTAAAGTTGGTGTGATATTTGGGGTTGGAAGAACTCGCGACGATGACAGATCCGAAGACCGATGATGGTACCGGTGTCAGCAATATGATAAGTACTGGCACGACGGTCTCTTCGATTCGACTTGTCGACCGTCGATTGGACGGTCCCGATGGTTACTCAACATGGCGTAAGAAGGTTGAGAAAACACTCCGTGGGATGCGGCTGTCTAAACATTTAACTGACAACCCTCCGGCAACGACTGATCCCACTTTTGAACAGTGGGAGACGGATGATAGTCGACTGTTTACACAGTTGATGAACTCCATGGAACCGTCCGTCGAGGACATGGTTCAAAACACGAACACAGTCAAGGAGCTATGGGAGGTCCTAGCAACGGCGTTTGATGGAAAGCGCGACTTGTCCCGCATATATGATTCGGTTGTTGGCGTTTACCGAGCTAATCAGGGAAACAAGTCTCATAAGGACCACTTCCGATCCTTCAAGGCGATGGTGGATGAAATTGATCGTGTTCTTCCTCTGACGTCAGATATCAATGAAGCTCGGACTCAACGCGAGCAGCTTCATGTTATGGCATATCTTGCATCTCTTCGTCCTGATGCGGACTCGGCTCGTTTCCAGATCATTGCTGGATCTGATGTTCCATCCTTGATGGAGGCCCACTTCCGTGTTCTAAGGGCCGCAAAGGTGGTTGGGACCACTCCGGGGGATGCTCCTGCCGATCGATCTGCTCTTAGTAGCGCTGCTCGTCCTGGCGTTCGTGGTGGACGTGGTGGACGACGAGGTGGTCGGACTTATGGACGTGATGGCGGACGAGGCAATGGTGGTCGTGATGGGGGACGACTACGGACCTGCTTTCACTGTGGCCAACAAGGACATTTTCAGTGGCAGTGTCCTAAAGCTCCTGTTGCCAATATTACTTCGGATGCTCCTGATAACAGCATTCGCTCGGTTCCATTGAGCGACGATTCGTACGCGGAATTTCTTGAGTTCCAGGCTCAACGTCGTGGTGAAGCATCAACGTTTGGTTCCACAGTCGGATACTCTGCAGCATGCATTGTCAATCCCAAGCAGTGGGTAATTGACTCGGGTGCATCCGCTCACATGACTGGTGACGCAGGTATGATACATAATTATGTACCTGTCCGTCGTGCTTCTGGCATTACTGTTGCAAATGGCGGTTCCCTGACAGTCCGCGGCCGTGGAAGTGCCACTCTTTCTCCCGGATTATCACTCAACTCTGTTCTACTTACTCCTGGGAACCCATTCAGTTTACTTTCTATTAGTCAACTAACTCGTGAACTTCATTGCTCAGTAACATTCTTTCCTGATGGTTGTGTTTTTCAGGACCTGACAACTGGGAAGACTATTGGTAAGGGGCATGTGGCTGGAGGCTTGTACCTGTTTGACGCTACTTCTCCGGTTGTTTGTGCAGGCATGAAACTGGATCCGGTCGAGTTACATTGTCGGTTAGGTCATCCGTCGTCCCAAGTTCTCCAGAAATTGTACCCGTCCTTAGTTATTCCCTCTTCTTTTCATTGTGAGTCATGTCGTTTGGCTAAGCATCATCGGATTCCTTATCCGGTAAGCTCTAATAATCTTGCATCCGCTCCTTTTGAGTTGGTGCATTCTGATATCTGGGGACCTTGTCCGACTGAATCTGTCATGGGTTTTAAGTACTTTGTCACGTTTGTCGATGACTACTCACGTGTCACGTTTCTTTATTTGATGAAAAGTCGTGCTGAATTATTTAACATCTGGTGCAACTTTCATGCCGAGATAACAACACAATTTGGTCTCCCAATCAAAATCCTTCGAAGTGACAATGGCCGTGAGTATTTATCTCGTGATCTTGCTAAACATCTGGCCAGCAATGGCATTATCCACCAAACCTCTTGTGCGTATACACCCCAACAAAATGGTGTCGCCGAACGCAAGAATTGCCATTTATTGGAAACAACACGTGCACTTATGTTTCAAGCACGTACTCCCAAGAAATTTTGGTCGGATGCGGTTCTTACGGCTTGTTTTCTTATTAATCGCATGCCGTCGTCAGTGCTCAATGGTAGCACTCCCTTTTCTCGGCTCTTTCCTGGAAAAGAACCGTTTCCTCTGCCTCCCCGTATCTTTGGTTGCTTATGTTATATTCGGGATACCCGACCAACCCTTTCTAAATTAGATCCTAAGGCAATACAATGTATTTTTCTTGGGTATCCTAAAGATCAGAAAGGGTATCGGTGTTTCTCTCCTGTCTTAAAGAGATATTTTTTCACTCGGGATGTTACCTTTGTCGAATCAAACTTTCCACCGTTTCCCCAGCCAATAGGTCCGGCACCCCTAATTTATCCAGACGAAGATTTTTTGCTGTTTCCTCCTCAAACACAACAGCCTCCAGTACAGGTGCCCTCTCTTACCGAGCCAGTCACCCAGGATGATGGTCCACATACACCAAGTCAGCCATTAACGACGTCCACCACAGAATCATCCTCCTCTGGTTCCACCAGTAGCTCCGGCTCCAATGAGCTGCCTCCACCAGTTCCGCCTGCAGCTCCACCAGTTCCGCCCGCAGCTCCGGGGATTCTGCCTCCAGCACGTCCTCGTCGTGCATGTCGAGATCATCCCTTGTATGTTGACAACTATAAAGGTCTTAGTTGTCATACTCAGTCTCTGGTAGCTACTATTGATGGGATTCAGATCCCCAAGAACGCTGAGGAGGGTCTCCGACATCCTGGTTGGCGTGCTGCTATGCACGAGGAGATAAAGGCTCTCCAGGAGAATCATACCTGGGACTTAGTCGATTTACCTACTGGTAAACAGGCTGTCGGTTGTAAGTGGGTGTTCACGATTAAGGTGAAACCGGATGGCACTCTTGATCGATTGAAGGCTCGTCTGGTGGCCAAAGGATTCTCTCAAACATATGGTGAGGATTACTTTGAGACCTTCTCTCCTGTGGCCAAAATAACGTCCGTTCGTGTTCTCATGGCGTTGGCCGTTCGCTATGACTGGCCTTTACTTCAGCTAGATATCAAAAATGCTTTCCTCCACGGGGATCTTGACGAAGAAGTCTACGTGATGCAACCTCCCGGGTTCGTTGCAAGGGAGGGTAAGGTGTGTCATCTCAGGAAGGCTCTCTATGGCCTGAAACAATCACCACGTGCGTGGTTTGGTAGATTTACACAGGTGGTTACTCAATTTGGAATGTGTCAGTCGAAGAAGGACCATTCAATCTTCTATCGACACACATCTGCTGGAAGAATACTGCTTGGTGTCTACGTTGATGACATTGTAATCACGGGAGATGACAGACAGGGTATTGCAAATCTCAAGAAGTTTCTTGGAGAACAATTTCAAACCAAAGATATGGGATCCTTGAACTATTTCTTGGGTATTGAAGTCACACGGGGAAAGCGGGACATTGTAATGTCTCAAAGAAAATATGTACTGGATATACTAAATGATGCAGGCATGATGCAAGCAAAGGGAGCAAACTCACCTATGGATCCAGGGGCGAAGTTACTTCCAGACGAAGGGGTCCTGATGACCAATCCAGATCAGTATCGTCGAGTGCTTGGTAAACTCAACTACTTGGCAGTCATGACGCGTCTGGATATTTCTTTTGCAGTAAGCGTCGCGAGTAGATTCATGGCTTCTCTAAGAGTTCCACACTGGCAGGCAGTTCTCAGAATTCTGTGTTATCTAGTAAAGAATCCAGGGAAAGGAATTCGAATGGAGAATAACGGACATTCTCGCATTGAGTGTTTTACTGATGCTGACTAGGGAGCAAGTCTGGCAGATAGACGGTCTACATCTGGCTACTCCGTATTTGTTGGCGGAAATCTTGTATCGTGGAAAAGTAAGAAACAAAGTGTGATAGCACGCTCAAGCTCAGAAGCAGAATATCGAGCTATTGCTCATGGCACGTCAGAAATATTATATATGAAGCATCTCCTACAAGAACTGGGAGAAGACGCAGGATCTCAAGTGGCAGACCTATGGTGTGATAACCAATCTGCTATTCACATTGCCACCAACCCAGTATTTCATGAAAGGACGAAGCATATTGAAATTGATATTCATTTTGTTCGTGATGAATATACAAAAGGAGTGATAAGGTTTCAACATGTGCGGACCGGCGACCAGATAGCTGATATCTTCACAAAGCCTCTCCTGGGTCCCCGGGTTCAATTTTTATGTAACAAGCTGGACATGATTGACATCTATGCTCCAGCTTGAGGGAGGGTGTTAAGAGTTATATTAGAAATAAGTGTTATATTAGAGTTATTAGTAATTGGGCTTTAGTCCCACATTGCTTAGAGTAATAGGAGAGGAAGCTAGCCTCTCCTATATATGTAGTCTCTCATCAATAAACAAATCATCCCATTATTCTATTCTACAAAGATAATAGTCATTCTCCGTTCAAAAGCTAACGGAGAATGATATTCTCCGTTCTATGCAAGACGGAGAATGGTCATTCTCCGTCCAAAAGCTAACGGAGAATGACATTCTCCGTTATATGCAGGACGGAGAATGGCCATTCTCCATTTTAAAACACACGGAGAATGACTATTCTCCGTCTTACTGACGCGGAGAATGGTCATTTTCCTTGTTAAATTAAGGGAAAATGCATAGAAAATGTGCATATATCTGTCTCATTAACACACCTGGAGTTAGAGCATATACTGCTTGCCTCCAAGCTTCAAGTACATGCGGATACACTCTTTCATTTCCTTTCTCTTTCAGCGGTATGTTATTCTTCATGTGATAATAGCAATAGCTATGATAATCATTAGGAAACACTTTAGGGACTTCAGAAACTAGACCGGTGCCTTGATCCGAAAGAAAAACAATACGCCTACTACATCCAACAACATTCTTTAGATTTCTAAGGAACCATTCCCAATTGTCGCCATCTTCGCCTGATACTATACCGTATGCAATAGGGTAGAACTGTTGGTTACCATTCTTCGCTGTAGCAGACATCAAACAACCTCTAAACCTCCCTGTAAGGAAAGTGGCATCCAAATATAGCATCGGACGACAATATTGAAAGCCTTCTACGCAAGCCCCATATGAAAGAAAAAGCCGCTCAAACCTCATTGATGAATCATCTTTCTGGAAGTCGATAACGGAACCATTATTGGTTTCCTTTACCTTGTTCACATACCAACACAAGTCACTGTAAGATCTAACATCATCTCCGTACATTTCCTGGTGCACCAGCCTAATTCCGTGGTATGCCTGTCCATATGTAACAGATAAGCCGTAGTCGACCTTGAAATCATCGACAACAGATTTTGCGGACTTTTTAGGATGCATCCGAACAATGTCACTAACCAAACTTTTCACAAACTTTGCTGGAACAACCAGATTACCTTTATCCATATAGCCAGCTCCACAATTATGTTCTCCCACATACCTCCTCACCTCAAAAATTTGATTATCTTTCGAAATAGATATAGCATGGAAGCTCCACAAACAAGCACGTGTCTTGTAATTCTTGCAACAAACAGTATACCTCCCCGGCTCAGATTTCAAAATGTGGAATGGATGACGAGATTCAAAACAAACCTTTCTAACAGCATTCCTAACTTCTTCAACACCATTTAGAAAAATCTGACCAACACCAGTAATTGATCCAGGCCACATATCCGATTTCCTCTTCTTCACTGTCTCAGTTGAGCCCTCATAAAATTGTACTACTCGTTTGTCCTTTACAGTAGGAGAACATCTACTCAAAGAACTAGAAGAGGAAGACGAAGGTCTCATGTGAAAGCTTTGACAAGGAAAAGATGTTGATGAAGAACATGGAGAGTGTATTTGCTCCACATATAGATCAAAACTCACATCATGAGTACCGTTAAAACCACCAACCAATGAGCGAAGCCAAAAATCACTTTCAACATACAGTTCAGTCCCATCAGAGTGCAAAAACCTGAAACGGAAGGAAAGTGGATCCAAAGAACTCCATCGATCGCACACTTTATTCTTTAAAAAATCCACGGTACTTTCATGTGTGACACGGCAGGAAACTATGTCTCCCTTGAAACAAATGTTAACTAAACAACTTGATTCCATATCTTCCCCTCCTGATAACATAAAAACATAAGAGGCCACAAATAGAACAATAAAATTCTCATCTAATAATGATTATTCTCCGTCTAAAGTAACGGAGAATAAATATCCTCAGTTGGAACTAACTTATAATGCCATTCTCCGTCTTAATTAGGACGGAGAATGTCATTCTCCGTCTTAATTAAGACGGAGAATGGCATTCTCCGTTCAAATTAAGACGGAGAATGGCATTCTCCGTCCTAATTAAGACGGAGAATGGCATTCTCCGTCCTAAAAACATACGGATAATGATCTTTATAAGAAGTAATTGTCATTCTCCTTTAAAATATAACGGAGAATGCTATTAGCATAAAATAACAAGATTAAATATCTCACTAACATTTTCTAAGTTAATAATCTTCATAACAAAATCAAATTCAGCATAAATTTCGAGAGATACGAAGCTGATGGATGAATTTCTACAGATCTGAACTCTCACCTTGTTTTAAGATCTATAAAAAGAAAAGAAGAAGATCTTCTATCCACAATTGACCTAATCGCCGGAAACAACGAAGATGATGTTGATGATGATGATGATCGATGATGATGAAGGATGATCGACGTTCGACTGACGAAAACCACAGTGAACAACGAACGATTCTGCGATCTCTAATAAAGATTATATCAATGGATTTCAAATTTCTCGTGAAGAAGAAGAAGAATACGAATTTCTCAATCCAAATCTGAGTTTGCGAATTCATAATTATATATAGATGTCCAAATTTACGCGAAGGAGTATTTTTGGAATTATGATAATGGCAAATTTTGTAAATACATAGCAACTAGAGAGAATCTTGAAATATTTAACGTGTAAAAACTTAATTCTGGACATTTCATAAAAATAATCCAGCGGGTGGGCATTTCATAAAAGCCCACCCCGAAATTGGGCTTCTCAGCAATTTCCAGTTATAAGTTTCATATAAAATATAAACTATAGGGATGGTCCATATAATTAGTTTCAAAGTCGGGATAATTTATGTAATAAGTGTAGAACATATGAATACCCTAAAATAAAACAGGTACAACAATTTTTTTTTTGGAACAGGTACAACAAAAAGTAGAACATAATAAGTTTAGGAATATCAGCTATTAGAGGTGGCCATCACTACAAAAGCATGACCCAAGCAAGTTCCTGTAATAGACAGCATAAGAATGCGTACCTGGATTGAACGAGTTCCCCCATTTCCTCCATGCCTATCCCCGAGGATCGACTTCCCATTCTTGTCATACTCCGCCCTGATCGAATCGATGCACCGACCGTACGTCAAGGTTATCGAACGGACACCGCTGTAACGTCCTTCGTCCCACGAAGCCCCACCTTGGCCCCCCCATGGCCCTACCTTTATCCGCTTGGATGATCCAGTCTCCTGTATCAAGAAAACAACACAATAGTTATGGTCAAGACAACCTGGGCAATTAAGACCAGATAAAGATCACACAGTAGTCTTTCTAAGTTCAAATAAATGAAAAGATTCTTTTAGAGGAGGTATTCTAACTTGTCCAAGAAACAGTCTCTGGCACAACATCCTGCTTGTGAGAGTAAAGGAATTTCATGATGTTAGTTCTACATATATACTCACCATTAGGGCTCTGTAGGAGTGCGAAGCGTCACGACAAGGAGAAAGAATAACAGCAAAATTTATGCGAGTTTGCAGAGTACGTTTAAGTAGCAAAGTTTTGCAGCATCAATATATATAATACATGCAATGAATGTGAAAGCAGGTGGTGTGAGAATCAAATACTTTGGTGCTTTTCAAGCATGTCAACACAAAATATGCCATTCACCTTTCAACCCCATCTTGAAAAAACTGTGCTCATTTTCAGACGTCCATACCTTCTTTCAGTAAGCAAGAAAACAGCATCAGAATCATTCCAGATTAAGACCCAACATTCCTAGAAGTATACTAATTCGTTCTACATGCATGTACCATTCTGGGCATCCTGTAAAGTGTCAAGAACTTGCTCGCATTTATATACAATATCGTCCTCACAATCCAGCCATGCTTTTGGAGCTCTTCTAGTAATAACCTTTCCACATTGCCTACCGCTAAAGTCGCTAAAGTGGTCTGAGAATCATCTATAGTTTTAGACGTAGAGCTTCAAATCCGACTAAGCATCTCGAGGTGACAATACATATCTACGAACAATAAACAAAGGAATAAACATCAGAGCAATTCCACTTGAGATATTCCTGGTGATTGATGCTAGCTGTCTCATTCATAATTTTACTGTAGCAAAGTGGAGCTACGCGTCACGGAAAGGAGAAATTCTCCACTTCACTCCTTCCAGAGGTGGGTTTCTTCACAAAAGTTTGCACACTAATTGTATTCTTCTATGTGGGTAGTGATTTGGAGTCCATAGAGGAAGAGGTCCTTCACGACAGCAAATTAAGGCACCACCCTACTCCGGAAACTGCCAGGTCAACCTGCCTTCGGCAACCTGCCAAATTGAACAAAAGCAAAGGGTATAACATTTGAAGCTGACAGAGAAAAACAAGCCTGTAGGGATAGAAAATCTGAAGGATGTAACCAAAAAAAAATAAATGACCGCATTAAATTTTCTTCTGAAATACTTGAACAAAATGGGGTTATGCATTTTTTTTTCAATGCACAAGCTATTTTTACATATATTCAAGATGAAGAGTTTCTTCCAATTAAATGAATGTGCTACTGTAAAATAATTTCACGGCTCTCAGCATTAGGAGCAATAGGTCTATACTGAAGCAAGATAAACTGTGGAAGAGATAAAAATCTATATACTATTATACCTCTAGGTTCATAATATAGCCATGGCACGAGTAAAAAATATTCTTGTCAAATTATGCACATCTTTTGCGAATCAAGCTCCTTGAAGTTGAACAGATCATGATCTTATCATGAAACCATTCAAAGCTTTCTTCTCATTCTTTAAGCAAAGTTCTCACTATCGGTCGTATCCTACTCTTTTAGCATGTCCCTATCCTGATACTGGCCCCTGTTGATACCGGACCGAATGGTGGTTCTCTTTTCCAATCAATTCAAAAAAAGAGAAACTTTCAAAAGAAAAGGAAAAAAGTACAATAAAACAAGTGTCAACACAATTATTTCAGTAGCGCCGAAGATCAACATGCTAGATTGTGCCAATAAGATTCGTTACTAACATATTGTAAGCATCTATTGGGGGGTACTTTGTATAAAAATTAAGAACTATCTATTGGCCCCTGTTGCTAGATTGTAACCATCCCGATACTGGCCCCTGTTGCTAGATTGTGCCAATAAGATTCAATTTAAGAACTATCTATTGGGGGGTACTTTGTATAAAAATAAACAACAATATCTTCAACAATGTTGAATATTAAAAACAAATAATATATAAGATTATCCCTACATACATCAAATATTTTTCTAATTAAAAAAATGATAATTATTGTTAGGCTTCCCAAAACCAAGAACCTTTTCTTTAGTGGGCCAGGATGACATCTACTGCCAGGCGTCGCCGCTTGAGACCTCCGAAAGGCGCTTTCGGGTTAGAAAATCTCCATGTTGCTGCTTTCCGTCCAGTTGTGCCAACCTCTGAAACCAATTTCGATATTGATACTGCGAACCTTGGTTTTCCATTATAGTGTGAAACAGCTATACACAGTATCTACTATTAATTCCGCAGGGGGCTCGTTACTGTCAACATGCATGTTAACAATATCTGTTTGACCTATATACTTTGCTGCACTTATGTTTACTAACCACTTTCCCTTAAAATTTCTACCTGTAGGAGTTCCATCACCATTAGCACATGAGGATTCTATTAAAAGTTGTAGCAAAAACCTACTTGGTTCTGGAAACTGTTTCACAGTTCAGTTCCAGGCAGTCATCCAATTAGGTCTTCTCCCTGCTCCGAGGCCACTCCATTTCTAGTGAAAAGTAAAAAAAAAAAAAAAAAAACAAACAATGGTGGAACTTTTGGCAGACAAAAGGAAAGTTGCCTGCAAATATCTTGCAAGGCGGTAAATAAAACCACCTTCTAAATCACACCAATGAATCGCCAAACAGGACATTAAAAACTATAAAATTCTAAAGATACAAACATAATGGCTTAGACATAGAACATCTCAAGTTTTCACTGAAAATGATCTACACAAATGGAATAACATTGCTCTGGAACTTAGACTAGGTCACCCCTTGCCTTCTGAGGCCGAATCAAAGAGAAATACCAAATCAAAGGGCATGAAACTTTTTAGTTAAAGAAATAAGCATGATGGCTCAGACAGAACATAGGAAATCTTCACTATGTCACATAACATCTAAAACCAACCACTTGCCAAAATGCAGTATTATCTCCCATCAAGCAAATGGATTGAACATTGTGGTTATAACATTGATCAATTAGTATCAAGATCAACAGGTCTAATCATGTTCTGGGGCTTCCATCACACAATCTTCCACCTAACATATTGCTACTTGCTAGTAGTTAGAAAAAAAACTGAATGACTAAGGCTAATATTAATGGCTCCTGCATTCTAAAGGTGGCAAACCTTCTTTTTAACAATGACAAACTCAAGAGGAAAGGAATAAAGGCAAAGCAAGCCAAGGTCAGAATATCTGTCTTGTGAGATGACAAATAATTATGACACTTATAACTCAACGATATCTGCCTACTGTTGACCTACAACTGTGGGGTTAGTAGAACAACGATAGGGAATACAGGAGAGTCAAACAGTAAAACTAATCATGTGGGTGATCATGTTAACTGTCTGACTCTACTAACCACTCTCCTGCATCTGTATTTCCTACTGTTGACCTACTAACCACTCTCCCTTATCTATGACCATGAAATCAGAGAATTCAGTTAAAAGCAAGGTTTGCAATATCGGTATCATAATCGGTATCGGCCCTTCCTATGAGTATCAGGATCGGCGGTCGCGGCAGTTTCGGATTAGAGTATCTGATTTTTTGGTATCGGAAAGCAAATAATTATTAATGAATTATTAAAATTTTAGAAAAAATGTTTTATACATTTAGGCATAATTTTAACTATTTCATGTGTTGTTTCTTAGTATTTTTGAAATTGAATGAAATAGTAGTCACCATTGCCGATTAGTTTACCTGTGATCTATGTTGTCATAGGGTATGCCTAGGCGGCATCGGCGTGCAGGTTGGAGAGTAGGCGCCTCGACCTGGAAAAATTTTCCTGGGTGTGGCAATGGTCGTCTACGTGCGCCTAGGCGACCGCCTAGGGTCACCCAGGAGAAAAAAGGCGGTATTTAGACTGGTTATTAGAACTTATTAATTATAGACTTCTTGTGTTGCTTCATGAATGTTTGTTTATTGCTTATTGCTTACTAGAACTTATTATTAGTGTTACTTTTATGCTTATTGTTGAATACTTACTAGCCTTACTTGATGTTAAATATTGGTTAATTGTTACTTCTTACATTACATATAGTATATGTATATTTGTATAAATAATTGCAGAATATCAAGAATATGCAGGAATCTTGGGCGGACGCCTAGGCGAGATGGGTGGCTTGTCGACTCGCCTCGTCTCGCCTAACACCCAATTCAACATAGCCTGCGATAGATAAGTTTTCTTCTTTTACATGCTTTTACAACCTTACTATGCTTCTACACCCTTGTTGATTGGCCTTGTTCATTCAATTTTCTTTGCCGAATTGACTGAAAAAGAGACCTCCAATGTCAGTATCTATCAATGTCGATATCTGATCAGGACATGCCAAACTGTATCGGTATCAGTATCGGCCGTATCAGATCGGTATCGATGGATACTGCAGACTATGAACTATTGTTAGAAGTAGTTGCAGGAGCTGTGTTGTGGAGACTGTTTGGCAGTCTAGTTACATACAGCCATCCAGTTTAGCTCCTCTCCCAGCTCCCAAGGCCACTCCATTTCCTGGTCTAATGGAAAAACAGTTTGACGGTGGGGTTCAGATCACGCAGAAAGGAATGTATACCTGCCAAGTTCTTGCAAGGTGGGAAAATAGCAGAACCGTGCGTTGGAGAGGAAGTAGGTCAACCTGCCTTATACAGTCGGCTTACGTATTAAATGGAACTGTTAAGTTAATGAAAGAAAAATGTCTTAGACAAGTCTGAAGCCTTGAACAAACATGAAGTAGAAAACGAGAAGCACATTAACTGACCAAGTCAAGCTGCCTGCCTTAGCCACGTCCAGAATAATCATCATATTAAAGGGCATAAAACAGTTCAAAGAAATAAACATGATAGACTCAAAATCGTAGAACATATTAGAGCAGTTTGATTGCGACTAAAGTTGCATTTACTTGCAGTAAAACCAAATGTTCTGTTTGGATTGTGGTTGTTGCACCAGTGCAGCTTTAGTAGCACATTTTGCAACAAGGGTGCAAGTAAAGCTGCAATCAATTGATTGTGACTTTACTTGAACATTATGCTGCAAGCTTAAAGCATTTAATATCATTTAAAATGTGTCGATCATCCTGTAGAAACTTGCCTGATGCATAAAGAAAACTGAAAGACTGATAATGACATGAATACCTACCCTTTTGCAGTTGTAAATTAAATGTAAACATACAATTGTATTACAACAATACTTCTTGCAAGTACTATCGCCTTGCAATTGTATTTACACTGCAATACTACTTACATGGAACAAAACATGCCCTATGTTACATATCTAAAATCACCACTCTCCTATATACCTAGGTATCATCTTCTAGAAGCATAAAACTAATGGACTGACAGAGTTGAACACACAGCAATCTCTTCACATATATTCTAATAGAATAAATTCGTAAAAAGTATTATGTCGTAAAAGCATTAGGTATGAGGTTTAGCAACAAAAACTCAATGATAGGTACAAAATTGGCTAAACTGGAGTGAGAAGAAAAGCATGTCAAATGCATATTTAAGTCATGTTGAACAGGTGGACAAAAATCCCCTCACAACGCTCTATAAATCTGAAACATACTGCCAGTCAGTACAGAGCAGCCTACCTACTCCCTCGATCTTCTGCCGACCCGGAGAAGAACTGAAATATTCTTAAGTGACAAGGAAATTCTATGTTTTATTCTGTGTGAGGCGTGGAGGATGGTGTGGGGGTGGTTTATAGGGCGGGTGCATGGGTGAGAAGAAGAGAGGGTGCAGGGGAGAGAATAAGCACTTACTTGGCCTAAGACTCTTTCTTGACTTCACTGCTTCTTAGTCTTCTTGACATCATTTGCTGTTTGGATAATATTTCTGCTATGAGACGTTTCTCACCAAAAAGGGACGAATTCTTCAGGAGCAAATTCCTGGATGATGAGTTCACAACGTAACCTTGTCCTGACATCCACTCCAGAAGTTGAAACAGTAGCTCTTTCTTCTCAGGTTTTCCAATGTAGCGAGAAACAGCTAAATCAAATACCTCCTGAAACAGAAATGTTCCCAATAGTGATATAAATATAAGGATTTTTTAAGCTTATACAAAAACCATCAGTGAAAGAGCTCTTAATACAACTTGCATCTGACAAAAATAATTCAAGAGAGAAGGAAGATTCAGAGTGGAGTGTAATCTATAGAGGATGAGCCTGTGTCAGAAGACAAGAAAGCATATCTAGAGACCCCAAAATCGTATTGCATTCTCCTAATTAACAAGATATATATATATATATATATATATATATATATATATATATAATATATATATATATATATATATATATATATAGCTCGGTTGCAATGGAAGCTATGGTCCAAGATCAGTCCAACTTTGTGTGGACTAGTGAACACCCATGACAACCACAGGAGCTTGTCAAGACAGACGACTTATGAATCTATAATGTAAGCACCTACTCATTAGCAAGAACAAAAATTTAACAAGAAGCCTCTCAGCTCAAATTCCAGTCTTTATCTTCTCAACTAAATATAAGTGCATATATAGAAGAATACAAGATAGCGGAACCTCAACCCAAAAAACCCACCCCCCCCCCCCCCCCCCCCCCCCCCCCAAAAAAAAAAAAAAGTTGGGATAATGGCTTTGTTTTGTATCAATTGGAGTTGACTAAGTCACCCTAGTTGCTTACGTGCTAGCACAAGTCTAACTAGGTTTGATCAAATTGATCGAATACCCAAATCAAATTTGGTTTTGCAGAAACCAGACCATGTTTGACGTAGTCGACCAATTCATGCTTATGATCGATTAGGCTCAACACGAAGATGGCCACAACAACCGAATCGAATTCAGGTCGACCGAATAACTGATCCGGATAATCGGTCTATTGACTACGAATCCAGAATTCTGGATTTCATCTTTGCTAACCAAAACCGACAGCTAGCAGTCTAAGGATGTAGTCGAGTTTACTAAGAACGTGTATGTTCAGTTACCGTACAATTCATTTTTTCTTTCACGCACCGGCCCCACTAGACATAGGATATGGAAGTAATGTCAAATTTATAATAAGCTAATGACTACGTATCACGATCATGTGTGTACAACTAGATGATGAATATAAACTTTTTATGTTTTTATTAAAGCTTGCACAATGAGTTTTTTAGGGTAACAAGTTGAATCACATAGGACGTTCTCTCCTTATGCGAACGCTTGACATTTTTTATCGATCGCTCACCATCTCCATGAACAATTGGCTAGACCTAATGACTACCCTTTGGTAACCCGTGCTTATGGCTACACACTAAAAAAGTAGCTGCTTGCTCACAATATGTCATGATAAGAACTTTGTCATTGACATGTTGCGTACAACCGCATTATGGATTCTTAATGCGATTCATTTACTACACTCCTTCCACTAAGGAGCACCTACACTCTTGCTATGGTGTCATCCCCGCCAATGACTTACGAAATCAGTTATCCTCATCATATGAGTTTGCCTAAAGTGTACCAGTCTTTCTGGTTCTATTAATGCCCCTCTTAACGAACCATTGTCATGAACGATTAAGAATAAAACTCATAACGTTTTGGATCTCATTTGTGCCATATCTTGAAAGTCTAAAACAATTGCTTGTATTACAAGGACTTTATCATGTTAAAAGCAAGTCAATAATTAAAGCAAGAAAGTATGATAAACATAAAGGTATAATTTATTTCATTAATAATCAACATGTCTATTACATGAAGTAATATTTAAACAACAAAAATGTCTATTCCAATTGGTTATCAGGGGACATCAATATCAGTCTGAGCTGGGATTACAAGAAGCCGGGTTGTACCCGCACGTGGATGAGCTTAGAGAGTCACTTGGGCTAAAGCCGGTGAAAGGAGGATCATGCATTACATGGCAATACAAATATTTTAACTGGTTAAAGGGGGATATGAACCCAAAGCTTAGAGCGCGCACTTGGGCTAAAGGCCAGTGAAAGGAGGATCATGCATGAAATGACAATATAAACCATTTACTTGGTTGAAGGGGGATTTGAACCCAAGACATTTTCTCTGATGCCATGTTAGTTGATCAGTATTTCCAAAAACTAGAGATGTTAGGAACGAACCAACATTATATACTATGCTTTTACTTACAAATAAGATTGTTATATTATATTATTAGTTCAAAATTTGCCCCATGACTCACTATGATATAGTACTACAATAGTAGTGACTAATCAATTGAGGTCCTTAACAATATTTTATGCTACCTAATAATGACATGTCTAATGGGGAGTAGAGAATACACATCCTAATATCACCATAGGGCACTGCTACAGAACATAAAAGAAAATGCAAATCCCTGACTTAATAGATGTGTTATTAAGAGGTCCTTTGGTGAATATGAAAAATGAATCAATGCCATCTAAATCATGATTGATGGAGTAGCAATTATTTGTTAAACTTGAATAGATAATGCCTCTTTTCTTTCACTACAAAAACCAGGATATCTTTTTTCAATGAATATTCAAACTCTTTCACTAATCAAACCTAATCATCAAGCTTCTGAAGCAGATAACTATTTATGAGATGACAATAGATGGTCCAAGTAATCTTCTCAATTTTCTATCATTAAGTTCCAAGCAACCCTTTTCAAATCGATTAAAATTATATATAGAAAATATTAGCCTTGATTATATCTATTCATACTTGTATATACAGTTTTCACAGTTCTGCAATATTGACATTTATTGTGCCATTTTCTAACAAGTCTTCTAGAGAAGATGAGTAGGATGAAAAAAGATCTAGCAGGTTGTCTGCCTATTTATCTACTGGAAGAAAATCTACAAGATAGGAATATTGAAAATAAATATTAAATAAATATAACAGAGACAACATGGAATTGTCCCGTTTGCAGTTGTGAACTGGCAAACTAAATGGCCAATTTCTGAAGCCTATTAAAGATGAATAACTAAATAATTGCAGAATTTCTGAAGTAGTGTTATCACCATGTCTATTTTGTATCCAGAGCGGTGAAGTGCTTTCAGAACATCATTCATCAAATTGATGTTTCCTGATTTCATAAATGCAACTGCAAACTTCTCCAGAGACTGCATGGATATCACATCTGAATTATCCTGTCCCATCGAAACCGCTGGAAATTAAGCACAAGTAATTACAAAGTATAATTCACTCCTTAAAGCATGTTAACATACCTTCATTACCACATAAGCATCTTTTAGAAGCCCTGCTGCAACCAATATGTTCAGTACCTTCTCATGAAGGGTTTTACACAAGCTTCTCTTGCTGTATCTCAACATATTATAAACAGAAAGTGCTTCTGATGGGGAGCCAGCTTCACTTAGTTGTAAAATCAGTGATGTGCAGAGTTCCTGCAAACAAAAACCTTCAAATTAATGCATCCTACCTTAAGTTGCTCATACATAGATAAGAGTATACATATAAAAAAGGTCAAAAAAATTCTCTTCACTTTAATTGCTCAATATTCTATCAGATTGCTACTTAAACCAGTAAG